>CM036762.1:49609406-49761906 GCA_020796225.1 Arion vulgaris | reverse complement strand
GTAACTTATATACTCTCTCTCTCTCTCTTTTTCTCTCTCTCTCTCTCTCTCGTGATCACGGCTTAGACTGATGTACCAGATGTCCTCATAAATTCTGCTGTTGTTTTTAGGCTCCGTCCCTCCGTACAGCTTCTCATTTAGCTCGGTATTTTCCAGCGAGGTGTCGTTTCTCAGGCCTGCTAGCAGTGGGCAGTCTTACAGTAGGTGCTCTGCCGTCATATCCGCATTCTCACAGTGACACAGGCTAGTTGTGCCAATTTTAAATTTGTTGTAAAGGTGGAACCGGAGTCTGTTATGGCCGGTACGGAAGCGGAATATGACAACTTGTTTGCTACGGGACAGACCATGGTACCCATCTTTGGCGTTGTGTTGAGGGTGGTCTTGCGACCACCTCTCTCTATATCACCATCCGATGGTTGTTTTAGCCTTCTCGTAGCTGATTTCAGAATCAGTCTGCGGCAGTCGTTCTCCTGCCTTTGCTAGCTTGTCTACGTCTTCGTTTCCGCTTATATAGCAATGTGAGGAAAACGTCCACATTGTTGATTGTTGTAGTTGGTTTTGTTTATATCTCAATATTTATAGTCATTGATAGCGTTAAATAATTGAAATAGTTACATTACAATTTAGAAACAAGAATTGGAAAGTGGATGAATCTAGATACTATAAATGTCACTCAAGAAACTAAACAGATATCAAGAAGAGACAAAAGTAAACTGGTCTGAATGAGATTCGGAAATTAAAACTAATTACTTGCAAATATGGCAGCAACATTAAAAATTCTAAAGGAACAATTAAAAGGCATACAAATAAATACAAATACAATTCTTCTGAAATAAATTTAAGAACATCTTTAAAGTAATTGCAAAAGAAGTGTATTTAGAAGCGTAAAATGAATGGAGCAGAGAGAAGAAGTTATGGTGGATAGAAAAGTAAATGTGAAATAAGGAAAAAGGCAAGTATGGAAGTAATACTTCAAACTAAATACAGAGAAATACCAGAAATATGTGGCACAAAGAGCAGATGCAAGGGAAAGATGCTGGAAGAAAAACTTCCTATTTCTTTAGAATATTCAAAGAAAAGTTGCAAACAAAAACAAACAAACCAATATATATTTTTTATTTCATATTAAACAACAAAAAGGAAGAAAAACAATGTCCTCGTAATTTTCTATTGAAAATTAAAATAATCAACAAAATATCTTGCTGAGTAAAGAATACAATAGTGGTGGGGACAAATAATAAACAAAATATCTTGCTGAGTAAAGAATACAATAGTGGTGGGGAAAATAGTAAACAAAATATCTTGTTGAGTAAAGAATACAATAGTGTGGGGACAAATAATCAACAAAATATCTTGCTGAGTAAAGAATACAATAGTGTGGGATGGGGGATAGTAAATAAAATATCTTGCTAAGTAAAGAATACAATAGTGGGGAAATACTTCAAGAACTCATCGACACTGAAGAATAACATTTTGTTTCATGCATGACTAGGTCTCTTATGTAAAAACATTCTTGGATTTTCCAAAAGGAGTTGGCTTTTTTTCTCCATATTTGTTGACCTGTACTCAATGATTGGGGTCACTGAGGGTTAAGCCCTTTGCCTTGCGAGTCGAAGGTCGTGGGTTAGAATCTCGACCGCGGCTTTTTGTTCATGAGTGTAGTTTTTCAGAGACCCTACGATTGTTGCGGAGCTACGGAGTTCGAGCTTTGTGCAATACTCTCGGCAGGTGGCGTGTCATTTCTGCGGAGAGGAACCGAGCCATATGGTGTAAATCCGGTGCAATAAAGTCAATCCTTCGGCTTTAAACCATTTTTGCCCGCCTGCCAGGCGTGTTTGTTGCGCGTTGGACTACGGGTGACAAGCTCCTGTGAGTGCGGGTTCAATTCCGCGGGCTGGCAGAAAAGCCACAGGTTCACCAGATTCACGGTGTTCGTGGTACCGAACCGAAGGGTCACGATGTCCATGGCACCGAGCCGAAGAGCTGAAAGCTCAAGTGCTTCTGGATCGGTTAAAAAAACCTTTTAAACTCACTGATAAAACCACAAAAGCCTCGTCCTTAGGTTGGCTCCGTAGTAAACAACAACAACACGATTGTAAAAAAACCCAACTAAATAGAAGTACACTGACCATGGCAATCGAGAAGGTCGTTTGTCCGAGTAACCTTTGGCATAAAACAATGTAGAAAAAATAAAACTTGCAGAAACACACTTTTCTTCCATCAACACATCAATGTGATACACGCACCAGTAAACAATTATCTTCATTTATCGAATACAAACACAAAAATATCTACCGAAAATTTCTTAGTACGCTATGGACACACAAAAATTAATAAATATATATACATCATTGTCACACGCTACCTGAGCAGCAAAGAACTTGTTTCGGTTTGTTGAGGTTTGTGACAAGTCCTAAGATTCGTAAAAGAGTGAAAAATCGTGGCATATCCTAAAGGACGTAGCCATCAACCACAGTAAACGAGTCGTTGATTTTCTAGTCACCACTTATACGTTCAGTAGTTTGCCATTGCTTTCTGAACGGTAAGGTCTATTTTTACCTTTTGTAAAAATTCCACAGAAACGAATTTGCTTCCAAACTTGCCCACCGTGGGGTTTGAACCAGATACGCTTGGGTTTGTGATCGAGCTCACTACCGCTTGAGCTACAGACGCTCCGTAAAAAGAGTATCCTTTGTTAAATACAACGTTTCCAACAAACACTTTTGTTTGCTTCTATGTCATAATCATTGAGGAAGAGGGGGGTGTGGGAGGTGTGTGTGGGGGTAATCGTTGTTATTATGACTTCTGTAAGCGATTACTTTCGTGTGATCTTATTGGTTTGATATAAGAGTAAATAACTTGGGAAATATTCAACCATTAAATGAAGTGTTTTTTTCTTTCTTGACATAATAGTTAATTGTTTGACATAGTAGAGTAGTTAATTGTTTGACGTAGTAGTTAATTGTTTGACGCAGTAGTTAATTGTTTGACGTAGTAGTTAATTGTTTGACGTAGTAGTTAATTGTTTGACGTAGTAGTTAATTGTTTGACGTAGTAGTTAATTGTTTGACGTAGTAGTTAATTGTTTGACATAGTAGTTAATTGTTTGACATAGTAGTTAATTGTTTGACATATTAGTTAATTGTTTGACGTAGTAGTTAATTGTTTGACGTAAAAGTTTATTGTTTGACATAGTAGTTAATTGTTTGACATAGTAGTTAATTGTTTGACGTAGTAGTTAATTGTTTGACGTAGTAGTTAATTGTTTGACGTAGTAGTTTATTGTTTGACATAGTAGTTAATTGTTTGACATAGTAGTTAATTGTTTGACATAGTAGTTAATTGTTTGACGTAGTAGTTAATTGTTTGACGTAGTAGTTAATTGTTTGACATAGTAGTTAATTGTTTGACGTAGTAGTTAATTGTTTGACGTAGTAGTTAATTGTTTGACGTAGTAGTTTATTGTTTGACATAGTAGTTAATTGTTTGACATAGTAGTTAAATGCAAGTGTCACAAAGAAATAACTGTTTAATTTCTCGTTTGAAATCAGTGTTCATGAAAACGTTAATAAAGAAATTGGCTCCTGAATGAAGGACTGGAAGAAATATAATCACATCGATGATACTTGCATAACCGTTAGTGCTAAATAATTTAACCAAACTGCAAACTGTGGCGGGAATTGTTAATACAACTAAGGAACCTGTCATCACTAAAAAGAAGCGAACAGATTTTATCATATGTACCCATCTTTCTTTGCTCATTCTGATGTTGTCTGTGTGATTTAAAGATCCAGAGTTCTGTACAGTCTCATTGAAGGTAGCAATTGATCGTCGATGTTTCAATGATATAGCTGCTATTTTGAAATATACTGAACAAATTATCATTAGAAGTAACAAGGATATAAAGTTACAATAGTGTACAAAACTGTGAGATTGTAGATCTCCTGATAGACAATAGTGCTCTCTGTTTTGAAAAACTATCGTCATTACTATAACCAATATAACCAGAATCCATAAACATAGTACACATTTCGTGATAAATTTTTCAGTGACATGTCTAGAATGAAAGTAAGGGTAAGCGATGTAAACATAACGTTCAATAGCAATTAGTGTCATGTGAAGATATGAGCAGAACAACATTGAAACATTACATAAATCCATTAAAAATAGCAGATTATTAGATAACCGATCATAAGAACTCATTACAGCGAAGAGAATACCAGCCAAACTTTCATTTAATCCAGCAAGCAGATCTGACACAGCTAACGATATGATGAAGATATGTGCAATATTATGAAGTTTTGGTGTTCGTATTATTATAAATATCATCAGAATATTCTGGAAAACGGTAATCAATCCGATACTTATATATAAGATATATATAAATGCTGATATATAACATAACTCAGTTACATTCGATATACTTGTATTCATGTCTGTGTTCACTGTTACAAACCCTTAAATAGTGTTCAAAGATATTGTATAAAGACTGTCCCAAACACTGCGCTTAAATCTTGTTGTGTTCCAAACACTGCACTTGAATCTTGTTCACCGACTGACTGTTCTAAACACTGAACTTGAATCTTGTTCACCGACTTACTGTTCCAAACACTAAACTTGAATCTTGTTCACCGACTGACTGTTCTAAACACTAAACTTGAATCTTGTTCACCGACTGACTGTTCTAAACACTAAACTTGAATCTTGTTCACCGACTGACTGTTCTAAACACTAAATTTGAATCTTGTTCACCGACTGACTGTTCCAAACACTAAACTTGAATCTTGTTCACCGACTGACTGTTCTAAACACTGAACTTGAATCTTGTTCACCGACTGACTGTTCTAAACACTAAACTTGAATCTTGTTCACAGACTGACTGTTCTAAACACTAAACTTGAATCTTGTTCACAGACTGACTGTTCCAAACACTAAACTTGAATCTTGTTCACAGGACTGACTGTTCCAAATTCTAAGCTTTCCTGAAGGCTTTGCTTGTTAATGAAATTAATATTCTAATAATTCTTCTTGATGTTCCAATTGCCAAATTTACATTCCCGTGGCAATCATATTTGACAACAGAGTAAGATATTCTCAGTAATAAATAGCTAGCACAGCTCATGTTCTATTTTCTTTTTTTGGTCTTTATTGCTAATAGTTGTAAACTTTTTTACACAGTTTATATAATACTGCACGCTCCAATTTAGATCAGATATTTTTTATTGTTATGATCGCTGAATGTTCATTATTTATTGTGACACAATTTGCGAAAGCCTAGAGAAATATATGATATAGTTGAAACATACCAAATACGTCAACTGCATAATTCTTACAAGTTTGAAAGATACAATCTATTGCTATCAGTGTTAGTGATCACTAGGTTGACGCCCCTTGCATCTGCCGAGTAGAATTGATTTTAACAAGAAAATTGACATAAGGGGCGGACTCTATACGCATAGATAAACATTTCACATTTCTTCTCTTTAAACAATGACACCACTGCTGTGATCACACTTTTCTTTATGCACCAATAGAAGCGTGAGGTCATGAACTATGATATTACCATGCAAGACTGACTGGCTATTACTGATCATATAAGGTTACAAGTATGTGGATAATTGTTTCGTAAAATAATTAAGCTCTCTTCCCGTAACTCTGATCTTTATGTTTGTATGGTAAACTCGCCTTGATATAACCAAAATATAAGCTCTCTTCCCGTAACTCTGATCTTTATGTTTGTATGGTAAACTCGCCTTGATATAACCAAAATATAAGCTCTCTTCCCGTAACTCTGATCTTTATGTTTGTATGGTAAACTCGCCTTGATATAACCAAAATATAAGCTCTCTTCCCGTAACTCTGATCTTTATGTTTGTATGGTAAACTCGCCTTGATATAACCAAAATATAAGCTCTCTTCCCGTAACTCTGATCTTTATGTTTGTATGGTAAACTCGCCTTGATATAACCAAAATATAAGCTCTCTTCCCGTAACTCTGATCTTTATGTTTGTATGGTAAACTCGCCTTGATATAACCAAAATATAAGCTCTCTTCCCGTAACTCTGATCTTTATGTTTGTATGGTAAGCTCGCCATGATATAACCAAAATATAAGCTCTCTTCCCGTAACTCTGATCTTTATGTTTGTATGGTAAGCTCGCCATGATATAACCAAAATATAAGCTCTCTTCCCGTAACTCTGATCTTTATGTTTGTATGGTAAACTCGCCTTGATATAACCAAAATATGACTCGTTTTAGTTTGAATCAAAATGATGTTCTTCTGTTTAAAAATACTTCTAAAGATTATCAAACCGAAGGATTGTCTTATTGCACTTGGTTTTCTTCTTAGAGGTCTCTGGAGAATATTCACTCGTGAACAAAACGGCGCAGTTCGGATTCAAACCAGCTCGTTTAGGAAGGCAAAATTAAGTAACGAATCCTGAACCAAAAATACCTATATATCATATAAATACTGCTACATTAATAGCTCGAGTCTCCTCTGTACGTTAATATTTTTATTCATATTCATCCAAGTCTGTGTAAAATTAGATGAAATGCACAGTCCAAGGGACACATTAAAAGCTGAAATCTCCTAAAAAGTGACGAAAAGTAAAGGATTGACTTCATTGCACCAGGTTGTACCCCATTTGGCTCCTTCCCTGTCCATAGAAATGACACGGCATCTACCGAGAGTGTCGCACACAGCACGAACTCCGTATCCCCAGTAATAATCCTAGAAATCTCCTAGAAAACTAGAAGTCTCCTAGAGAAACATTCTGTCTCCATTGTTTTTCTTGGTCTATATCAGCATTTCTCAAACTGGGGTTTGCGGGGGTACTCACAGGGTGTCCTCGAGCCCTTGAAGAAATATTTGGATTTTTGACATTTCAAACAGAAAAATAAATTTAAAAAACATTTATAAAAACAGTGATAAACTAGTTCCGCTGTGAAATCAAAGACACTTATAAAAACAGTGATAAACTAGTTCCGCTGTGAAATCAAAGACACTTATAAAAACAGTGATAAACTAGTTCTGCTGTGAAATCAAAGACACTTATAAAAACAGTGATAAACTAGTTCCGCTGTGAAATCAAAGACACTTATAAAAACAGTGATAAACTAGTTCCGCTGTGAAATCAAAGACACTTATAAAAACAGTGATAAACTAGTTCTGCTGTGAAATCAAAGACACTTATAAAAACAGTGATAAACTAGTTCTGCTGTGAAATCAAAGACACTTATAAAAACAGTGATAAACTAGTTCTGCTGTGAAATCAAAGACACTTATAAAAACAGTGATAAACTAGTTCTGCTGTGAAATCAAAGACACTTATAAAAACAGTGATAAACTAGTTCCGCTGTGAAATCAAAGACACTTATAAAAACAGTGATAAACTAGTTCTGCTGTGAAATCAAAGACACTTATAAAAACAGTGATAAACTAGTTCTGCTATGAAATCAAAGAACCTGTATCAGACCGCAGACTAAATGTCTGACAAGACAAAATGAAAGATTATTTGAAGTTTCCCGCTGAGAAATTGAAGCCAGCTTGACTGTTGCTGTGATGTAATAATAACTCCATCGCTAGAAGAATGAAATTTCAGTAAGTAATTGGCTGAAACGATCTTGGGAAAGTTAGAATAAATAATATTGGCCTGCATTGGATTTTGCTACAATACATTTTGGCTGAGCTTCAGGATGGATTGCTAGGTGAAATTGAAATGCAAATGTACTGATGATGCTCATGGCGCGTCTTGTTCAAGGCAAAATGAAATCTCTTCTTGTTTACTAAAATGTTAAATTGCAGATATTGTTTACTATTGTAGCACATAGATCATTCATTCCTGTTCCTTTTCTTCTTCTTCTTTGCGTTCGTTCTTTACGACCAATCTTATTCAATCTATGTGATACGCTTAATCTTTGCCAAGAAAGTGTGTACGTTGCACATTGGTTTGATAGGCCCCTAAACGTAAAAACTTCTACACGTTTAGGACATGTGCATCCGATTTCAGCCAAACCTTCTTAGTTGCCTCTTACAACATGCATGGCAGGTAACAGTGATTCTATTCTTTGCACCCCAAATTTGGGCCCCGGTAACCACCCGGTAAATTCTGTCTTTTTTTCATATATAGAAATGTGTGGGAGGTCCACGGCAGCAAAATCTATTTAACATGGGGTCCGAGATAATGCAAAGTTTGGAAACAGCTGGTCTATATCAATGATCTACTACAACACTCTGCATAGAAATATATCAATGATCTACTACACTCTGCATAGAAATATATCAATGATCTACAACAACACTCTGCATAGAAATATATCAATGATCTACTACAATACTCTGCATAGAAATATATCAATGATCTACAACACTCTGCATAGAAATATATCAATGATCTACTACAACACTCTGTATAGAAATATATCAATGATCTACAACACTCTGCATAGAAATATATCAATGATCTACTACAATACTCTGCATAGAAATATATCAATGATCTACTACAATACTCTGCATAGAAATATATCAATGATCTACTACAATACTCTGCATAGAAATATATCAATGATCTACAATACTCTGCATAGAAATATATCAATGATCTACTACAACACTCTGCATAGAAATATATCAATGATCTACTACAACACTCTGCATAGAAATATATCAATGATCTACTACAATACTCTGCATAGAAATATATCAATGATCTACAATACTCTGCATAGAAATATATTAATGATCTACTACACTCTGCATAGAAATATATCAATGATCTACAACAACACTCTGCATAGATATATATCAATGATCTACTACAACACTCTGCATAGAAATATATCAATGATCTACTACAACACTCTGCATAGAAATATATCAATGATCTACAACAACACTCTGCATAGATATATATCAATGATCTACTACAACACTCTGCATAGAAATATATCAATGATCTACAATACTCTGCATAGAAATATATCAATGATCTACTACAACACTCTGCATAGATATATATCAATGATCTACAACAACACTCTGCATAGAAATATATCAATGATCTACTACAACACTCTGCATAGAAATATATCAATGATCTACTACAACACTCTGCATAGAAATATATCAATGATCTACTACAACACTCTGCATAGATATATATCAATGATCTACTACACTCTGCATAGATATATATCAATGATCTACTACAACACTCTGCATAGAAATATATCAATGATCTACTACAACACTCTGCATAGAAATATATCAATGATCTACTACAACACTCTGCATAGAAATATATCAATGATCTACTACAACACTCTGCATAGAAATATATCAATGATCTACTACAACACTCTGCATAGATATATATCAATGATCTACTACACTCTGCATAGAAATATATCAATGATCTACTACAACACTCTGCATAGAAATATATCAATGATCTACAACACTCTGCATAGAAATATATCAATGATCTACTACAACACTCTGCATAGAAATATATCAATGATCTACTACAACACTCTGCATAGAAATATATCAATGATCTACAACAACACTCTGCATAGAAATATATCAATAATCTACTACAACACTCTGCATAGAAATATATCAATGATCTACAACAACACTCTGCATAGATATATATCAATGATCTACTACAACACTCTGCATATAAATATATCAATGATCTACTACAACACTCTGCATAGAAATATATCAATGATCTACTACAACACTCTGCATAGAAATATATCAATGATCTACTACAACACTCTGCATAGATATATATCAATGATCTACTACACTCTGCATAGATATATATCAATGATCTACTACAACACTCTGCATAGAAATATATCAATGATCTACTACAACACTCTGCATAGAAATATATCAATGATCTACTACAACACTCTGCATAGAAATATATCAATGATCTACTACAACACTCTGCATAGAAATATATCAATGATCTACTACAACACTCTGCATAGATATATATCAATGATCTACTACACTCTGCATAGAAATATATCAATGATCTACTACAACACTCTGCATAGAAATATATCAATGATCTACAACACTCTGCATAGAAATATATCAATGATCTACTACAACACTCTGCATAGATATATATCAATGATCTACTACAACACTCTGCATAGAAATATATCAATGATCTACTACAACACTCTGCATAGAAATATATCAATGATCCACAACACTCTGCATAGAAATATATCAATGATCTACTACACCACTCTGCATAGAAATATATCAATGATCTACTACAACACTCTGCATAGAAATATATCAATAATCTGCAACACTCTGCATAGAAATATATCAATGATCTACTACAACACTCTGCATAGAAATATATCAATGATCTACTACACTCTGCATAGATATATATCAATGATCTACTACACTCTGCATAGAAATATATCAATAATCTGCAACACTCTGCATAGAAATATATCAATGATCTACAACAACACTCTGCATAGATATATATCAATGATCTACTACAACACTCTGCATAGATATATATTAATGATCTACTACAACACTCTGCATAGAAATATATCAATGATCTACTACAACACTCTGCATAGAAATATATCAATGATCTACTACAACACTCTGCATAGAAATATATCAATAATCTACAACACTCTGCATAGAAATATATCAATGATCTACTACAACACTCTGCATAGAAATATATCAATGATCTACAACAACACTCTGCATAGAAATATATCAATGATCTACTACAACACTCTGCATAGAAATATATCAATAATCTACAACACTCTGCATAGAAATATATCAATGATCTACTACAACACTCTGCATAGAAATATATCAATGATCTACAACAACACTCTGCATAGAAATATATCAATGATCTACTACAACACTCTGCATAGAAATATATCAATGATCTACTACAACACTCTGTATAGAAATATATCAATGATCTACAATAACACTCTGCATAGAAATATATCAATGATCTACAACAACACTCTGCATAGAAATATATCAATGATCTACTACACTCTGCATAGAAATATATCAATGATCTACTACAACACTCTGCATAGAAATATATCAATGATCTACAACAACACTCTGCATAGAAATATATCAATGATCTACAACAACACTCTGCATAGAAATATATTAATTATCTACTACAACACTCTGCATAGAAATATATCAATAATCTACTACAACACTCTGCATAGATATATATTAATGATCTACTACAACACTCTGCATAGAAATATATCAATGATCTACTACAACACTCTGCATAGAAATATATCAATGATCTACTACAATACTCTGCATAGATATATATCAATGATCTACTACAACACTCTGCATAGAAATATATCAATGATCTACTACAACACTCTGCATAGAAATATATCAATGATCTACAACACTCTGCATAGATATATATCAATGATCTACTACAACACTCTGCATAGAAATATATCAATAATCTACTACAATACTCTGCATAGAAATATATCAATGATCTACTACAATACTCTGCATAGAAATATATCAATGATCTACTACACTCTGCATAGATATATATCAATGATCTACTACAACACTCTGCATAGAAATATATCAATGATCTACTACAACACTCTGCATAGAAATATATCAATAATCTACTACAATACTCTGCATAGAAATATATCAATAATCTACAACACTCTGCATAGAAATATATCAATGATCTACTACAACACTCTGCATAGAAATATATCAATGATCTACTACACTCTGCATAGATATATATCAATGATCTACTACAACACTCTGCATAGAAATATATCGCATTCTCTTCACACAGAAGTTCTAAATGTATGATACACCTGTCAGTTACTGGGTCTTGTCGTCTTTATATTTCAGAAAATACTAAATAGAGTCATAATGTCGACCAGGGACTATGGACTAGAAATTAACATGAACAAAACTGGAGCAACTCTCTTCTTAGTGCTCACAAGGGAATTTTGACATGCTAGCTGGTTGTTCTATGAAAGTGCTAGTCTGCAGGGCTAGGCAATGGGTGACGTAAGAAGTAAGTTTGCGGTTCCAACCCTGTGTTTGATAAATTTGTTTCCGTAGGCCCTTATTACTTATTTACTGTTTATTTATTGATCATTGTTCACACAAAGGGAAGAACATTTCAAACTTAAACAATGATTTCTTAGTATGCACTGGACAAAGAAGAGAAAATCAAGTATATACATCATACACAAGCTGAACAGTAAAGTACATTGTCTCATTAATAAAATCGTGAATTGGATTCTGAAATATTCTGCTGACATTAAACGCTGCCTGGTTTAGAGAGAGAGAGAGAGAGTGAAAGAGAGAGAGAGAGAGCGCACGCACAATTGAAGTTAATAATTCCTAGACAACAAGAAAAGATATGTCTAATACGATAAGAGGACATTAATGAAAACTTGAACATGACAATGGAGGAGGTGAGAGAATAGAAATCTAGAGTCCTTAATGTGGATTATGATAAGAGTGACGTTCTGCAAAGAACAATCCGCATGAACAAGTCATATATATATATATTCTACTCGTTGACAATCTTGTCTATCTGGTAGTATGCATACTGTCATTAAAAAAAAAAACTTAGAATTTGTAAATTGTAATACTTGCTCCAATAGCAACTATCCAAAACTCAGATAATCAGAATCTTCACACCGTGAGCACAAAGGCAAACAAGTTCTGGTTATCCAACTTCTTCCATTTATTGTATGCTTGCAGACGTCATGTTGAGTATGTCCATAGAAAGCAGTTGTCAGTTAGAGATGGATGATGTAGTACAAGAATGTCTAGGAGTACTAGTGGTATACTTATGTTTTCTCTATGCTCTAGATTGTTAAACATCGGATATTCAAATATGTTGAGGTTTGTGACAAGTTCGAAGATTTCTTTGAAGTTGATCAATTGATAATAGAACATATTCAAGTTAAAAATACATCACATTTTTATATTTCCATGTTGTATTCATCTTTTGTGAGGCCATAATCCTGTTTATTATCAAGTCAATCTGTTACTTCCGTGAGATCTTGTCCGAATGATATAAAATTAAATAACTTGGAAAATATTCGACCATTAAATAATTTATTTTTAAAGATAAAGTTAATTGCAAGTTTTACAATGACAAAACTTTTTGACTTCTCGTTTGAATTCAGTGTTCATGAAAACGTTAATAAAGAAATTGATTCCAGCGTGAAAGATTGGAAAATACATAATCACATCGATGTAACTTCCGCTTACGTTATCGCTAAGCGTTTTAATCAAACTGCAAACTGTCGCAGGAACTGTCATTACAACTAGGAAACCTGTCATCACTAGAAAAAAACGAATAGATTTTATCATATGTACCCATCTTTCTTTGCTCATTCTGGTGTTGTCTGTGTGGTTTGAAGTACCAGAGCTCAATACAGCTTCATTAAATGTCGCAATTGATCGTCGATGTTTCAATGATATAGCTGTTATTTTGAAATACATTGAACAAATTATAATAAGAAGTAACAAGGATATAAAACTACTATAGTATAGAAAACTGCTAGGTATAAGATCTCCAGATACACAATAGTGCTCATTGTTCTTAAGAGCTGCCATTAATGTTACACCAAGTATAATCAGAATCCATACAACGAGTACACATTTCGTGACAAACGTTTCAGTGACTTGTCTAGAATGAAAGTAAGGGTAAGCGATGTAAACATAACGTTCGATAGCAACCAATGTCATGTGAAGATATGAACAGAACAGCAGTCCAAGATTACAAACATCCATTACATATATCACATTGTTTGATTGTCCATAATGAAAACCCAGTACAGCGAAGAGAATACCAGCCAAACTTCCATTTAATCCAGTAAGCAGATCTGACACAGCTAAAGATGTGATGAAGATATGTGCGATATCATGAAGTCTTGGTGTTCGTATTATTATAAATATCATCAGAACATTCTCGAAAATGATGAGCATTTCAATACTTACAAATACTATATCTACAGATATGGGTATATCACAGAACGTGTTCAAATTTAACAGACTTGTATTCATGTCTGTTCACTTTTACACATACTCGAATTTTGTTTGAAGACTGAAGGTTCCAAACACTAAACTGGAATCTTGTTCAAAGGCTGACTGTTCCAATCACTACACTTGTAACTTGCTCAACTCCTTCGTTCGTCAATGAAATTAATGTTATACAAATTCTGCTTGATGTTCCATGTGTCCACTTTAAATTATCGAGGCAATCATATTTGGCAACAGAGTTATAAATTCTCATACATAAATAACTAAAATAGCTTATGCTTTATTCTCCTTTTTTTCCTCAAACCAAAACGGCAATCTTTATAACTAATAGTTGTAGTCTTTGCTAAAAGTTCATTTAGTACTATATGTTTGCCCACAGATAAGATATGATATATGTTAATGATCTCTGAATGTTAATTCTTTATTGTGACACAATTTACGGTCGCGTAAATATATCGTATAGTTGAAACATACCAAATACATCAACTGCATAATTCTTACTATCTTGAATAATATATACTATTGCTATTTGTGTTAGTGATCAATAGTTAACTCTCTTGCATCTGCCGACAGGAATTGATTTTAACATGAACATTCAAATAAGGGGCGGGCTCTATACGCATAGATAAACATTTTGTCATTCTCCTTTTTAAACAATAACACCACTACTGTGATCAATTGGTTATTGGTTATTGGTTACTAAACTGACGTCATTGCACTCCGGGCAAACCCATGGGTGCTCAGTCTCCCCCAACAGATATCGAAGAGTATGCATACTGATGGTTCCTGTGGCACGCTGATTAAACACACCTCTCACTCTGCCTCTCAGGCATCCAGTTCGACTTGAACAACGGGTAACTCCAAACTGCTTAAATCGCTTGATCGATTCAACATCAATTTTAGTGTCCTCATCCAACAGAGAATCGCGAAGAGACCGAAGAATATCCCCTTATCCATCTTCAACTCCCCAACAATCGATGCTGTTGATGCAAGCCTGTCCGCTCTCTCATTACCGTAAACACCCATGCCCAGGACAGTATATCCACGTAAGCCGCTGGAGGTTAGAAACTTCTATAGACGACATCCACTCATCCGAAACCTGCCCTTCTGGATCTTGTGAAGCATCGACTGAGAGTCAGATACAACTACTGCCCCAGTAAATGAAGTCCCAGAAATCCAATGGAGGGCAGCAGTAACGGCCTCAACCTCCATCCTCATACTAGAAGTAGTTGTCCTGTATGCCCCACTTCGCTCTGCAACAACCCTACCATGCGCATTAGCCAAGAAACCCCAGCCGGATTTCTCACCACGTTGAACCGACCCATCGGTATATACAACAACATCATCATCCCTAGCATTATCTTCTATCAGCTGCTTAACTGCGAGATCAGCCTTCATGTTGCCCCAATCTCTACATTCTCTTCCTAGAGTAATGATAACGTTGAGATAGTTCATCATGCTACCATCTGTTGGGATCCATTCTTCCCCTTTTGGTAGGGTCGCAACCGTAGTCACCTGGCCAATTGTTCTCTCAGCCTGGGCCATCCACGACATGCCACGCTTGATTCTCGTGCCCTTAACATCATTAGTGTTCTTGTGTAGTGGATGTCTCTTATCCGAAGTAACCCACATATATCCTTGGTTTGGGCGATTGCATGACGGGAGCGTAGTGACAGAAGGCCAAGCATATATCTCATCTTCACAATGGGGGTATCTCTAGTGCAGCCCAGAACTATACGCATACCTTCATTCTGAACCCGTTCGAGTCGTTCACATTGTGATCTTGATATCGTAAGAATTCCGAGTCCGTAATCTACCACCGACATAACAGTCGATCGAACAAAAGGACGAGTAGTCTCTGCTCAAGGTGTGCGGCCACCATAACTTTGAGAGCCGCAAGACCACGCTTGCACCGTTGTATCGTCTGTTCAATATGGTGTTTGAAAGATAGACTACGATCAAAGGTGATTCCAAGATAGCGCAGCCTGTCTCTGCGCTCGATGGTATGTTCATCAAAGATTACACGTGGTAGGTCAGCCTTGACTATGTGATTATTCAACGAGCACCACAACATACACGCTTTTTCAGGATTGACCTGAGAGCGAGACTCTCTACACCAACCCGAGATGGTACGCAATGTTTTCTGAATGTCGTCAACCATCTCTCGTCTATCTGACCCAGTTCTATATATTAAGATATCATCTGCAAATGTCAATGTCCGACCCAATCCGGTTGGCTGAATTTTAGCTACATTTGCTGTGTAAATATTAAACAACACGGGTGATAGAGGAGAACCCTGGGGTAATCCCGGGCATATACGTGCAAGATCCGATGTCCATGTTCCTAAACGGAGTGCAACGGTTCTCTCCATTAAAGAAGCAGCTATCCAGTTCACCAGCCAATGATTAACTTCACATTTAATCAAAGAGCGCACCATTATTGAAAAATTCACCTTGTTATAAGCATCCTCCAAGTCGATGGCCACAGCAACAGTCTCTTGCTTGGATTGGAAGCCTTCATAAACATCATATGCAAACGTGCCAACATTGTCCCATGTCCCTTTCATTGGCCGGTAGTTACCCAAAGTGTCAGGGAGGATGTGGTCATTCTCCAAGTGACACATTACCTTTCTGGCCACTATCTTCTCTAGTAATTTGCCATATACATTTTGCAAGGTGAGTATGCGGTAGCTGCTGAGCAGTTTAGGATCCTTCCCATGTTTGTGGAGCGGTTGTAAATAACTATGAAGCCAATCCTCAGGTACCACAGCATTCTGTACACTTTTATTAAAATCCATCACAACTGCATTAATAACAGTCTCGTCCAGCTGTTTGATGTGATGATATTGGACACCATCAGGCCCTGGAGCGGTGCTGTGGCTTGCCTTGAGTGCATTAACAACATCCTCCTTTGTTATTAAGTCAATGTAAGGTTTTCCAGAGCTAGTAATATCACGAAGAGCACTTATGATATTATGGCGGTCAGTTTTATCACCATTTTCTGTCTGTTCCACGAAACGATGAAGGAACCCCTGTCCCTTTTCTGCATCTGTTGTCAAGACGGATCCTGACGAGTCACGTAAAGTAGGAAACGACTGGCTGGTATTCCTCCTGTTCATTTTGCGATGAAACTGCCAGAATTGATATAGAGACTTGTCGCCACAGACTTGCGTTATGAAAGTCTCCCATAACCCACTCTTTGCCTCACTAGCCAATACTTTGAAATCCCCAGTGGTTTTGTGGCGAATAGTAGACTTTTCAGCCACATCACACATATTTCTAGGTCGCTTCTTTCGTGCTCTCTGCCATGACTTAGTAGCAGCCTCTTTTACCAGCCATGGTTTTTCAACATTTTCATTCCACCAAGGTGGTTGCAGAAAAGGAGTCCTAGCAGTCTTTTTTTCTGGCAGTCTGCCGCAGTATATGTAATGGGTTTTCGTGATCAGAGTGGCATGGCGTGTACTGAAAGACAGATTTGGGTCTTCTGTGTCGCAAATTATTGGCCTTATTAAGAAGAACAACGTAGGGAAGATGATCACTATCTTGAGCCCCAAGAACATTCCATCGAGCAAAAGTAGCATAAGTTGTATTTTAAAGTAACATCAGTGCCAGATCAATGACACCATCAGTGTCCTCAGGTCTAGAAGCTAACCGAGTTGGGCGGCCGTCATTCAATATCGTCAAGTCAGAGTTTAATAGAGCAGAACTCAAAGCGATGCCCTGTCTATTCTCAGTAGCGTTGCCCCACTCCTTTGATCGTGCATTGAAATCCCTGCTATAAGAAATTGTGTGCGTGGTACATCTGAGAGCTTCTCAAGGAAATTCCAGTTATCTGCAATATGGAGTTTGTCCACATGGGCGTACACATTATAGATTCGCCATACCTGATCACGAATTGTTAATTGAATTCCTTGTAATTCCACACCCTCGGTAAGAAGTCATGTGTGTCAAGGCAGTTGTGGGAAGGCCATGTTTCACATAGATAGCCTGACCTCGTCCTACTCCGGGTTCACTGGGAGTGAAATATCATTTGAATCCTGGACACTCAAGTACTGTGATCAAACTTTTCTGCATGTAACAATGCACTAGTAATAATCATATAAGACTACACGTATGTAGATAATTGTTTCGTAAAATAATTAGATTCTCTTTACGTAATTCTCATTTTAATGTTTTTATCATCTCTTTGATTCGTCGTAAAACGAATCCTTATTATGTTATATCAAGGCGAGTTTACCATACTCTCTCCATGCAGATGTTCTAACTGGTATGGTGACACTTTGAATTCGTCAGTGCTGAAATCCTTAAGCTTCAGGATAGTCTGAATAGAATTTTAATGTTGGCTAAAGGGGAATAGGAATGGCCAAGGATAATTTCAATAGTATGAGAAAGTTACTGACATCCAAACAAATCACAAACAGGCTAAAAATGAGAATGATCAAATGTTATATATATCCTATATTAATGTATGGCTAGGAAACATGGACAATTAACAAGCAGTTAGAAGACAGAATTGATGTATTTGAGATGTGGATATATAGAAGAATAGGCAGAGTTTCATGGACAGAAAAACAGACAAATAAACAAGTTTTAGGAAAAATAGGCATGAAGAAACAATTATTAAGAGAAATAAAATTCAGACAAGTAAAGTATTTTGGGCACATAAAAGACATGACACCATGATAAAACATTTACTAGAGGGAAAGTTGAGGGGAGAAGAGCAAGAGGAAGACCGAGAGATAAGTGGGAGGAAACTTTAAGAAATGGACAGGTTACAGTCTGGCAGTGTGCAACACCAAGGCGAAAGACAGAGGATGCTGGAGATTTATTGCAGCCAACCTTCGATGTGGAGACGGCACATGATGATGATGAAAGGGGAACAAAGTAAACCAAAACGAAACTGGAGCAACGCTGCTCTCCCTGTCCACAAAAGAAGAACATTTTAGACTTAATATATAACAACGGTACTATTCCAAACTCTCAAACTTCAACCTGGAATCACAAGAGCAGTAAAATAAAGTGACAAGGCTGCCCCAGGGTCAGTGAACTGGCACTGCACATGTCAGTATATAAAGCTTTCTAGAAACAAGTACAACAACATGTAACTAACTTGGATTCTCTGCAAGTAGTTACTTCTTTTTCATGTTTGTTGGCCTACACGCTCTGATATAACCAACAAACTTCGTCCTTAGGTTGAAAGGTACGTGTCTCGACATAAAAGAGGCTTTAATCTCTAACACAACAAAGAAACAAGTAAACCAAATTGAGTTCAGAGAATTTGTGGAGCGACAACACAGATCAAATACTAGTTAGTTTAAAAGTGGATAACGACTCGTCACGAGACAAGCTAAAGTTGTCTAACAAAG
This sequence comes from Arion vulgaris, assembly GCA_020796225.1. Classification (NCBI taxonomy): domain Eukaryota; kingdom Metazoa; phylum Mollusca; class Gastropoda; order Stylommatophora; family Arionidae; genus Arion; species Arion vulgaris. The sequence goes on along the minus strand of CM036762.1, from coordinate 49,742,420 downwards.
TACAACCGTTTCCCCAACTCATCTAGTATTTGTTTAGTTATTTTATAATTATTTTCAATTGCTTCAAAATTTTTTCTACTTTCTTGTAACTTTACTTTTCATTCTAACTCGATTGCTGCTACTTATATTCACGTCTATCACCTAATATCATTTCTACCGTCACATCGCTCTCTCCCTTTCTTACGGGATATCTTCAACAGCGCATCCACTCATGCGTCTGCTAATTTCAAGGTCCTAGTCACCAAGGTAGAAGAGATGTCTCTATCATCGGTCTGCTGCCGTGATCCTTAGATGACGGCAGCCGGTTATTGCTGGAATGTCGCTTGATGTACCAACTCGCACCAAAACTGATCAATATACGAATTCATCGTGCGTAGTGTCTATCCCCATGCGTCTTCTATTCATTCGTTACTATCATATCTCCACACTCCACTACCTCATTGACTCCCGGTCGTTCCATCCTCTGACTGTGTCCTTTTCACCAATTTTAGCAACTCTATGTAGCATCTTACATCTTTCTGCTCTACTTCCCCTCCCATCCCACCCTACTAGTCATTACACATATAATTACATTCATTATACATTATACATTACACATTACACACATAGTTACATTCATATCTCTCTCCTACCCCTTCTTCCCCTATATACACACTCTTACATCGTTCTAATATTACTATTCATCGTTTGAATACGGCCTTCTTTCATACTTTTAGTAGTCACTTTCCTGACACTAATCTCCCAATGTTTTAGCTCTATGGCAATGGATTACGTATCCCGATCCCGAGACGTCCCGTATGCATATTAGCCATATAGGGATCGTGTCGCTTTGGGCGAGCGGTGGTCGAGTTCTCTATCCCTACAAGTGAGTTACTTTAGTATGATCTAGTATTATATTTCAACATATGTATACTCACTTATTCTAATCATTCTCTTCATCTCTTAATCTTCTGGTAATACCTATGTGATCTCGAAATGTCTAGAATCTATATAAACTATGCAGGGCTGATGTCAGACTGTACTGGTATAGCTCTTTCCCAACAAACCAGTAACATATATCAGATATGAACGTATTTAGCTTCTCCTTTTCCTTCAACCCCCTCCCCTCTTCTCTATCCCTTCCATGTGCCCTGCCATTCTCTACTCTTCCCATGTTCCTACTCAATACGTTATGCAACATACCTTTGGCTTGTTTTGATTGGCTCATGTTAAGCAGAAAGTCACAGCACTATATTTCTGTGTTGCATAAGACCATACATGAGATATTCTCCTTCTTTTTTGCAAATGTCCACACACTTGCGAGAATCTAGGAGGCAGGTAGTATCTAGTATTAATTTCTTCTGGTCATTTTAATTTACAACTATGTGTTAGTTTATTAAGTATTTCATGTCTGTAATTGTTTTCTTGATAAAGACACGTTGGTCGAAACGTTGAGTGTTGTCCTTTTTCATATTTAATGTTTTATTTTTCCTTTCTCGTATAACACTGTAACATACATGTGTACGTCCATATCACGTGTTCAGATTGCGGAACGAGTTTTTTTTAGCATTGACTTCCATAAAAACTTTCAGTCTGCTAATTATTGCAGTCAATTTTAAGTTAACTATCTATTATAAATTCACAACTCATTGACCTTCAGTGAATATATATTTGATTATTTGTAGTCGATGATTCACTTCCCATAAGACAAGTGCTCCGATCTCCCCCTCAGTATGTCTCTAAGCGTGCTGCGAATAACGACCCCGGTTCTTTTTGGTTTACTTTGGCTACCAGCATAGTGTTCTTGTAATATAATGTTTAAACAGCAGGCTTTTCAATGCTGATACATCATTTCACTTATTAAATTATTAAAACACTGTGTGATGAACAAGAATTAACTGATAAATTGTTAGTTTTTCTTTTTTCAGTGATCTCACTATATTTGAATTGCTGATTCTCTGTTAAAGGCTATTGTTGGCTTGAGGTTGTCAGCAACGCAATACAGTTTGTTTGTTGTTTGCTTTTTTGTTTGTTTTTCCAAAAAAGAATGAGAAATTTAAAAAGCCGCAGGGTAAAGCATCTGAGCCAATGAATATGATCAATAAATAGACAGGGAACAAGTATTAGGGGCTTTGAAAAAAAAACAAGTTACCAAACACTGGATTCGAACCACAAATCTTTATTTCTTACGGTACTCATTGCTTAGTCCTACAGAACATGGGCGCTCGCAGGGGCAAGGGGGCGCTGCTTTCCCCTGGATTGCTTGAAAATAGTCAAATAGTGTTACTTTTATTTTAAATCGCTTCAACCATTAGAGATCCAAATAAGGATATTATTTGTCAGATAGATAATTCTGTAAAACGAACTATTGAAGAAAACAGAAAGAAACTGTATCCTATTATTTCAACAATCTTATTTTGCGGAACAAATGATTTGGCAATTCGTGGGAAAGATAGCACCAAAGGAAATGTCGAACAACTTTATGCGTATCGAATTGAGGGAGGAGACAGTATTTTAAAAAACCATTTTGATACAGCTGCTGGAAATGCACGTTACACATCACACCGAACGCAGAATGATTTGATCAATTTGTCTGAACAAGCTCTGCGAGAAGACATTGTAAAAGCTGCTAACAATGCTGTTGGATTCTCGATCATAACCGATGAAACAGCAGATATCTTAGGAACAGAACAGTTATCACTGGGAGTCCGGTTTGTAGATACGTCTAGTGAGAAGGCTATGATTCGTGAGGAATTACTTGGATTTTCTCCGCTGAAATGTATGGACGCCGCCACGATATCTGATTGTATTATTCAACATTGCAAAACATTTGGTCTTCTCCTTAATAATCTACTGGGTCAAGGTTAAGATAGGTGCTCGATAATGGCCGGAAAAGACAATGGTGTTCAGGCAAAAATTTGAAGTATTTACCCCAAGGCTGCCTTTGTTCACTGTGCCTCGCATAGACTGAATCTCGTAGTAAATGATCTTAATAATGTTGCAGTGATACGAAATACTATTGGTACTGTCAAAGCAATTATTACATTTTTTCGTGAAAGCCCAAAAAGGAGGTCCTCTGTCCCAAATATTCCTCTTCTGTGTGAGACAAGATGGACAAGCAAGTATAAAAGTATTCTGATTTTTTCTAGTAAATTTGAAGATATTTATTGTCAACTGGAAGAATTTTCATTGCATGCAAGTGGAAATACACGACAGACTGCACATCAGTTATATTGTTCATCAAAGTCCAGCACGTTTTTATTTTGTCTCAATATTATTTCGCAGTACTCTGCCATACTGGTACCAGTTACTCAGGCTCTTCAAGCTGTTCAAGTTGATCTTCCAGAAGTCCAACTGCAAGTTCAAAACCTGCTCAGTGTAGTAAAACTTCACCGAGGTGATTCCGATAACTATTTCAGGGATATTTTTGAGAAAACAGTACAACTCGCACAGAAAGTGGATATTGAACTGATTATCCCAAGACATTGTGGAAGACAAAGGCATCGAAGTAATCCGGGAACCATAAGTGTTGAAGAGTACTTCAGACAAACAGTTTACATCCCATACTTAGATTCTCTAATTAACTCAATGGAGAGTCGATTTGTGAAGCCAACAGTGCACAATTTAACTTAGCGTTGCTACATCCTTCGAAATTGTGCAAACTGAATCCTCAACAGTTTAAGGATATAATGTCTACTATTAATCAGGTATACCACATTGATAATTTTGAAACTGAAGCCTTGAGTTGGTTTGATTTTTGGAAAACGCGAGAATACAAAAGTAGCCAAGATTTCATCGTCTTGTTACCTTTTACAAAGTTTTATCCGAGTGTCAGGTATGCCTTACTAGTTTTGCTAACATTACCAGCAACAACATGTACGGTGGAGCGATCGTTCAGCACATTACGTTGTGTAAAAACATGGCTTAGATCTACAATGTCAGATGAACGTCTGTCTGGATTCTGCATGTTAAGCGTACACAGAGACAAAGTGAACTGCAACAAAAAGACTTTATGGACAAAATTGTAGATATGTTTGGTAGCGATAACAGACGACTCCAGTTCTTGTTTAAAGAATAAATTTTATTTTAAATTTATTTTGTAATATTTTTTGTTATATACATATATTGTGTTAATAAAAATTTTGTTGCTACAGTATGCCCTTCATTACTACAGTGTCTTGTCCGTTCGTTCACCATACAAATACGCTACAGTAAATTAAAACTACATTAAAACATTACTAAAAATATTTTGCCCCCTCCCTAGAAAATTTTCTGTGGGCGCCCATGCTACAGACTAGCGTTTTTCAGAACACAAACAGCTAACTCTTCATAAAAAGAGCTTCACTAAGTTGTGTCTGTCATAAACAGTTGCGTCTCTTGAACACAGAATAATCAGATCAGATTCGATCGAACAGTGGTCAACAAAGACCAACGAAAAGTTTTTCTTGTGCTTGTATATTTGACACATACATACACACAAGTATACACAAATAACATAAATGCACTCATTATTCATAGATAACTTCAAGTATACACAAATAACATAAATGCACTCATTATTCATAGATAACTTCAAGTATACACAAATAACATAAATGCACTCATTATTCATAGATAACTTCAAGTATACACAAATAACATAAATGCATACATTATTCATAGATAACTTCAAGTATACACAAATAACATAAATGCATACATTATTCATAGATAACTTCAAGTTTATACAAATAACATAAATGCACTAATTATTCATAGATAACTTCAAGTATACACAAATAACATAAATGCACTAATTATTCATAGATAACTTCAAGTATACACAAATAACATAAATGCATACATTATTCATAGATAACTTCAAGTTTATACAAATAACATAAATGCACTAATTATTCATAGATAACTTCAAGTATACACAAATAACATAAATGCACTAATTATTCATAGATAACTTCAAGTATACACAAATAACATAAATGCACTAATTATTCATAGATAACTTCAAGTATACACAAATAACATAAATGCACTCATTATTCATAGATAACTTCAAGTTTATTGTAAGAAGAGAATAGCGAGTTTTAAGAACTCCAGAGGAAGCAGATCAATAAATAAATGGCGAACAAGTATTAAGAGCTTCCAAAAAATATATTTACAGTTTGTTTCCAGCATGGCTATACCTTGCAAGTAAAGTGGCAGACCCAGAATTCGTTATCTAATTGTTCATAGTGAGGGATCGTTGTACAATGTCACTCTTCATATAATCTGGTACATCAGGTTTCCACAAACGGCTGTTTCGGGTTAGCATTTTATTGCCTTTGATTACCACAAAGAAGTTAATGAAACGTCCTTTATAGCTTGAAGTGCTAAGGAAAGTAAGAGAAAGTTGCATTGTCTAACAATTCTTTTTTAACGTATATGCAAGCAATAGAATGAAACAATGTGAGGATTGACGAAAATCATAACAAATTCTGATCAGTTTTCAATTGATGAAAATGTGTGTTCTGAAATAAGATGAGCAGAAAACAAAGTTCTTCTTTCAAAACTGTGTCCATAAATTAGAATAGATAAACAGATCAGCTAAAAACACAGTGTAGATGACAATCTTATTCTAAACATTAAGAAACTAAGAAAATGCCCACATATAAAACAGAATGCCAACACTAAATTATTATAAATAGCAAAGACATTGCAGATTTGTGTATATGGGGTATATCTTGGCTCCGTAATAAACAACGAAGAGTCTGTAAAAACAAAAATAAATCACAAGTAGGCTACTGACAATGGTAACTGAGAGAGTATTTTGTATGAGTAGCATGTGGCTTAACACAACAAGTTAACTATATTAACATTTCTGAGAACATGCTGATTTTCTGCAGCAACACATGGATGTGAGTTAGATAACAGTACACAAGTAAAGAAGAAGAACATTAAATATTTTAAACATAAGGGCTACAGATAATTTCTTAGTGTGTCCTGGACAAAGACAAGAATATATTTAATATACATCATACACAACCTCAACAATTAAAGAACATTGTCTCATTAACAAAATCATGGATTGGATTATGAAATATTCTGCTAACGCTACCCGGCTTAGAGAGAGAGAGAGAGAGAGACAGAGAGAAAGAGAGAGAGAGCAATATTGGAGATAATGGTTCCTAGAAGACGAGGAAAAATATGTCTAAAACGTTAAGAGGACATTAATGAAAGTCTGAACACGGAGATAGATGAGGCGAGAGAATAGAGATTTAGAGTCCCTAATGTTGACTGTAATGAGGATGACGTTCTGCAAAGAACATTTCACATTCATAAGTCATACATGTATCATCATCATCAAGTAGCTTATCACTTCCTGAACTGGCTTCCGTGACAGCAGTCCTGAAAAACTCTCTGTTCTGTGCAAGTTGGCCGGTGTCGGCAGCAGTTATTCTCAGATTGTCATTAACATCTTGCACCCATCGTCTTCTAGGTCTTCCTCTAATTCTTCTTCCAGGCACTATTCTCTCCAAAATTATCATCTCTAGGCACTCATGTCGTTTAATGTGTCCGAAATATTTAATTGTCGTTGATGTTATACTCTTTAATAGCCAACTCTCTCATACAAATAGATATATATATATATATATATATATGAATATTCTACTAGTTGAGAATCTCGTCCATCAGGTAGTATGCATACTGTAAATAAAAAATAACATTAGAATGTGAAAATTGTAGGACTCACTCCAATAGTAACTAAACTTGTAGACCCCCCAAAAATCAGATAGTCAGAATGTTCCACACCTTGAACTGTTGTAACGTTTCCTTAACAAGGATAATTTCCAGCACTTGTGGGCTGCCACACAACGTCAAACAAGTTCTGGATATCCAACTTCTTTCCATTTACCGTACACTTACAGACGTCAGATTTAGAATGTTGAACATCTGATATTTAAATCTGTTGAAGTTTGTTACAAGCCCCAAGATTTGTCTGAAAATGATCAATTGTTAATAGAACATATTCAAGATAACAAACATCCCATTTTTATGTTTCCATGTTGTATTCAACTTTTGTGTAGACATAATCCTGATTATTATCTAGTAAAACTATTACTTATATGAGTTACTGTCGGAATGATATAACAGTAAATAACGTCAACAATATTCAATCAATAAATAATTTATTTTTTAAAGATAAAAGTTAATTGCAAGTTTTGCAAAGACAAATCTCTTTGACTACTCGTTTAAATTCAGTGTTCATGAAAACGTTAATAAAGAAATTGGCTCCGGAGTGAAAAAGTGGAAAATACATCACCATTTTCATGATACTTTCATTAGCGTTATTGCTAAACGGTTTAATCAAACTGCAAACTGTCGCAGGAACTGTCATTACAACTAGGAAACCTGTCATCACTAGAAAAAAACGAATAGATTTTATCATATGTATCCATCTTTCCTTGCTCATTCTGGTGTTGTCTGTGTTATTTGAAGTACCAGAGCTCAATACAGCTTGATTGAAGGTAGCAATGGATCGTCGATGTTTCAATGATATAGCTGCTATTTTGAAATACATTGAACAAATTATAATAAGAAGTAACAAGGATATAAAGTTACTATAGTATAGAAAACTGTGAGGTATTACATCCCCCGATATACAATAGTGCTCATTGATTGCAAGAATTGCTGTCAATGTTACAACAAATATAACCAGAATCCATACACCAAGTACACATTTCGTGACAAACGTTTCAGTGACTTGTCTAGAATGAAAGTAAGGGTAAGCAATGTAAACATAACGTTCAATAGCAACCAATGTCATGTGAAGATATGAGCAGAACAGCAGCCCAACATTACAAACATCCATCACAAATATCACATTGTTTGATTGTCCATAATGAAAATCCATTGCAGCGAAAAGAATACTAACCAAACTTCCATTTAATCCAGTAAGCAGATCTGACACAGCTAACGATGTGATGAAGATATGTGCGATATTGTGAAGTCTTGGTGTTCGTATTATTATAAATATCATCAGAATATTCTCAAAAACGATGAGCATTCCAACACTTACAAATACCATATCTACAGATATGGGTATGTCCTAGAGCACATTCAAATCTGATATACTTGTATTCATGTCTGTTTACTGTTAAACACACTTAAACCTTGTTCAATGTTACACACTTAAATCTTGTTCAATGTTACACACTTAAATCTTGTTCAATGTTACACACTTAAATCTTGTTCAATGTTACACACTTAAACCTTGTTCAATGTTACACACTTAAATCTTGTTCAATAACTGACTATTCCAAACACTAAACTTGAATCTTGTTCAAAAGCAGATTATTCCAAACACTGCATTTGAATCGTATTCATAGACTGACTGTTCCAAACACTAAACTTGAATCTTGTTCAATAACTGACTGTTCCAAACAATAAACATGAATCTTGTTCAATAACTGACTGTTCCAAACAATAAACATGAATCTTGTTCAATAACTGACTGTTCCAAACACTAAACTTGAATCTTGTTCAATAACTGACTGTTCCAAACAATAAACATGAATCTTGTTCAATAACTGACTGTTCCAAACACTAAACTTGAATCTTGTTCAAAAGCAGATTATTCCAAACACTGCATTTGAATCGTATTCATAGACTGACTGTTCCAAACACTAAACTTGAATCTTGTTCAATAACTGACTGTTCCAAACACTAAACTTGAATCTTGTTCAATAACTGACTGTTCCAAACACTAAACTTGAATCTTGTTCAATAACTGACTGTTCCAAACAATAAACATGAATCTTGTTCAATAACTGACTGTTCCAAACACTAAACTTGAATCTTGTTCAAATACGGACTGTTCTAAACACTACAGTGAAATCTTGTTCAAAGACTTTGTTCATCAATTAAATTAATATTTTAATAACATTTCCTGATGTTCTATTTGTCAAATTTAAATTATCGTGTTAAGCATATTTGCCAACAGAGTTAGAAATTCTCAAAACTAAATAACTAACACAGCTTATTTTTTATTTACTTGTTTGCAATTGTTTGTTTACGTAAGATTTATAAAAGCATAGAGACAACCAGATACATCAAATGTAATATTGGTACTAGCTTGAATGATATAATCTACTGTAGTCGGTGTTAGGTTTCACTAGTTGACTCCCTTGCATCTGCCGTCAGTAATCGATTAAAACAAATTAAAATAAGAGGCGGACTCAAAACGCAAAGCTCGTCACTTAACATTCATCTCTCTGATCAATAACACCGCTTGTTATGATCACACTTTATTTGCACCAACAGAGTCATAAGGTCATGAACTATCACATTACCATAACACATTGATTGGCTAATAATGAAGTGTTCTGTAACAATTACATTCTCTTTACATAATTCTTATTTTCTTGTTTGTATGTTCAACTAGGGCTGATCTAATCAATATTATTTATTTTTTTCAGATCCAGAAGCACTTGAGCTTTTCAGCTCTTCGGCTCGGTGCCATGGACATCGTAACCCTACGGTTCGGTGCCACGAACACCGTAAATCTGGGGAATCTGTAGCTTTTTCTGCCATCCCGCGGAATTGAACCCGCACACACAGAGGGATAATCACCCGTAGCACGCTACGAACACGCTGGGCAGACGGTTTTAAAGGGTTTTAAGGCCGAAGGATTGACTTCATTGCACCGGGTTTTACCCCATATGGCTCGGTCCCTCTCAGCAGAAATGGCCCGCCACCTGCCGAGAGTATTGCACAAAGCACGAACTCCGTAGCTCCAGCAACAATCCTAGGGGTCTCTGGAAAAAATTGCACTCGTGAACAGAACGGCGCCGTCCGGACTCGAACCCACGACCTTCGACTCACAAGGAAATGGGCTTAACCACTTAGCCACAGAGACCTCCTGAGACGGGCATCTAATCAATATAAGGGAAGACTGCAGTCAAACTATGTAGCAATGGTGAAACACTTAACAACAAAGTACTGTAGTTTTACAAAATACAAAACCACTAACAATACATAGCGATGTTTCGGTCAAAAGGACTTTATCATGCAAAGGATACTTCAGAAGGGAATAAATTCACTTCGTATCATCAGGTGCCGTCTCCACATCGAAGGTTGGCTGCAACGAATCTCCAGCATCCTCTGTCTTTCGTCTTGATGTTGCACACTGCCAGACTGTAACCTGTCCATTTCTTAAAGTTTCCCTCCCACTTATCTCTCAGTCTTCCTCTTGCTCTCCCCCCCTCAACTTTCCCCTCTAGTAAATATTTTATCATGGTGTCATGTCTTTTTATGTGCCCAAGATACTTTACTTGTCTGAATTTTATTTCTCTTAATAATTGTTTTTTCATGCCTAGTTTTCCTAAAACTTGTTTATTTGTCTGCTTTTCTGTCCATGAAACTCTGCCTATTCTTCTATATATCCACATCTCAAATGCGTCAATTCTGTCTTCTGCTTGTTCATTGTCCATGTTTCCGAGCCATACATTAATATAGGATATATATAGCATTTGATCATTCTCATTTTTAGCCTGTTTGTAATTTGTTTGGATGTCAGTAACTTTCTCATACTATTGAAATTATCCTTGGCCATTCCTATTCTCTTTTTAATTTCTGTTATACATCTGCCATCATCTGTTATCATCTGACCGAGATAGGAGTAGCTTTTTACTTGGTGTAGTAATTCTCTATGTATTTTTATATTCATTTTAGGTTTTCCATTTCCTTGTTGATTACCATAGTTTTTGTTTTCTGTATGAAATGAAAATAGTGACATATCCTAAAGGACGTAGCTATCAACCACAGTAAACTAGTCGTTGATTTTCAAGGCACTACTTATACGTTCAGTAGTTTGCTATTGCTTTCTGAACGGTGAGGTCTATTTTACCTTTTGTAAAATCCCACAGAAACAAATTTGCTTCCAAGCTTGCCCACCGTGGGGTTTGAACCAGGTACGCTTGGGTTTTCTGTATGTTAATGTCTAAACCATATTCCTTGCTAGTTATGTCCAATTGGTCCACTAGTTCTTGTAATTCTTGTTCATTTTCTGCTACGAATACTGTGTCATCTGCATATCTTAAGTTGTTTATTATTTTCCCATTGATCTTGAGTCCTGGCATTTCCTCTAGTTGTTTGAAGATTTTCTCTGTGTAGATGTTAAATAGGCTTGGTAACAGAATGCATCCTTGTCTCACTCCTCTCTTTATGTCTATGTATGGAGAGTAGCTATTTTCATATTTTATTATTGCTGTCTGTTCCCAGTATATGTTACTTATTAGTCTGATATCATCCCCATCTAGGCATATTTCTTGTAGACATATGATTATCTTGTCATGTTGGACTCTGTCAAAAGCTTTGCTATAATCGATGAAACACAAGTAGATACTTTTTGCACTTCTATATAACTATCACTTCTATATACTTGTCACTTTTATATACTTGTCACTTCTATATACTTGTCACTGCTATATACTTGTCACTTCTATATACTTGTCACTTCTATATACTTGTCACTTCTATATACTTGTCACTTCTATATACTTGTCACTTCTATATACTTGTCACTTCTACATACTTGTCACTTTGTATACATCAAACATAACATATACAATTAGACAATAAATCATTAACGGCCGTAAAATGAAAATATGGGACTAAAAACGAAAAAAGGAAATAATGCGAAAACTAGGAATGGTGAAAAGAAGATAAACAATAATAGTGAAATATATTCATAAAACATATACTACAAAGCATGAGAAGAGACAATATTAAGAAGCATAGGAATGTAGCGCGTTGAGTAAATGAGGTCGAAAGGTACCATATAAAGATATAAAACGACTACGATCATCAGAGGAACATGATCGGATGGCAATGACCTGGATATCGCCAGCTCCCAAATTATCAGTTCCATTAAAATGAGTGGCTACCAGTGGTCATTTGCGTATATCCTGTCATTAAGTCTTGGTCAAAACGGTCACTTTTTAAAAATTCCATTTTCGCCTATACATGCATTGTCACAACGTTTACAGGTGATGACGTAGATTATGTTGCTGGACTTGCATGAAAAACCATCCTCAGTAATAGGCCATCCAAGTTTCTTACATCGCTCATCACTTTCTGATTACGACTCCTATTTCATATTTTGAGTAATCGTTTCCTTGACATTAATCGCTATGACAATAATATCGCTACTCTTCCCACATTCCTACTCAATACCTTACGCAACATGTCTTTGACTCGTTTCAATTGGCTCATGTTAAGCGGAAAGACACCAGCACTATATTTCTGTGTTACATTAGACCTTACATGAGATATTAATCTTCAGATTGCCATTGTCCACACACGTGCGAGTATCTAGGAAGCAGGTAGTATCTAGTATCAATTTCTTGTCGTCCTTTTTATTTAGAGCTATGTGTTAATTCATGTAGTATTTCATGTTTGTAGATGTTTTCTTGATAAAGACCAATGGTCGAAAAGTTGAGCGTTGTCATTTTTCAAATTTAATGTTTTATTTTCGTTCCTCGTGTAACACTGTAACATACCTGTCTACGTCCATATCACGTGTTCAGATTGTGAAACGAGTTTTCTTTGAGCATTGACTTCCATAAATACGTTCAGTCTGTTAATTATACTCGTAGCAGCAAATTGTATTTTAACTTTTATTTATAAATTCACAATTCATTGATCTTCAGCGAATTTATGTTTGAATATTTGTAGTTGATGATTCACTTGCCATATGACAATATAATGTATAAACAATAGACCTTGCAAAACTGGTAAATCATTTCATTTGATTCACATTATCAAAAAACTTTGTGATGAACAAGAAGTAACTGTTCAAGTAGTTAGTTTCTTCTTATTTTTCAGTGATCTCATTATATTGAAATTGCTGATTCTCCAATGAAAACTATCGTCTGCTTCAGGTTGTGAACAACGCCATAAAGTTTGTTTCAGACAGACAGTGAGAAGTTTTAAAAGTCACAGAGAAAAGCGCCGGAACAAATGAATATGATAGATAAATAAATAGAAAGTGAAATAATATTAGAGATTTCTGACAAACAAGCAATTTACCAAATACTGGATTCGAACCACAAATCTTTATTTCTTACAGTACCTACTGCCTAGTCTTACAGTACCTACTGCCTAGTCCTACAGTACTTACTGCCTAGTCCTACAGTACCTACTGCCTAGTCTTACAGTACCTACTGCCTAGTCTTACAGTACCTACTGCCTAGTCTTACAGTACCTACTGCCTAGTCCTACAGTACCTACTGCCTAGTCTTACAGTACCTACTGCCTAGTCCTACAGTACCTACTGACTAGTCTTACAGTACCTACTGCCTAATCTTACAGTACCTACTGCCTAGTCTTACAGTACCTACTGCCTAGTCCTACAGTACCTACTGCCTAGTCTTACAGTACCTACTGTCTAGTCTTACAGTACCTACTGCCTAGTCTTACAGTACCTACTGCCTAGTCTTACAGTACCTACTGCCTAGTCTTACAGTACCTACTGCCTAGTCTTACAGTACCTACTGCCTAGTCTTACAGTACCTACTGCCTAGTCTTACAGTACCTACTACCTAATCTTACAGTACCTACTGCCTAGTCCTACAGTACCTACTGCCTAGTCCTACAGTACCTACTGCCTAGTCCTACAGTACCTACTGCCTAGTCTTACAGTACCTACTGCCTAGTCTTACAGTACCTACTGCCTAGTCTTACAGTACCTACTGCCTAGTTCTACAGTACCTACTGCCTAGTCTTACAGTACCTACTGCCTAGTCCTACAGTACCTACTGCCTAGTCTTACAGTACCTACTGCCTAGTCTTACAGTACCTACTGCCTAGTCCTACAGTACCTACTGCCTAGTCCTACAGACTAGAGTTTTTAAGAACACAATCATCTAGCTCTCCAGTCAAAGATATTCAGTAACGCGTGTCTTTCATCTTTATTTCTTACAGTACCTACTGCCTAGTCCTACAGACTAGAGTTTTTAAGAACACAATCATCTAGCTCTCCAGTCAAAGAGATTCAGTAACGCGTGTCTTTCATCTTTATTTCTTACAGTACCTACTGCCTAGTCCTACAGACTAGAGTTTTTAAGAACACAATCATCTAGCTCTCCAGTCAAAGAGCTTCAGTAACGCGTGTCTTTCATAAATAGCTTCGTCTGTTGAACACAGAATAATCAGGTCAGATTCGATCGAACAGTGTTTTCACTAAAACACTCGATAAGCTTTTCAGTGTTAATATATTTGACACGAACTGGCAGCATACATACACACAAATATAAACAAATAACATGCATGACACATTATTCATAGATAAATTCAAGTTTATTACAAGAAGAAAATAAGGAGTATTATGAACCCCAGGTGAAGCAGTAATCAATTAAAATGATCAATAAATAGACATGACCAAATATTAAGAGTTTAAAAAAAACCCAAATGTTACTGTTTGTTTCCATCATGGCTACGCATTCCAACCAGAACAGCAGTTCCAGCTAATTTCTCATTGTGAGGGAGATTGACTATGTCTTCAGAAAGCAGTGGTCAGTTAGAGACTCATTGTGAGGGAGGTTGACTATTTCTACAGAAAGGAGTGGTCAGTTAGAGATTCATTGTGAGGGAGGTTGACTATTTCTACAGAAAGTAGTGGTCAGTAAGAGATCGATGATGTTTTGAAAGAGAATGTCCAGGTAATGCTAGTGGTGTACTTATGTTTTCTTTATCTCTAGAATGTTGAACATCTGGTATTCAAATATGTTAAAGTTTGTGGCAAGTCCGAAGATCTGTCTGAAGTTAATCAGTTGTTAATAGAACATATTAATAGACCTGATCCACCAAAACTATTCAAGTTTGTCGAAGAGGCAAGAAACAGCTTCCTACCAATTAACGAAGAAATGTTAAATGTAGCTGAGGTCAAGGAGGCAATCCGTTCCTTGATAAACAATAAGGCAGCGAGTGATGACAACATTACTGCAGAAATGCTCAGAACGTCAGATTATACAACTATTAGCCAGTTGCAAGAACTATTTAATAAAGTATGGGAAGAAGAAACTGTCCCAGATCAATGGAATAATGGAATAATTGTTACGATCTCCCAAAAAGGTAATCTCAAAGATTGCAAAAACTGGAGAGGGATGACCCTATTATCAGTAATAATGAAGACGTTCTGCAAAATCATTCTTAACAGAATCAAAGGAGCAGTGGACACAGCCTTGAGAGAAGAACAAACTGGTTTTAGACCTAGGAGAAGCAACTTAGACCAAATAATTACCCCACGACTAATTTTGGAGGAACATATTGAGAAGCAACAACCACTTATATTAAATTGCATCGATTTTAAACAAGCTTTTGATAGTCTACACAGAATCTCCCTGTGGAATATTTTGAGATGCTATGGAATACCAAACAAAATAATAAACATTATCAAGAGCCTCAATGATGATTCACAGTGTGCAGTTCGCACTGACGGTGGTTTATGGTTGAAACCGAAGTAAAGCAAAGTTGTATTCTATCTCCGCTATTGTTTGGAGTGGCCATTGACTGGGTGATGCGAAAATGTTGAAGGGGGAAACTTTCTTCGATTGGGTAGATAATAGTCAACTAGAAGATTTGGATTTTGTAGATGATATTGCCATGTTAAGTAAAAACAGCCAAGATATACAAAGAAAAACAGACAACTTGTCATCTATAGCATAGGTTCCCAACGGGGATGGTACCGCTCACTGGGGGGCGCTGAGAAGTTGGAAGGGGGAGCTGGGTTGAAAAGTAAATTTTGGGGGGCGTTGAGGACCATCCGCCCACCCTTCTAAGCTGAAAATTCAAAGTCCCGCGAGTCCTGCCCACACGCAACAATTAATAGTGCAATAGACATAATATATGCATGTTGTACCATGTTATGTTGGAATCAAAGAAGAAATCCAGACACTATGATGTTGAGTATTTGAAATAGGTTTTATTCAATCACCCACAAACAAGACATTACCAATGTGTCTGAATTTTCCACAAGATGTTTTCACGTAAAGCTATGAAACCATCGTGATTAGAAGAACATGTGAGCAAAATGCATCCTGGCAGAAAAGATTAAAATGTGTCTAATGTTCAAGATTAGAGGTCATCATTCGAGATGTTCAACTTTGGCTGGTATGGTTTCGGCGGCAGCAAAACAAGAAAATAATGGGTTACCTCTTCACGTAACATTTCCTTGCTTATTGCTAAATCTGAAAAAACCCCACACTATTGATGAAGAATTGATGCTGCCAGCGGTGAGTGAGGTTCTGCGTTCTGTACTGCATACGCCGCGGTCTGAAATTATTTTTAAGTCTCATTGAGAAATAACACAGTATAGAGATGAATCGTCAAAATGATTTTTGACGACTACTTTTGAAGCTTTTTTTATAACTTGATGCATCTTCTTTACTAACAAATGCGTCTTTACCTCTGACGCACGTTCGCTTCATAAAACATGAAAACATTTGTCAAGAACTATTATTTGCAAGAACACTAGAAACGGACAATAAAGAAAAATCTATATTTGACGTATTGGAATACCATTTTTAAGAAAAATAAATTCTGCTGAATAATATCTTGTCTGCTGCCGATGGTGCTCTGGCAATGGTTGGACGCTACAGCCAGCTGAATTTATTTTTGATTTTTAAAAAAACTGTCTCAAATGTCGTCGCCGTGCGCCGTGCAAATGAGCGACAGGAACATCTTGCAGATCAAAATCAACCAGAGTCAGGAGATTCAACATAATCCGTTGGAATGGTGAAGACATTTACACTAAAAAAACAGGACCTAGCAGTGAAAAATAGGCCTTGCATGTATTCAGGAATCACACATCAAACCCCCCACCACAGATTCTCTGTCCGAGGTTATCAGTTATACAGATAAGGCCACACGGAGGAGGAAGGGTGGGGGCTTATACGCGTGAGCAACAAATACACCATGAAACAGATAGAAGTAAGCACAAATGGGGAAGCAGAAATCATAGGAATTGGCATCTTTGTAGATATCTAACAGATTCGAACTAACAGAGCCTTTATGCTGGAAACCATGAGACTGACCAATACAAATTCTCTAGTAGTGGGAGATTTTAATAGTCACTCAGAAAGGTGGGGATACCAAGACACCAATGTAAAAACAGGAGGGGGTAGAACATTGGGAAATAGATAACAACCTGCAGCTCAGGAATCGACTCGATGACTCACCAACCTTCTACTCTAGAAGACAGAAAAACATATTCCACATACCTCGTCTTTGCCACCGGTGACATAGCCCACAACTTGAATCGAGCCTTTATGGAACAGCTAGGAGACAGTGACAACAAACCTGTCACGATCTCCTTGAACCTTAGATATTTCACCCGTCCAAAAAATAATGACCCAGTGGAACTACAAAAGAGCTGACTGGGCACAGTTTGCGAGGCTCAGAGACATCTACTGTGACCCCATAAATACACACCAAAAAGGATAAGGAACATGACATACCTACTTAACATATCCATTCTGAGGGCAGCAAGAGAATCAATTCCTAGAGGTGCAAGAAGAGACTACAAATCTTATTGGTCAGAAGAGATCCAAAATGTTGAAGAGAAAGTGAGTCAGGCCAGATAAAGGTTAGAAACTGAGCAGAACATAGACAGCTACATAGCACTCAATGCAGCCTCAGCTAAATATAGGAGAGCAGTCAAGAAAGCCGCAAAGGCAGAGATGAAGAGACAAGACGTCTCAACATGGACAGAGGTGAGTTGAAGAAGCACTCCAGTGTCTTAACCTTAAGAAGTCACCTGGAAAGGATGGCATCACAAATGAGATGCTTATTAACCTAGGCAAGAAAGTCAAGAAAAAAGCTGCTAAAAGTTTTAAGGGTTTAAAGCCGAAGGATTGACTTCATTGCACCGGGTTTTACCCCATATGGCTCGGTCCCTCTCAGCAGAAATGGCACGCCACCTGCCGAGAGTATTGCTCAAAGCAGGAACTCCGTAGCTCCAGCAACAATCCTAGGGTCTCTGGAAAAACTGCACTCGTGAACAGAACGGCGCGGTCCGGAATCGAACCCACGATCCGGAATCGACCTTCGACTCACAAGGCAAAGGGCGTAACCACTTAGCCACAGAGACCCCCAGTTTTGGAAAGTCGCAGAAATACCCAGTGAATGGAAAGACTCTATCACAGTGCCCAAGTTAAAACAAGGAAAAGACAGATTCGATCCAAGCAATCGTAGATCAATTAGCCTCTTTAGGTGTGTTGGAATAGTGATGGAGAGGCTTCTCAATAGAAGACTCATGTGGCAACTGGAGAAAAAACAATTGATACTACTACAGCAGAGTGGATTCAGTCAGCATGGATCAACAAAAGACCAAGTAACTTACATTGCACAGAAGATCGAAAGTGGATTTCAAGAAAAGAAACATACACTAACGGTATGGGTTGACATGGAGAAGGATTTCGACAGGGTCTGGAGAGAGGAACTGAAAATCAAACTGCTCAAATTCGGAATCAAAATGCGCATATATCTCTGGATATGTCACTATCTGGTAAATAGAAGAGCCGAAGTAGATGACCAAATAAAACATAGCAGGAAGGCAATCATCGAACAAGTTGTTCCCCAAGAAAGGGTCCTGTCTCCCACGCTACTTCTAGTTTTTATAAATGATTATGGAAGACATCCCCAACAGAGTGCATGGCGCAATCTACGCTGATGATCTGGCACTGTAGACACGAGAAGAATCAATAGCAGTAGCCACCTCAAGGATGCAAGATGTAATTTAAAAGCTAGAAAAATAGACCAGGTCTTGACTGCTCTTTATAAATGAAAGTTCTTCAGTCTTCAGCCTATCCAAGAAGAAGCAAATGCTCAAACTCAAGTTCAATGACCACCTACTCTCAATAGAAGAATGTTCAACATATATGGGGATCATAATGGACAGCAGGCGACGTGGAAAACACAGATAAATCTAGGGAAAAAGAAAAGAAGACTGGGGATCGTGAACAAATTAGCAGGCACCAACAGGAATGCGGGTTGTAGCATTCCGAAAAGGATTTACTCTGGGAGAGTTTGACCAGTACGTTAAGTATGACATAGCAGTCTGGGTCATAATCTCCAAACTTCATAAAGCTAAGCCGAGTGTTAAGTCAGACCTCACGGATCATCACTGAAAACATAAGTCTACCCACTTAGAAGTACTGAAAACGGTCATAGGACTTCAACCAATGGAGGACAGACGGAACATGAAAGTACTTTAACGAGGAGAAAAATGCAAGAGACTGATGAAATATCCAATGCACACGCAAATAAACAGCTACGGTAGGGACAGATTGAAAAGGAGTAGATTCATGGCAAACTCCAAAGAGCTTGCCCACGCAGACCAAATATTGGCACTGGCTCAACCAAGACACATACAACCAGCCAGTACATCTCCTCCCTGATCATACAGGATTCCAGAGCTGGATGCCCTCAATGAAGCTGCAAAAATGGCCCTACAACATATAAAACAAATACATGGAAAAATTGTGCTTTTTGTCTGCTATCTCAGCAGTGAAATCTGAAAGAAACACAGAACTAAGTGATCTCAGGTCAACCGTAGCCCAGCTGACCCATGAGTCCGAGACTGTAGTAATCCAGTGGATACCCGCACACTGCAAGCTCAAGGGGGATGAAGATGCTGACAGACTGGCTAAAGAGGGAGCAGGGATGCTTCAAGATGACAACCTGGTCAGCTAGGAAGAAGCAAAAAACCATCGCCAGAGGAACTACACAACAAAGTAAAGAAAATAACACACAAAATACAACAAGCATGATGGATATACGAACTGTCCAGAAGAGACCATATTATCATACTTCGCCTCCGAACGGGTCACAACAGAATGAGAACAGAACTAGATTCAAGATAAGCATAAACGACCTATACCCCTGTGGTTTGACGAATATGACAATAGAGCACGTCCTACAGAACTTCCCCTAGTAAGCAGACCTGAGAAGAAGAGGTGGCCCTTACACAGCGTCCAAGAAAACTGTATGGCGTGGCTGATAGATGCCTTTATTAGAGAATCTGAAATCCCAGTCTAGTGAGCAAGCAGAGAAAGAAGAAACAGAAAATGAACAAATAACAGAATTATTTCTGGAGGAAGAATTGATATAATAGTCACAAAATAAAGAGTTGAAATGGAAAATTGAATAATTGGTAACCAAAAAATTGTGTCTACAAAGTTTAAATTCCAATATTATATCAACCCTAATGTGCTGCAGTAAGAAGTTGTTTATTGTATTCCCATCACCATATTTAGTTGAAAGAGGATTTATCATGGTCACCAGACTATTCACAAAGAAACGAAACAGATTGTCAATAGAGAAATGCGGCTATTTAAAATTAGTGATGACAAAAATGTCACTAAACATCGAAAAATTAGTTTCATCACATCTAGTTCAGCTCTAATAAATACATTATAACATAAATTGTGTCAATGATACTGTGAGGAATACAGTAATATTGGTATTATCTTCTAATAAAATAACTGAAAAATATGTTCTTGTTTTTCAATTTATAGTATGTACAATATAGTTTACCCAAGGCAGGCGGTAGCAAATTATTCACTGAAAAATGGGACGCTCGTTCAAAAAAGGTTGGGAACCTATGATCTATAGCATCAAAAGTTGGACTGCAGATAAGCTATGAACAAACAAA
This sequence comes from Arion vulgaris, assembly GCA_020796225.1. Taxonomy (NCBI): domain Eukaryota; kingdom Metazoa; phylum Mollusca; class Gastropoda; order Stylommatophora; family Arionidae; genus Arion; species Arion vulgaris. The sequence goes on along the minus strand of CM036762.1, from coordinate 49,721,749 downwards.
TATAATGAAGACACCTATGACAAGTAACGCAGATATCACACTGGAATCTAAAACGATAAACATAACAGAGCAGTTCACCTATTTAGGTAGCAATTTTGATTGCACAGGAAATGTTAAAAAGAAATTATGATACGAATTGGCAAAGCAACATCAGCTTTTAAAAGTCTAAATAAAATATGGAACTGCAAGTTATATAGTATTAAAACTAAATTACGAATTTTCAATTCAAATGTTGTATCAATCCTAACATATGCCAGCGAGAGTTGGAAAATGACTAAAGATATAGAAAGCAAGTTGAATGCATTTGAAAATAGATGTCTGCGAAAAATAATGAATATAAAATGTAACGAATTCAGAAGAAGTGATGAAATCAGAGACATGTCTGGTCACCACTAGTGACAACTGTTATAAGAAAGAGAAGATGGAGATATGTTGGACACGCCTTGAAGAGAAATGATCAACGATTATCAAATCAGGCATTGAAGTGGGATGCAAAGGGTTCAAGAAAGAGAGTCGACCTAAGGAGACCTGAAAGAACATTGCTGAGAGAGGCAAGAAATATCGATCTCAGTTCCATGGAGGAGATTGAGCGAGTTTCCCATGATAGAGTGGTATGGAGAAATTACTTGCAGGCCCTATGTAACGTATAACGGTACGAGTGGAATTATTATTTATTATTAATAGAAAATATTAAAGATAACGTAAAACACATTTTCACAATTCCATATTGTATTAATTTGTTTGTTGGTGGGGAAGAGGGTGTTGACATAATCATGACTATTATAGATTAAATGTTTTACTTTCATGAGATCTTGTCGGAATGTTATCAAATTTAATAACGTGTGAAATATTCGACCATTAAAAATAATTTAAGACAGACGTTAATTGCAAATTTTACAAATACAAAACTTTTTTATTTCTCGTTTGAATTCAGTGTTCATGAAAATGTTAATAAAGAAATTGGCTCGGGTGAAACACTGGAAGATACATAATCACATCGATGATACCTTCATAATGGTTCGTACTAAATATTTCAATCAAACTGCAAATTGTCGAAGGAACTGTCATTACAACTAGGAAACCTGTCATCACTAGAAAAAAACGAATAGATTTTATCATATGTATCCATCTTTCCTTGCTCATTCTGATATTGTCTGTGTTATTTGAAGAACCAGAGCTCAATACAGCTTCATTAAAGGTGGCAATTGATCGTCGATGTTTCAATGATATAGCTGCTATTTTAAAATACACTGAACAAATTATAATAAGAAGTAACAAGGATATAAAACTACTGTAATACAGAAAACTGTAAGGTATTTTATCTCGTGATATACAAGAGTGCTCATTGTTCGTAAGAACCGCCGTCAATGTTACAACAAATATAACCAGAATCCACACAACAAGTACACATTTCGTGACAAACGTTTCAGTGACTTGTCTAGAATGAAAGTAGGGGTAAGCGATGTAAATATAACGTTCGATAGCAACCAATGTCATGTGAAGATATGAGCAGAACAGCAGTCCAAGATTACAAACATCCATTACAAACATCACATTGTTTGAGGGTCCATAATGAAAATCCATTGCTGTAAATGCAATACTAGCCAAACTTCCATTTAATCCAGTAAGCAGATCTGACACAGCTAACGATATGATGAAGATATGTGCGATATCATGAAGTCTTGGTGTTCGTATTATTATAAATATCATCAGAACATTCTCGAAAACGATGAGCATTCCAATACTTATAAATGTTATATCTGCAGATGCTGATACATAACATAACTTTTTCACATCTGATATACTTGTATTCATGTCTGTTTACTGTAACACACACTCGAATCTTGTTCAAACAATGATTGTTCCAAACACTACACTTGAAACTTCCTCAACGCCTTTGTTCGTCAATGAAAATAATATTATAAAAATTCTTCTTGATGTTCCATGTGTCCACTTTAAATTATCGAGGCAATCATATTTGGCAACAGAGTTATAAATTCTCATACATAAATAACTAGAATAGCTTATCTTTTATTCTCCTTTTTCTTAAAAAATAGGGCAATCTTTATAATTAATAGTTGTAGTCTTTGCTAAAAGTTCATTTAGTACTATATGTTTGCCCACAGATAAGATATGATATATGTTAATGATCTCTGAATGTTCATTATTTATTGTGACACAATTTACAAAAGCGTAATGAAATATATCGTATAGATGAAACATACCAAATACATCAACTGCATAATTCTTACTGGTTGGAATAATATATACTAGTGTTATCAGTGTTAGTGATCAATAGTTAACTCTCTTGCATCTGCCGAGTAGAATTGATTTTAACAAGACAATTGACATAAGGGGCGGACTCTATACGCATAGATAAACATTTCGCATTTCTTCTCTTTAAACAATGACACCACTGCTATGATCACACTTTTCTGTATGCACCAATAGAAGCGTGAGGTCATGAACTTACATTACCATAATAGACTGACTGGCTGTTAATAATCATGTAAGACCAAACAAATGTAGATAACTGTTCCGTAAAATAATTAAGTGAGTGTCTTTAGCTTAAACGGTACTGAGCTCGATCACAATCCAAGCGTATCTAGTTCACACTCGGTGGTGGGAATATTTGGAAGCAAATTAGTTTCCTTAGATATTTATGAACGTTAACAATAGACCTCCCGCGGCCGCAAAAAGACCTGAACAACGACTTCCGGGTAAACCCCGGGTATCCCGTAGGCGTGTAGGTGATTGTCCGGTGATTTCCAAAGGTCGAACAGTCCCCTGCGGTTTATTCCATTTGCGTTTTTAGGGGTTTCATGTTGAAAAACAAACCACATAATTACTGCTTCCTTTCGTTTTCGCCTTTTTTTCTTTTTAATTAAGTTCTGGCGTCTTGAGATGGGTAACAATGGGTAACAATCCCAAACTCAACAATCACAAGCTTTTAAATTTTGTGGCAGTATATCTGTGGCAATTAATTGCCTGTTTTTTGTTTCTATAATGTAATTATTCCTCCTTTCCTCGCTGTCTTTGTTCTGGAATTGTGTTGTTATCACTGTTAAGTTGTATGGTAGTATCATATAATGATAGGATATGTATTTCTGTGGCAATTAATTGCCTGTTTTTTGTCCACACACAGCAGTAGAGTGTCAACACACAGCAGTAGAGTGTCAACACACAGCAGTAGAGTGTCAACACGCATCAGTATAGTGTCAACACGCAGCAGTACAGTGCCAACACACATCAGTATAGTGTCAACACGCAGCAGTATAGTGTCAACACGCAGCTTTATAGTGACAACACACAGCAGTAGAGTGTCAACACACAGCAGTACAGTGCCAACACACAGCAATAGAGTGTCAACACACAGCAGTACAGTGTCAACACGCAGCAGTATAGTGTCAACATATTAATATTAAAATATTTTAATATTTACTATTATTTATCTATAATATAATAATATTCTATAATATTCTATAATATAATTGTTCCTCCTTTCCTCGCTGTCTTTGTTCTGGAATTGTGTTGTTATCACTGTTAAGTTGTACGGTAGTATCATATAATGATAGGATGTGTATTTTCAAAGAAAGATTGACCGAGATTGTCTTTCCGCCCTCAAATAATAAATTGAACAAATGTATCCACATACTAATGCTTGACCTACCTGGGTCCCAAAGTGGACTGTCCACGACTATTTACAACATATCTAAAAATAGATGACACTTTCCGACAATTTCTAAAAATAGGTCTTCCTGTCAGTTGCGGTCGGCTAATGACAAAGTACCGACCTCCCTGTTCAGAAAGCAATGACAAGCTACTGAACGTATTGGTGGTGCCTAGAAAATCGACCACTCGTTCACTGTGGTTGATGGCGATATGCACAACTACTCCAGTTATCACTTTTGTTGATTTGTGATGTCCCACACATTACTGGATCAAAGATAATGTACTATATGGTAGTGGGTCAGCTACAACACTGACTTCTAAATATTAACAACATAGATTCCAGTACCAGTAGCCACATCAATGTGTAGATACAAAAAAAACGCTAATACAGTTGTACAAATAGAAGTCAATAAAAGAGCCGACAAACAATAAGGATATGGATATTTGAAATATGTTTTGTTTTAAAATTAGAATATATATTCACAACTGCCATACTTCCGTCGGTTCGTTGCAATCACAACAACTTAATTATTTAGAGAAGGAATGAGATGAGACAAAGAGAAAGACAGAGATATGAAGTTTCCACCTTCCTAAATTATTCCTGTTGTGTAAATAAAATTATTGATCATCGACAACCTAGTCAACAAATTAATACTATATAATACTGTTCACTGTCAGTCCAACAGTTTCATTATAAGAGTGGAAAAACCATGCATGTTTATCAGATAACTTATTAGCAGACATTGTTATCAACTGTGGAAGGTTGAATAAATAACAACTTAAGATTACAAACATTATATTGTATTCTTTTTTTAAAAAACCCAAACGTTTAGGGTGTTATAGCAATTGTTACTAGAACAATGAAAACAGAATTTATCAGCAATTATCCAACTTTATTCAAAGGAACGAAGACCAAGCGGCAGCAGTCAGAATTTCTAAAGTTTTTGTTAAACAATTGCAATTTTATGAAAGTACCTAAAGGTTTGGAACAAAATAGAAGTGTAATATTTCATTGTGTCTGTGTTTGTAACCGACAGCAGACATGAATACAAGTTTATCAGATTTGCATAATTGTTATATTTCTGCATGGATAAATATTGTATATGTCATTGTCGGACTGATCATAGTTTTCGAGAATGTTCTGATGATATTTATAATATTAAGAACACCAAGACTTCACAACATCGCAAACATCCTTGTAGCATCTTTAGCTTTGTCAGATTTGATTGTTGGATTCAATGCGTTTTTGACCGGCATCATCTTATATACAATAGGTTTATCTGGTTGGTTATTTAATAAGATGGTCGTTGTTATGATTTCATGTAATGCGGCAATGTTGTGTTGTTCGTATCTTCACGTGACATTGATTGCTGTTGAGCGTTATGTTTACATCGCTTACCCTTACTTTCATTCTAGACAACTCACTGAAAAGTTTGTTACGAAATGTGTAGTCGTTGTATGGATTCTGATCGTACTTGACGATCATGACGTCGGTACTAGAAGACAACCAGTACTATTGTCTAATGAGTGATCTATTATCTAATATTTATTTATTCACTGCTAACATAATGTCCATTCTATTTTTGATTGTAACTTGTTCAGCGTATTTTAGAATATGTGCTCTGTCTTGAGACATCGACGATCAATTGCAGCCACGAGTATACCAATATCTGGATCTTCAAACCACACAGAAAATACTAGTATGAACAAAGAAACATGGGTGCATTTAATAAAAACAGTTCGATTTTTTCTAGTCATGACCGGTTCCTTATTTCTAATGACGGTACCTGCAATAATTTGCAATTTGGTTACAGCTTTGAGTGGTGATAACAATGAAATTATGATCAACGTCGTCGCATTCTTTCCAACCTGTCACTCTGGGGTCAATTTCTTTATTAATATTTTCTTGAACCCTGATTTCAAATTAGAAATTAAGAAATGTTTTCTTCGTGTAGCATCGAATTAATGCTCTTTTAAACAAACACTTTCTGCACTGTCATATTTGTTATGCAAGATGGCCATGGCGACTGATTTATGTTTGAAACCGGAGTAGAACAAGGTTGTATTCTATCTCCGCAATTGTTTGGAGTAGTCATTGACTAGGTGATGAGAAAATGTTGCGGTGGCAAACTGGCATTGATTGCGTAGAAAATAGACATCTATAAAATTTGGATTTTGCAGATGATATTGTATTATTCAGAAAAACAAAAACAGCCAAGATATGCACACACAAAAAGCAAGACAACTTGTCATTTATAGCATCAAAAGGTGGACTGCAGATAAGCTATGAAAAGACACATATAACTAAGACACCTATGGCAAGTAATGCCGATATCACCCTGGAATCTAAAATGATAAAAATAACAAAACAGTTCACCTATTTAAGTAGCAATTTTGATTGCACTGAAAATGTTAAAAAGACTTTTTGAAACGAATTATCAAAGCAACATCAGCTTTTAAAAGTCTAAATAAAATATGGAACTGCAAGTTATACAATATTAAAACAAAATTAAGAATTTTGTAAGAACATTTTATTTTAATTCATGTTTGTACAAGATATAGTATGTAAACAAATATGAAATGCTTGACTACATTCAAATATTTCAGCTTACAACAACAAGATCAACATCTGTGACTACAAATCTTCAACATTATAACGTCAAAGAAAGCTCTTACGACCAAGAAGCAGTCATGGACAAGTTCACTTAAGATGCCTCCAGCTTCTTACTAACTTTCTTAAATAAATTTTTAAGGACGCTTGCAAGTCATCATCATCATCTTCAGGTGCCGTGCCAGATGGCGTAGGCGATCATGAATCTCCACAAATCTCTGACTTTGGTGTTTGCTATCATCTCAAATGTTGACGCTCTACCGTGCAATGAAGTCAGGCTATTCAAAATATTCTCTCTCTGTCTTTCTCTGTCTCGCATACACTCGATTTTACCGGTTGTGACAATGTGTTCTAAACCTCCCTTCCTCATCACATGCCCAAAAATAATGCTTTCAAGTATATAGAGAAAGAAAAAGAGTTGAAAACTGAACTTGTTTAGCGTTGCATGACAATCCAAAAGTATGAGAAACCATTCTTGATACAGTGTGGACAAAGTCGACTAAGGTGGTACATGTCTAACACTCAGAATTTTGTAAGATAAATAACTTTGATGGAAATATGTTGCCTTGCACATTAATGATAACAATGTCATACTACAGAATCCTTTGAAAGTAGTCAATTCGTATTTTTTCTCTGCATGTATGATCGACACGCACTGATATAACCAAACAAAACTTGTTTTTAGGTTGAAAGCGTCGTACCTTGTCTTGAAAAATGTGTTCAGTTTACTGTAAAATAAAATGACTGAGATATTTTATTATTTTATTTTTCTGTGAGATATGTCTGTGGATTGCTTAATGAAACCAAAGTCACTACAATTAGAATGTACATTCACTTTCAGTTTATTTCAGAAGATGGTGATATGTATTCTTGCTGATATTTATTAAAACCTGTAACTTATACAGACACGATATCCATTCTCTTTGATTATCAATCTGAGAATTGTTACGTTTGATATCACATCCATGGAAGCTCCAATCGACTGCACTTTGGATCGTCGTGTCATCATTTAATTGCCAGCCATTGAGAAGCTTATCTAATATATTCACTATTGAGTAATTTAAGTATGTCTCTTTTATCTATATTTAATATTCCAACAATCGACGTTTTTAAAGACAGATTGGCAGCTCTTTCGCTACTGATCAACATTTTGTATTTAGAAGAATAAGTCCATACAAGTCACACCACAAACCAAATTATTTAATAATCACAAAAGTATTTTTAAAATTAATTTGACGTTATGTGTGTGTAATTCTGTGTAGAATAAGACAAATGAAAATATAAAATAATAAAGCTATCAACTTTACGCATTCTGCTATATAAAATAGTCTTTTGCTGTTTAACATTAGAAACGTGCTGTAAATTTTGTTCCAACCACTCCAATAATAATTATATTCTAAACAAAGCAGAGCGTCAAAAAAGTGATTTTAGTGTTCGTTTGCTAAGAGTTAAGTATGTGATAGTGAAGGTGAACGCTCTTATCTCCATCAGTGAAATAACACATTTTCATACCTTCTACCATGGTGTTCATGACATGCCCAGCTATTCTAGTTATCAATTTCGCAGAATTGGGGAAACCCAAACATTTATGGATCAAAAGTAATAAACTATATGGAGGTGGAGCAGCTACAACACTGACTTCTCTATATTAACAATATGGATTCTAGTCCCAATAAGATCAATGCGTAGATATTAGCAAAACACGTACAAACAAAGTACTATAGTTTTACAAAATACAGAAACAGTGACGATAAACAGCAACGTTTCGACCAAAAAGGCCTTTATCAAGCAAACGACATAACAGGAGTGACGAATTATAGAGAACACTTACAAATGGATATAAAATAGATATTAAACGCTATTACAGTTGCACAAAAAGAAGTCAATAAAAGAGTGAAATAAAAGGCAATAGGGACATGGATATTTGAAATACGTTTTGTTTAAAATTAGATTTTATATTCACAGCTTGTTGGATATAAAGATAAATTGTGATCACAACAAATTTATTGATCAGAGAGGGAAGGAAAAGAGACACAGAGAGAAAGAGATCAAGTTTCCACCTTTCTAAATCACTCCTTTTGTGTAAATAAAAGCATTGATCAATGACAGCCGAGTAAATAAATGGATACTAATACTGTTCACTGATAACATTTACTGACATGTCAAACAGTTTCATTCTAAGAGTGGAAAAACCATGCATGTTTATCAGATAACTTATTAGCAGACATTGTTATCAACTGTGTAAGGTTGAATAAATAACAACTAAAGATTACAAAACTGTATCATGTCCTCTCTCTATAAAAAAACAAAACAAAAATACCAGTGTATAATTGTATAGCAATGTTTATCAGCAATTATCAAACTTTATAAAAAGCAATAAACAAAGAACGACAGTAGTCAGAATGTAGATAGTTTTTTTCAAATGCGTTAAACAATTGCAATTTTATGAAAGTACAGTAAGGTTTAGAACAAAATTCAAGTGTAATATTTCAATATATCCGTGTTTGTAACAGGCAGCAGAGATGAATACAAGTTTATCAGATTTACATAATTGTTATATTTCTGCATGGATAAATATTGTATATGTCATTGTCGGACTGATCATAGTTTTCGAGAATGTTCTGATGATATTTATAATATTAAGAACACCAAGACTTCACAACATCGCAAACATCCTTGTAGCATCTTTAGCTTTGTCAGATTTGATTGTTGGATTCAATGCGTTTTTGACCGGCATCATCTTATATACAATAGGTTTATCTGGTTGGTTATTTAATAAGATGGTCGTTGTTATGATTTCATGTAATGCGGCAATGTTGTGTTGTTCGTATCTTCACGTGACATTGATTGCTGTTGAGCGTTATGTTTACATCGCTTACCCTTACTTTCATTCTAGACAACTCACTGAAAAGTTTGTTACGAAATGTGTAGTCGTTGTATGGATTCTGATCGTACTTGCTATAATCATGACGTCGGTACTAGAAGACAACCAGTACTATTGTCTAATGAGTGATCTATTATCTAATATTTATTTATTCACTGCTAACATAATGTCCATTCTATTTTTGATTGTAACTTGTTCAGCGTATTTTAGAATATGTGCTCTGTCGTTGAGACATCGACGATCAATTACAGCCACGAGTATACCAATATCTGGATCTTCAAACCACACAGAAAATACTAGTATGAACAAAGAAACATGGGTGCATTTAATAAAAACAGTTCGATTTTTTCTAGTCATGACCGGTTCCTTATTTCTAATGACGGTACCTGCAGTAATTTGCAATTTGGTGATAGCTTTGAGTGGTGATAACAATGAAATTATGATCAACGTCGTCGCATTCTTTCCAACCTGTCACTCTGGGGTCAATTTCTTTATTAATATTTTCTTGAACCCTGATTTCAAATTAGCACTTAAGAAATATTTTTTTCCTGTAGCATCGAATTAACGTTCTTTTTAAAAAAAAAACTTTCTACACTGTCATTTTTGCTATAGTATCTCTTTCTACACTGTCATTTTTGCTATAGTTTCTCTTTCTAGACTGTCATTTTTGCTATAGTATCTCCTTTGGTTTCATGTTCCCACAAAAGTAAACGATTACAGACAATGACTGGATTATATTCACAATTATCACAATCAATATTATGATCGATTAAAACATGGAAAGAAAACTATTGTGTTATATTTCAGCTAATGTATATTGTTATAAATAATAATAATCTTCCCACTTGTCACTGACAACAATATATTGGATTGTCACATGTACAACATTCCAAATATAGTCACTTCTGACGTGTACATGTCTGGCACGACAACATGTTATTTTAATTCATTGTTTGGACAAGACCATCATGGAAGGAGGCATACCGGCAAAGAGAAGAAGAGGAAGACCACGGAGAAGATAGATTCAGGGTGTAACTGATTGTTTGAACATGACGGCTGTAGAGGCAGGACATCTGGCTATGAGAGAGAAAAATTCCGGAAGACTGTTGGGATGGCAAAGTTCTGCTCAGGACAAGCTATTTGGTGATGATAATTGGACAAGACACAGTCCGTAGAGAGATCAAAAGTGCTTGCCTACATTCAAACATTTCAGCTGACAACAACAACACAAATATCTGTAACTGCAAATCTTCAGCATTTTACCATCAAAGAAAGCTTTTACGACAACCACCAGCAGTCATGGACAAGCTCACTAAAGATATCAGCTGCCTCCTTCTGTATCACTATTTTGTCTATTGTCTATTCCCAGGTGGAAGATGTAGTTGGCTGTCCACTCTTGCCGTTAAGCGTAGGGATGGGAGCTTTAATTTGCGTTCTAGGACTAGATGAGTCGCCCTTGTTGTGTTGTATCCGTGTTAATGTAGTGTGGTCTTGATATTGTCTATCCACCTTTTTCTTGGTCTTCCCTTAACTCTAGTACCCGATCTCTTTTATTGTATGCTGTTATTGGTGGTTGGTTGTATTTCATTCTCATTAAATGTCCTAACCACTGCATTTGTTGTCTTTCAATGTATTTGGTGCATGAAGTTATACCCACTCTGCTTCTGATGTCCTCATTTCGTAGTCTGTCTTTCCTGGTGACTCCACTGCCTTCCTCAAGCATTTCATTTCACACGGGATGAGCTTTCTGTGGTGTGTTGCTGTAAGAGACCAAGTTTGGCACTGGTAACAAAGTGTTGGTAGGAAAATACTGCTGTATCACTATCTAATGTAAATAAATTTAGCATGACGTCAGCAAGCATACAGAGGCATTTTTTAAAGTGTCAAATTGAAATTGTTTAGCGTTGCATGACAATCCAAAAGTAAGTTAAACAACTCTTGATACAGTGTGGATGACGTCGACCAAGGTGTTACATTTTCTAACCCTCTAATTTACAGAAAAGAAATATCTAAAACATAAAACAAGTTTCTTTGAATTACTTAGACCTAGTACCGCGATGTCAAGTTATTGAATTCGTCGTAAGGAGTTAATTCTGTTTTTTAATTGTTGTTTCTAATGCCACATTGATGCCACCAAAGCAAGACTTGTTCTTAGATGCCACCAAAGCAAGACTTGTTCTTAGATGCCACCAAAGCAAGACTTGTTCTTAGATGCCACCAAAGCAAGACTTGTTCTTAGATGCCACCAAAGCAAGACTTGTTCTTAGATGCCACCAAAGCAAGACTTGTTCTTAGATGCCACCAAAGCAAGACTTGTTCTTAGATGCCACCAAAGCAAGACTTGTTCTTAGATGCCACCAAAGCAAGACTTGTTCTTAGATACCACCAAAGCAAGACTTGTTCTTAGATGTCACCAAAGCAAGACTTGTTCTTAGATACCACCAAAGCAAGACTTGTTCTTAGATGCCACCAAAGCATGACTTGTTCTTAGATGCCACCAAAGCAAGACTTGTTCTTAGATGCCACCAAAGCAAGACTTGTTCTTAGACGTCACCAAAGCAAGACTTGTTCTTAGATGCCACCAAAGCAAGACTTGTTCTTAGATGCCACCAAAGCAAGACTTGTTCTTAGATGTCACCAAAGCAAGACTTGTTCTTAGATGCCAGCAAAGCAAGACTTGTTCTTAGATGCCACCAAAGCAAGACTTGTTCTTAGATGCCACCAAAGCAAGACTTGTTCTTAGATTGAAACTGGTCTACTTTGTCTTTAAAAATGAATTCAATTTTTTTAATAAAACAAAATGTTTCATTTCATTTTTGCTGTGAGATATGTACAGTATTGCTTAACTCTTATTGGACCAGGGCACAAACCACATTTTTGCTATGAGATATGTACAGTATTGCTTAACTCTTATTGGACCAGGGCACAAACCACATTTTTGCTGTGAGATATGTACAGTATTGCTTAACTCTTATTGGACCTGGACAAAAACCACATTTTTACAAGGCATTTTTTAAAATCACACATTTTTAAACAGACAGCTGTCATTACTTTTGTTCAAAAACTGTTATTTGTTATATATGAAACGTCTACCATATATCAAAGTGTTTAGATTTAAATTGCTGTTTATTTACATTGGTGAAATATTTCTGAATATGAAAAGGTACCTTAGTGTGGCTCCTGTCAAAAGACGTCCAACCCAAAGCCATGTAATGTGGCTTCTGGTCTACTAGAGTTAATAGAGTTAATAGAGTTAAGATGGTAAAATATATACTTGTTGGAAGATGGTAAAATATATACTTGTTAGAAGATGGTAAAATATATACTTGTTGGAAGATGGTAAAATATATACTTGTTAGAAGATGGTAAAATATATACTTGTTGGAAGATGGTAAAATATATACTTGTTGGAAGATGGTAAAATATATACTTGTTGGAAGATGGTAAAATGTATACTTGTTGGAAGATGGTAAAATATATACTTGTTGGAAGATGGTAAAATATATACTTGTTGGAAGATGGTAAAATATATACTTGTTGGAAGATGGTAAAATATATACTTGTTGGGAGATGGTAAAATGTATACTTGTTGGAAGATGGTAAAATATATACTTGTTGGAAGATGGTAAAATATATACTTGTTGGAAGATGGTAAAATATATACTTGTTAGAAGATGGTAAAATATATACTTGTTGGAAGATGGTAAAATATATACTTGTTAGAAGATGGTAAAATATATACTTGTTGAAAATTATTGAAACCTGTTAGTTATACATACACGATATATATCCTCTCTGATAACCAGGACTCATGAGAAACGTGGCCATCGTGTGGTTATGAGTTGTTGTTTGCGTATCCTGCGCGAATAATTGAGGAGATAAAGAGAAAGCAGTGACGTTTGAAAGACGCACAGATAGAGAAGACAGACGATACACAAATATAAAAGATAGATGGCAATCAGATAGGGGAAGACTCACTACTACGACTCTACACCAGCTTGGATGATAGCAAGAAGATAAAGAATTTTACGTCGCATAGAGAGGGTTAAAAGAGCGAGCTGGACACTAAATAATGACAGAGAGAGAGAGAGAGAATTCATATCAAACTGAAATTATTAGAATTTGTGCTGTGGACCAAAAATCAGCAGGAAGAGTATCAGAGAGAGAGTATAGCACACAGTCGGTCTAATAGTAAGAGGTTTTTAGTTATTATCGACGACAACGACTCAAGAGGAACATGCACAATGAGAGAAAACGCACAACTGAAGTTTCGTAGTTGTAGGAAAACTGAATTCTAACGCAAACTATGGCACGACACAAGCAAAGAAACAAAAGTAAGACTTCTGAAAACATGCATATTCCCTGTGGCAACATATGGATGCAAATCGTGGACCATAATACAAACATTAAAAAAGAAAATTGAAGCTTTTGAAACAAGGTGCTATAGAAAAGTTCTTAGAACATCCTGAACAGAGAAGAGAAGAAACGAAGACATCCTACAAGACCTGAATATTAAGGCTCATAAATAACATCATTTCAAGAAAGATTAAATATTTTGGCAACAGTGGTTTGGAGAGAGAGGTAATGGAAGGCATGGTTCCTGGAAAACGTGGAAGGGGACGACCAAGACGAAGATGGCAGCAGAACATGAAAAGAAACCTTAAACATGACGCCTGAAGAGGCAAGAGAACTTGCAAGAGACAGAGAGCTTTTCATGAGGGCTTGATGAATGCGACGTTCCGCAAGGGACATGTTACTACTTGAACGCAAGCAGAAGCTTACTATTAGGAAGTAGGAGAGGACAGAATTATAGTTCTGAAACGAAACTCGTGGTACAGTACAGATTGTGTGAAAACTATTGTAGAGTTGTAGCAATATAGTGTGCATTCTACCATAGCCTGAATGAAATGAATTGAGCAAGCATCACCATCAGCACCATTTGGCGACTGTCTGGTGTCTATTTTAGTTAGTGGTACTCATTTAGTCCGATCCAGGAAAACATAATAAGTATGGATTGCCCCACTTCCAGAGGGTAACCATTTAGACAATCATTAATCCAGAGACTGTACCGCATGATGGTCAGACAGACTCACGAAAGTGAAGTGGACCTTGCTATAAGCCGATTTTTGTTTTGGTTAAGGTAATCTCAGTTATTTACTTAGTTTTTAATTGCAATGTTTGTGTGTGTATTATATTTGTGTATTGTGTTATCCTTTTGCAAATATAATTCCAGATTACATTTCGGTTATATAATATAAATTGTTTTGGTTTGTTTGTTACATATGGTGAGTCTATTTCAGCCGAGGCACGTTACTTTCAATCTAAGAACTTGGTTGCTCAAAACGTGTAGGTCAACAAACATGAAAAATTAAGAGTTAATTCATATCGGAGAATCCAACTTATATTTTTAATCGAGACTTGACCTAGTCATTTGTTTGGTATAATAGCTGTATTTTCAATGTAGTGGGGAAGTTTTGCGATCTCGGTGTCCCGTGATTGTGATTTGCAAGTGAGCGCTTTGTACAAGGTCTGTGGTGAGATAGTTTTGCTACACATGTTGATTCAGCCAGTAAGAATACAAATAACACAGTAACATTGCGTCTAATACACATGGATACATTTCATAAACAATAACTACAAGTAGTGTTCTTTTACTTTTCTTAAAAATATAATTCAATGCTATTAAATCTAGACAAATACAACTGCTTTTACATATCATGGGAGTGTTACCAGTCACGAAGGAGGAGCTTGATCTGACACTAAAAGCAGACTGAGTAGGTAAGAAGTACATTCATGACTCTTCAGACGGTATGGAAGTCAGCCCAATACGGCATCAGAAGCAAGATAAATATGGCAGCCATGTTCTGTTAACTTTACTATAACGGATCAGAATGTTAGAGAATGTCTAAACAAGAAGCTCTCCACCTTCCATACAACTTGTTTACAACTAGATAGCGACATTTGTGTAAATTGTCTTCTTTGTGTTGTTTGTAAAACTACCACGTTTCGTGTTTACATTTTATATTCCTCTTTTAATACATTAATGTATTTGTCTTACTCTCCAGCGTCTGATTGTTCCACTTTAGTAGAATCTGTATCGATTATTTCTTAATCTTTATTTTGTTTCATAATGGTCTTATTTTTTCGCTAAAACTTCTAGTATCTTTCCTCATATTTGCACATATCCGCGTGTGCGTTTGCACAGCTTTTACAATCATTTTTGCGTCTCTAGCTCTTAGACAGTGATAACATAATGCAAAATGGAAACAGATGTAGTAGTTTCACCTAGTACAAGGCCCCAGAAAAAATAATCTCAAGGAAAAATGGGTTGACAAAAAGAAAGGCTCGTGATCGTCCACTGTATATTCTTGATTTAAAATATAACATCACTCTTTCCACACTTCTGTCTTACTACAAACTAAGATGTTAATGAATACAACTAACCTAACTCTTTCCACACTTCTGTCTTACTACAAACTAAGATGTTAATGAATACAACTAACCTAACACCGTTGTGATCAATTAGCAACAAGATGGATAAATTATTTAATAATGAACTCAGGCTATGCATATATCAATTGAACCTTAGAAATATTCGCAGCAATAATCGTTTTTTTAACCTGTCATCACAAATTTGATTGTTATAATACACTCTTCCATTTAAGTAGTAAAATTGTTCAACTTCGATGGAACCAATGGTTGATAATCACTGGATGATGATAAGAAGGTTCAGTCCTTTCCTGTCAGATATGGAACGACTTGAACACGGTTGCAGCATCCATCAGGTGGTGGTCGTCATACGTCTGGGTAGACGTCTAAGTTCCTAGTTAGGTTCGAGGTAGTGTCGTCTCTGTCCGTTGAGGCACCGTGGTCTGGTCATTCAAGATGATGATTAATTGTTTCTCTGTTATCGTATATGAACAGTCGAATCACAGTAAGATTACTCCTATAGCTATAACTACACTTTCTAGTATGAGTTCTGCCTAGTAGAACTATAGTTGAATTCTCACCTCTAGCAGCAATGTACACAAGGATACTTGGAAGGAGCAATAAGTTGCCAGAAACAATTCCTGAGTCTAACCGAATCTGATTCTCTATCATGTACTACTTCGCTATTTGTTCAACATGTTACCTTTATAAATCTCTGAAAATACATCACCATATTCAATTGTCTTGATAGATTGTCTCACAGACATACCTTCTCAATAACGCCCTTGAAATCTCTGAATGGTTTTTCCGACGTCCTCGCTCATCCAGCTATAATGTGTATCGCTCCGTTTTCTTTTGTTGACTTCCCAAAGCAAGGCTCTATAATAATGGCGATCTCTTGGTCTTCTGATCTACTTCCCTTCCATCTTGCTCACATACCTAGGTCTCTGCACAATCTGTTATGGCGATCTTTTGGTCTTCTGATCTACTTCCCTTCCATCTTGCTCACATACCTAGGTCTCTGCACAATCTGTTGATGGCGATCTCTTGGTCTTCTGTTCTACTTCCCTTCCATCTTGCTCACATACCTAGGTCTCTGCACAATCTGTTGATGGCGATCTTTTGGTCTTCTGATCTACTTCCCTTCCATCTTGCTCACATACCTAGGTCTCTGCACAATCTGTTGATGGCGATCTTTTGGTCTTCTGATCTACTTCCCTTCCATCTTGCTCACATACCTAGGTCTCTGCACAATCTGTTTATGGCGATCTCTTGGTCTTCTGATCTACTTCCCTTCCATCTTGCTCACATACCTAGGTCTCTGCACAATCTGTTTATGGCGATCTCTTTGTCTTCTGCTGCTCTACAAGTGGGCCGTGTGCAAAAAGTAACCCGGATGGATTGACCGTTACCTACTTCACTATGTTGGAGTACGGCTGACCATTTTACCATAAACTGGAGTGTTCAAAGTATGGTTGGCCAGTTGACCACTGTTTCATCCTCTTGTCCTACATAACCCTGTTACACAGATAGTAATTGTGTAGACATGGAATTGTTTACATTATTTGCAAATTTCAAACAGTGGAATATACAGACAATACTTTTGAAAAATGTACATAAAATGGTTTAAGATAAAATTGGATTAGTTATGATCAGGGATGACACAGTCTTGTTCTTCTGTCACTTAGTGTGTAGAATCGTGCGTTGGAACTAGTAAGTGCATATTCTTTTATACATTTTTCATTTTATTTAGCGAAAACAAAAGTTTTAACCACATCAAAACGATTTGGTCTACGCCTATGCAACATCTTCTTCTTCTTTTGTCGTGACACTGTTACCGGGTTGTTGCTAAGTGTCGTGGGTTTCTATTCCTTGTCTTGCGCTGCTTGAGTGATCTTGGGTTGCTGTCCCAAGAAAATCATGAACCAGATTATGACAAAAAAATGGTAGGAAGCTATAATACTATCTATTTCCACAATTTTTTTTTTAACCACACCAGCTGGTAAAAAATACAATTAATATGCACATATAATACATTGAAAATTGCAAGCAGAAATGGATTGTAAATTTTATTAGCACATGCTGGAAGCAGTGAGAAAGAGATCTTCAATCCTAATTTGAAGCAAAAGATATATAGGAAAACTAAAGAAATAAATGGATACACTTTCAGGTACTGGATAAAGAACACTGCCTTTCCAGCTCTGAGTAGGCTGTCATTTCCGGTAAGACAACCCATCATGTCATAACAATGATATGGAGAGAGTTTGAACCTCTCCAAACTTTATCAAATAACATATTCTTTGCCAAACGTCTATCTCATCTCAGAGAACCTGCAAGAATCTCGATCTCTAGTCAATTTTTCCATATTCTCCGTTCTCGTATTCAATGTTTACTTAATTTCCTCTTGCCATTTTCGTCTTGATCATCCACTGCATCGTTTTCCAGGAACAATACCCTTCATTATTACTTTCTCTAAACAACTGTATAGCTTAAAGTGACCAACATATTTCAGTTTCCGAGACATAACATTGTTTATACACTAATTGTTTTTTAATGTTAATAGTTTCCTCATCTTTGTATAGAACGTTCTAATTTTTTTTATCTTCTTCTTCTTTCTTCTTTGCGTTCGTTCTTTACTACCAATTTTAATCACTCTTTGTGATATGTTTGATCTTTGCCAAGAACGTGTATACGTTGCACATTGGTTTGGTAGGCCCCTAAACGCATGGACTTTTACACATTTAGGACATCTGCATCCGGTTTCAGCCAATAATTTTTTTTTATTGTGTTAAACTTTCTATTTTAAAATTTGATTTATGTTAAACTTTCTATTTTAAAATTAGATTTTTTTTTTTCTGTTGAACTTTCTATTTAAAAATTTGATTTTTCATGTTAAACTTTCTATTTTAAAATTTGATTTATGTTAAACTTTCTATTTTAAAATTTGATTTTTTTTTTCAGTTGAACTTTCTATTTAAAAATTTGATTTTTTTATGTTAAACTTTCTATTTTAAAATTTGATTTATGTTAAACTTTCTATTTTAAAATTTGATTTTTTTTTTCAGTTGAACTTTCTATTTAAAAATTTGATTTTTTTATGTTAAATTTTCTATTTTAAAATTTGATTTATGTTAATCTTTCTATTTAAAAATTTGATTTTTTTCTGTTGATCTTTCTATTTAAAAATTTGGTTTTTTTATGTTAAACTTTCTATTTTAAATTTGATTTATGTTAAACTTTCTATTTTAAATTTGATTTATGTTAAACTTTCTATTTTAAAATTTGATTTATGTTAAACTTTCTATTAAAAAATTTGCTTTAATGCTTGTAATGATCTATGATTAATATTAAATATGATTAATAATAATGATTCATTCAAAATTAGTCATATTTTCAATGTTTTCATTAAGCATAACAACTTTTGGTTGAATATCTTGTTTTGTCAATAAACATAAACATAATTTACTTTATATTCACAACAAAAGTACTTCTCTTCACTGGTGTTGTTTTGTTACAGAAACAGCTGTTCTCACAAATTGAAATTATTTGACATTAGAACTGTGTCATCTTGCACTCTAGTTCTTGAGTTCTGAAATCAAATGTTCATCGATTTCAAATGTATCAACATGTATGTGGTTTTTGTCAAACTATACATTTTTAATTACATGTACCGCATACATTTTGAATAAGTTTGAATAATATTAATTATAGCCCATGCCCCACATTGGAACAATTTGATTGTTATGGAGGCGGGGGCGGGGTGGGGGCATGCATCTCTTAGCAGCATGCATCAAGCGCAAAAATCTCACTAAATGTAAGTAACAAATAATTATTAATAATTAAAATAACATATAAAAATCTTTTATAAATATTATTTCGTACTTGAATTTCAGTTCTTCATTAAATGTTTTGAAAATGTACTTACTATGTTTTCTCAACAATGTCTTAGTGATTTCTTTCTAAAACCTATCATTTAAGTTTCTTCAGTAAACAATTCAATTTTTGACAATTGAAAATTATCTATATTTTACATAGGTTAAGCATAAGAATTTTAGAATGGCTTAGGTGAGGCATGGTAAATAAAAAAGATTGGGAAACACTGCTTTATAGCTACAATAATGTTTAGTTTATGTGATCAATTGTCATGGGAACAGTGTGTTATTCTTACTTTCCTCAATATCTTATGTTTCACACAATCGAAGATCTTAGTATAAACTATAAAACAGTTAGAGAGATCCTCATTGTATACAGTCACCTCAAGGAACACTAAATTAAATATGTGAAATGTTAAAGAATGAACACACTGTTCGTGCTATGGATTTTAACAATTACATTTGTAAACACAATTATTATTATAATATTCAATATCCTAGGAGTCTCTAGTAAAAATATTCTCGTGAATGGCGCGGCCAGGATTTGAACCAACGACATGCGGAACAGACAGCGAACGGCTTTGCTACAAAGACCCCCACCCTCACCCCTTTCCTGCAGCATCATCTACAAGTTAACACAACACATTTTATATTACTTCCTTGTTATGTGTGCAATAATCATGATTATTATCGAGTAGACTTATGTAAGTTATTAACTCGGGAAATCTTGTCTGTCTCAGATGAAACAAAATGAAATAATTGGAAAAATGAGATCCTTACATAAAATGTTCTTTTAGCTAGATGTTAATTGAACATACCACAAAGTAATTTTTGTTTAACCGCTTGCTTGAAATCAATGTTCATGAAAATGTTAATGACCAAATTGATTCCAGAATGAATGGTTGGCAGGTATGTTATCGCATTGAAGATATTTTCATTGAATTTATTGTTCCAAATGTAAAGCAAACTGCAAATTTTCGCAGGAATTGTCATTACAACTAAGAAACCTGTCATCACTAAAAAGAAACGAATAGATTTTATCATGTGTACCCATCTTTCCTTGATCATTCTGGTGTTGTCTGTGTGGTTTGAAGATCCCACATTTAACACAGCTTCATTGAAGGTGGCAATTGATCGTCGATGTTTCAATGACAACGCAGCTATTTTAAAATACATTAAACAAATCATAGTAAGAAACAATAGCGACATTGAACTGTACGAATATAAAAAACTGTGAGATAATAGATCTCCTTGTCGACAATAATTTTCTTTGTTCTGAAGAACTGCCTGTATGGTTATAACAAGTATGACCAGAATCCAAACACCGAGTACACATTTCATGACAAACTTCTCATTGACCTGTCTAGAATGAAAGTAAGGGTAAGCGATGTAAACATAACGCTCAACAGCAATCAGTGTCATGTGAAGATATGAACAGAACAACATTCCTGCATTACATATATCCATTACAACTACCACAGTGTTTGATAACCCAGTAGAAACACTAATTGCAGCTAAAATTATACCTGTTAAACTACTATTGAATCCAACGACCAGATCTGAGATAGCTAAAGATGTTACGAAGATGTTTGCGATGTTATGAAGTGCTGGTGTTCGTAGTATTATAAATATCATCAAAACATTCTCGAAAACAATGATAATTCCAACACTTATAAAAACGATATCAATCCATGCAGATATATAACAAAGCGAAAACTCGGGCAAACTTGTATTCATGTTGGTTCACAGTTTCAAACACGATATTTGAATCTTGTTCACAAGTGACTATTAATGAAATTAAGATTATATTTATTGTCTTAAAGTGTCATTTGTGGTCAATGTATGTTGTAATGCATATATTTTATTTTTAAATATTAGAAACTCTGATGAAAAATCAATATTATTTTATTATCTTTTTTCAACCCAAAAAAAATTTGAAAATCTGAAATACTAATATTTGTAATCTTCACGTCACAATTAGTATACAACTGTTTGCTGGCTTTTAGATAAGTCAGAATATATTTAAATGATCGTTGAATGTTATTTATGAATTTATTTATTTATCTATTGATCAAAAGTCACACTTTTGGAAAGCGTAGAGACAAAAATGATGCAGTTGAAATATACTATCTTTGAAGATTGGTTCTAGGCTTGAATGAAGTAATATATACGGCTTGCTGCTGGTATTGGTATTTGGTCTCTTTCATCTGTTGCATGTGATCGATTTTTCATTCAAAAAAGTGGGCGTACTTTGCGCAAACATGGTCACTTTATCTCTCTCTCTCTCTCTCTCTTTGTGTCTGGGAACTTCTTCTTCTTCTTCTTCTTCCAACGTTTTCAGACATCGATTTGTATACTTTTAAAGTAGTTAGTGGTCAACCGGAGTCCATGTACATCTCCGTATAGCTTGTCTTGGACTGATATGGGGATTGGCCATGTGTTTTCTCTCTGTTCCATGTACGTTGGACATTCTTGCAGTATGTGTGTCTCTGTCATCTTGCTGGTGCCACATGTACATATGTCAGATGGGCCTATTTTATACTTGTTAAACAGATGGTACCTCAGTCTATTGTGCCCTGTTCGTAGACGAAAAATGACAACCTGTTCCTCTCTACTTAGTTGGTGGTAAGCATCGTCCTTTTCATGCCCTGTGTGATCTCTCAGCCATTTGTTCTTGTAGGCCATTTTTATCCGTACTTTTGCTTCCTCATATGTCATACTGGTGTCTGTCTGTGGTAGTCTGCTTCCTGCTTTTGCCAATATGTCTGCAGTCTCATTTCCAGGTATTCCGCAGTGAGATGGTATCCACTGTATTACCAATGTAGAGAAGATGTTGCATACTTGGTGTAGTGATGCTTGCAGTTCCTTCAAGTTGTTATCGTCTTCATTTTTAGAGCAGTAATTACTGACAGGGCATCAGTAAGAAATACCAGGTTTTCATTTACATGTTCCTCTGACACTATGTCTTCTGCTGCCGCTTTTAGGGCCTCTGCCTCTGCTCTGTAATTGCTGGAGAACCTTCCTGTCGCTAATTTTAGCTTCCTGAGTTTCATGTCACTGAGCACTATGAGGGCTCCTCCTCCTCCATTTTCAGTTGCATTTGCTGCAGACCCATCTGTGTATACACGGGTCCACTTGCTGTTAGGAAAGTGTTCCTTTAGGTACTCGGTGGCCAGGAGTTTTCTTTCTTCACTTGTTTTTTGGGTTTTTTCCTACTATCCCTGTGATGTTCTCATTCAGCTCTGGGAATTTTTATCTTTCCATATCTGTCTTGTGTTGGTGTATTTTAGTGGTTTGGGGTAACTTCAGCACATGATGGTTGTTTGCTCATCATCATCTTGGTTGTCGCTGCAAAGTTGGTTCGTTTTAGTCTGCCCCTTCCTAGCCCATTCATTCTGTGGTACATTGGGTGATCTTCTAGTCTCTTGAACTTTTCTGCTTGTTTTTGTGCTCTGCTGTCTCTTATATCCTCCATTGGTTGTAGGTCGGTGGTCTTCTCCATTTCCTGTATTGGAGTAGATCTCATTCCCCTGTAATAATTCTCATAGCTTGGTTCTGAACACGGTTGATTTTATTGAAGTTGGATTGGGCTACAGTTGCCCATGCAGAGATTCCATAGTCCAGTGTCAGGCGAACATATCCCATATAAAGCTTCTTTAAAACACTGTTATCTGCCCCCAGGTTGTGCCAGCTAGTTTTTCATGATTGCCATCCTGGATTTTGCTCGGGTTTTGTTTTTTTTCAATCTGAGCATGCCATGTCATGCGCTGGTCGAAGGTGTGTGGTATGTTCCAAGGTATGTGGGGTTTTCTCTGGGAGCAATATATGGTTATTTAGTAGGAGCTTTGTACTTTGGGGCTTTGTTGATAGGGAGAAAATCGTATATGTCGTTTTCTTTTCATTGGCTTTGATCAGCCATGTATTGGACCATTGGTCTAGGGATGTGAGGGCCTGTTGTATTCTGCTTGTTGCAGCGGTAATGCGCTCCTCTGATGTCCACAGGGCCAGGTCATCCGCATACAGGGCGTGGTGGATCCTTCTGGGTATGTTCTCGGTTATGTCATTGATGTATATGAGGAACAGTGTTGGCGACAGTACTCCACCCTGAGGAACTCCTTGTTCTAGTGTTGTTTTCCTGCTGGTGAACTCTTGCACTTGCACTTTAGCAGTTCTTTTTCTAGATACTGTGATATCCATTTGTACATTCGTCCTGCTACAGGTTTCTGCGCAACTTCACTTTTAGGCCAGCCTTCCACACTTTATCAAAAGCCTTCTCCAGATCTATCCATACTGCTAGCGTTTGTTTTCCCTCTTGAAAAGCATCCTCTATCTCCTGGGCGATGTATGTCACTTGATCTTCTGTAGATCTGTGTTTTCGGAAGCCTGCTTGTTGGGGAAGTAGCAAGCCCTTTTCTTCCAGATGCCACATTAGTCTGATGTTGATCATGCGCTCTAGCAATTTTCCTACGCAGCTCAGTAGGCTAATTGGTCTATAACTGCTAGGGTCTGTGGGATCCTTCCGTCTTTTTTATCGGTATCAGTATAGCTTCCTTCCATTGTTTGGGTATAACACTACTTTTCCAGCTACAGTTAAATATTTCTAGTAGCTTCTTTTTCGCTTGTCGTCCCATTTCTATTATCATTTCGTTAGTTATCCCATCATTGCCTGGTGATTTTCTTTTCTTTAGAGAGCGTAATGCTTTTTCTAATTCATGTATTGTGAATTTAGTTGTCATGTGCTCCTCCGGGGACCTTGAATGAGGTCGTGGGCCATTAGTTCTTCTTTTATGGTTTCCTCCCTTTCTTCAGGAACATCTATATGATTTACTTGTGTAAAGTGCTCACTAAGGATATTGGCAGCTTGTTTCCGCTTAGCTGTTCATCATTCTGTTTGATGGTGATTGTGTGCTTGTATTTATTTTCTTGGTTTAGTGCCTGGCTAGTTTCCACAACTTATTTCCATCTCTGTCTAGGTTAAGGCTTTCTGTTTTTTCTATCCAGCTGTTTCTAGCATTTTCGTTTTGTGTTCGTTTGTATCTTGCCGAGGTGGCTTTAAGTTTAATGTTTGCTTCTGTTGTTCTTTCTATTTCTGCAATGTCTCTTGCTTTCGTTAGTTCTACTTCTAGTTGTTCTAATTCGTCTGTCCAGAATGGGCTGTAGTTTGGTCTCGCACCTCGAGGGATGGACTCAGTGGCTGCTTTTTGGAGGGCTTTGCTAAAGTCTGCCACCCAGCTTTAGCATACTCTTGCGTATGTTTAGGGGTTCACAGTATAGATCTGTCAGGAGTGCAAATTTCCCCCAGTCTGCTCGTTTGTAGTTCCATCTTGGTAGCAGCGTTGGTTGCTGTGGGGAGTGTGCAACATTTACGGCCAGCTTTACCGGTCTGTGATCACTTCCTGCGAGTTGGTCCAGCACCATTCTGTCAATTTTGTGGTGGATGTCACCTGTGCTAAAGGCCAGGTCTGGTGTGGAGGTGGTTCTGGAGTAGTAACTAGGTTTATCCTCAGCATTGTTGATTAAGTGTAGGTTGTTGTCTATCTCCCAGTCCTCCACCTCATCACCTCTGTTATTTGTATCCTGGTAGCCCCACCGCTTGGAGTGACTATTAAAGCCTCCTACTACTATGCAGTTTGTTGGTGTTATGTTCATGTTCTCCAGTACTAAGTCTTTGTTTGGAGGGCAGTAGATGTTATAGATCCGGGTGCTCCCAATTGGGGTTGTTGCGTCTATCCCTACAATTTATGACTGTCTACTAGCACATACTGTTATTTCTTGACATGCAATCTAATTTCGGGCGAGGATCAGGACTCCACCTTTACGTCCTTCCCTGTCTAGTCGGAAGGTCTGATATCCTCTAA
The DNA here is from genome assembly GCA_020796225.1 of Arion vulgaris. Classification (NCBI taxonomy): domain Eukaryota; kingdom Metazoa; phylum Mollusca; class Gastropoda; order Stylommatophora; family Arionidae; genus Arion; species Arion vulgaris. The sequence continues at coordinate 49,696,423 of CM036762.1, read as the reverse complement.
TGGAAAATCTGTGGCTAGAGTTTAGGTGCGTCTCTTGTATGCATGCTATGTCTATCTGCTCCTGTTGTAGATATTTTGTTAATGGGACCTTCTTCTTTAGTACTCCCTCTGCATTCCACTGCATAATGTTGAATGTTCTATGATTTGCTTCACTAGTGTTTGTCCCTGCTAACTGTCCCCTGGCTCGGCGGCGTGGATCGATCACTCCTGCCGTCTGTCGAGACTCCGGTTGACCACTACTCTTTTTGTGTATACCAGTCGATGTCGTCGTAAAACGAATTGCGCTGCACATTGTGCACCCGTCTTCTGCGGCGTTTCTGTCAGGCTGCCCACCTTTAGCCTTAATTTATTAACCTACAAGGCAGCAGGTTGGACTTGCTCTTCGTCCATCGCCACGCGGTGCGCTACCTATCGATAACAGGTCACGCTATTCTCCGATACGGCGCCGGCACGCTCAGGGCCACAATGTACGGTCAGGCGTTTGCTCTGACCATACATACACAAACACGGACACTAATCAACACGTTTTATCCGCTTACAGTAGCCAGAAACCGCGTAAATCACACCGCAATCACAAGAAATCGCGCACAGTTTATCCGTTAGGAATTTTCACACCCGACATGTTGGCGACCGGAAATCGAGCCGTGTCTGGGAACAATAACGATGTTGCTGTGATAGCACTTTTTATATCCAACAGTAACGTGAGGTCATGAACTCTAACATTATCATAAAATATTGACTCGTTGATTATCTTCAAAAGAAGACCACACATTTAAAACTATAAATAATAATAATAATTCCTCTCGTACCGTTATACGTTACATAGGGCCTGCAAGTAATTTCTCCATACCGCTCTATCCTGGGCAACTCGCTCAATCTCCTCCATGGAACTGAGACCGATATTTCCTGCCTCTCTCAGCATAGTTCGTTTCAGGGTCTCTTTATTTAAAACTATGTTACTGTATTAATACAGGAATTCTCTGAAAGAAATTCGTTTGTAGTTTCCGTGTCTGCATGGCCAACAAGACATATGAAAATAAAAGAATTGTATGTTGGCAGTAGTGTAACTCGGTGAGAAATATGTGTATGTTGGCAGTAGTGTAACTCGGTGAGAAATATGTGTATGTTGGCAGTGGTGTAGTGTAACTCGGTGAAAAATATGTGTATGTTGGCAGTAGTGTAACTCGGTGAGAAATATGTGTATGTTGAAAGTGCTATAACTCGGTGAGGAAAAAGACTGGCTTTAAGTTGAAAGTTGTGTCCCCTAGATTTAAATATACTTTATTGGTGAAACAAACAATTATGTATTTAAAACAGTTTGAACAGAAAGTAGCAAATTTGACACGAGACAACTTTGTTTAACAATATACTTCATTTTACCCTACTTGATTGTTATAGAATTATTTACACTAACTATGAACATTTTCCCAAGTTCTTGTATTTCACCTTTAATTCCCAATCTCTGCGACTTGGGGGTAAAGTGCTCACTATTAGCTCCAAATATACTCGTTTTGTTTCCAGTTCAAATTTTCAAGTCAACAAAACAAAAATATGGAGATACAGAGAGAAGGATTCGGCTGCTAAATCCACATTGCCGGCTAATAACGTTAACAAAATGTGGCCAGGAGCTGTGCCGGAGAGTAGTGCACCATTGATTGATTGATTGATTGATTGATTGATTAATTAATAGGACCATCATCATTGCACTTCGGTGAATAACCATGTGTGCTCCGATCTTTTTACACATCAAGATCTCATCGGCAGTGCACAAACTCCGTAGAACCGGCGAGGGTCCCCGATGTAAATTAGAAGACGGTAACAACTTTTGTAGGAATTTGAGTTTTTAATCTTTTCAATGAATTTTGCCAGGTCAGCGGTTTCCGAACCTGTTCTTCTCGATTTTTAAACTGTTATTCCAAGTACATGGTAATTAAATATCTATCAATATCGATGAAGACTGCAGTAAAACTATGTAGAATGGCTTAACATGTAATAACAAAGAACTGTAGTGTATTGTCATTGTTTTTGTATTTTGTAAAACTACAGTATTTTGTTATTACGTGTTTCGCAATTAAATTTCTACATAAGTTATCACTTTTCTTTGTAAAGAACTGAAATAAGAATTTCTTCGTATATTAATTATTTCAAAACAATATAATTACCATTAAACATTAACGGAAACAAAGTTTCGTTACCAGCGTTGAACTATTGAATTATTTTCCAGAATCTCTAATCTTAATGTAGGCCAGATCACAGCCAACTCTAACTGCGCCTGACAATTGAAGGGAAAATCCCTGACCTAGTTTAAGTTGGGGGCTGGAAAATATATGTTTGATAGAAAACCGCAAGCGTTTTCGCAATTTTACTCGATTCTGTGAGTCCATGGTTATTTATTGGTGAAAAATATTCATAATATTGATATTCCTTATTGTTAAACCTAACTTGTTATATAATATAACTTCGATTTAGCATTTTGTGTTGATTATAAAATGAATTCGTATATATACAACAATACTGGAATGCGAGGTCACGTGGTGTAGTTGTGGTCTGATTTTCCATAATTCTTACCTGAGTTCGCAGGCTCATAAGTTTATTGTTGGCTCTGGTCAGATCGAGTTCATAGTCCTAGCAGTGACGAACAACATAACGTAGGTCCCGTGTTTAAGATGAGCAAGTGTAAAATAACCCTTCCCAGTTGAAAATCCATGAGAGTAAGATGAAAACCGTTGACTTTGAAAAACAAATTCATTAAAACGATTTTCTATATATTTCTGTAAAAATGCTCACTATATTCAAAATTACATCTATTTTCAAATAGATTCAACTTACTAGCAACCGGAGAACTAGGGATATGAGTGCTAACGAAGTTGTTTAACGATATCTACAATACCGGATAACTGCCTAATGATTTCCTCCAATCTATTTTTATTGCACTACCAAAGAAAGCAGGTACAGAATGCGAAGAACACCGCACAATCAGCCTCATGAGTCACGTAACAAAATTACTTTTCAGCATCATCATGAGAAGGGTAAGAAACAAAATAAGACCAGAAGTTATGGAAGAACAATGTGGCTTATTTTAACGCAGGTGAACAAAGAACGCAATATACACAATAAGAACAATAATGGAAAGATCAATAGAAATGAAGTTGGACAAAAACTTTTGATAAGTAAAACAGGGAAAAAATAATTAGGATGTTAGAAAGTATAAACGTTGATGGGAAAGATCTTAGACTGATCAAGAATATGTACTGGCAACAAAGTGCAGCTATAAGACTAGAGAATCAGTGTGGAAACTACCAGGAGATACAATTATGGGTAAGACAAGAATGCGTACTCTCACCAGACCTGTTCAACCTATACAGCGAAAACATCGTGCGTCATATAGAAGAAAAGAAAGGAATAACAGTCGCCGGACAAAACGTGAACAACCTAAGATACGCTGATGACTCAATTCTCATGGCTACAAGTGAACAAGATCTACAAGAACTGATAGACATATTAGAGAAAGTGAAAAGAAAGGATTAAGCATGAATATAAAGAAAACAGAGGTTATGGTTTTTTCCCAAGAAACAGGAAAAGCAATATGTAATATCAACATAAATAACCCAACACTGAAACAAGTCCATCGATTCAAGTACCTGGGAACACTCTTGACATCAGATGGCAGGTATAAAACAGAGATTAGAAGTATAATAGCTCAAGCGAAATCATCTTTTATGAAAATGAAAAACACACTATGTGTGAGTTATCTACTAATGACATTGCGAAAACGAATACTCCAGTGCTATATTGATCCAACACTTCTGTATGGCAGCGAATCATGGGCAATGAATAAACAATTAATATGATCATTGGAAGCAACAGAGATGTGGTTTTACAGAAGAATGCTGAAAAATTCATGGACAGCGAAGAAAACAAATGAGGAGGTTTTAAATCAGGCCTGCACACAAAGAAACATCAAAAGAATAAGAATCCGACAATCAAGGTTCTTCGGGCATATAATGCGAAGAGAAGATTTAGAACATTTGATAATAACAGGTAAAATTCAGGGAAGGACAGATCGTGGAAGACAGAGGGAGAAGATGCTGGATGGCCTGACATCATGGTTCGACACAAGATCGCCGTCATAACTGATTATATGCACCAAGCAGAGAGAGTTGTGGAGAGACAGGATCGCCTACGCCGGCAGGCATGACAGTTGATTGATTGATTGATTACTTTCTACATCTTTAGCCATTATCCAACTCTCGCTGGCATATGTTAGAATTGATACAACAACTCTGCTGGCATGTTAGAATTGATACAACAACTCTCGCTGACATATGTTAGAATTGAAACAACTCTCGCTGGCATATGTTAGAATTGATACAACAACTCTCGCTGGCATATGTTAGAATTGCTACAACAACTCTTGCTGGCATGTTAGAATTGATACAACAACTCTCGCTGGCATATGTTAGAATTGATACAACAACTCTTGCTGGCATGTTAGAATTGATACAACAACTCTCGCTGGCATATGTTAGAATTGATACAACATTGAATTTAGTTCTAAAACTATATAACTTGGAGTTGCATATTTTATTTCGTCTGTTAAACATTGTTGTTGTTGCTTTGACAATTCCGATGACGGTTACAAGTCCAGTTGAAGATGGAGGAGGACTTCTGCGTGTGGTCAGCTACCTCATCACAAGTAATTTTGAGAGATACAGGAACGTGCGAGAAAGAAAACTTGGCTAACGCTAACATTTTATTTAGTTTTATTCAATTGGACAAGTATTTTATCAACTTTTGTCTCCCGTAGTGAACATATGGTCCGGTGTTCGAATCCTGGTAGCATCTATTTAAGTTTCTACTGTTTGGTGTATATTTATGTTTCTGATTATTTACGTGAACTTCCCAGCGTCATTTCATGATGTTCTACATAAAAATATATACAGCATAGGTTGACCAATGCTTTCTTTGTATTGTTTACATCTCAACGAGAATGCGACAGATTAAGAGTCATTGACGGAGATGAAGTGTCTACACAGAATGATGGGTGTAACAAATAGAGACCGGTTGAGAAATGAAGACATCAGGAAAAAGTGGGTATAACATCAATACTAGACTTCATCAAGAAACAACAAATTAAATGGTTCGGCCACGCAAACAGATTACCAACAGACAGTGCACCTCAAAGAGCAATGTTGCTCCGATACAATGGATACAAAGCAAAAGGTCGGCCACGCAAAAGATGGACCTTAGAGATAACAGAGGCGACGAAAGACACTATCTACGAAGTGCATACAAGGGCCGTTTTCGAAATCTCTTCTTGACCTGACGCTGTGAGTTAAACAGGATTGGAGAAAAGAAGAAAGAAAGAAGAAGATGACGGTTGTAACACACTTTGTGTAAGCATGGATAATTCATGGGAGACGATGTCAATGAGCAGATAGTTTACTGATTAATATTTGAAGACATAAGATGGTCAACATCGGAGTTTACAAATATTACTAAGGTCTAACAATTATCATTAGCTATGACTGCCTGTCAGTTGACAAGGCACATGATGATAACAATCCAGATATATCTTATATGGTCTCATCTGGAGAGTTGGTAATATCGATCGTTTCCTCTGTGTTTGAGACAGTTTAATTGACAATTTTCCTGATATTATCCTTGGATAGAAATTTCGACTTCCTGGTAAATGACTGATTAGTTTTTCTGTGACAGTTTTCTTTCTTCTTTGGTTAGACTGTCGGCGATTTTGTTTTCTTATATGTTGCAGTAGGATGGTATTTCCTGAATGAATATTATATTGAAGCTATGACTCATCCTTGTTAAATCGCTCAGTTTGACCTCCTTCTGGTATTTAAAGCTCTTGTCTGCCCAGCGTGTTCGTAGTGCGTTGGACTACGTGTGACTATCCCTCTGTGTGTGCGGGTTCAATTCCGCGGAATGACAGAAAAAGCCATAGATTCCCCAGATTTACGGTGTTCGTGGCACCGAACCGAAGGGTTACGATGTCCATGGCACCGAGCAGAAGAGCTGAAAAGCTCAAGTGCTTTTTTTTTTTTTTTTTTTGGGCCCGTCCCAGATGTGCCATACCAGGTGGACCCCGTACAACGGAACGTGAAAACGTTTATAAACTATCAAGCCCCATCAATCCTTCGATCGATGGCACTCCCAGTTTTGTACAAGGGTGCTTCTGGATCAGAAAAAAAAATAAAAGCTCTTATAATCGACAGAATATCCGCTACTGTACATAATTTATCGTACGAATGGTGTTTTATCAATATGGTCATTTCTGCTGCCGCCTTGAGAACTTTCATTACTGTCAATAGATTGTTTGACAGCTTGCCTTTGACTATAGAGGGAGTTGAACCTTCTATTTGTTTAAGTCTGATTACTCCCCCTTCTCCATTAGTGATGACATGTGTTGTTGAGCCGTCTATATAGACGTCCGCTCAAGGGCTTTCTGAGTAAATGTAGGGTTGCCATACGTACACGCCTTTATTTATTTCGTACATGTCCTCATTTCATGAGTGAATTTGTGGGTTTGCAAATAAATTTGGAAGTTCGTAGATTTGTCCACAATTTTACAAGCCTAGACACAATTATCACTCTATCAGCGACATCATGTCAGATTCAGGGCTATGCCGTGCTATGATAGAGAGAGGCGGCCGCAGCAGGTGGTACTTTAAGGGGGCGCCATAAGCAGCAAAATCCAAATCACAATTGAAGGTTATGTTAAAGAAAAAAAATTAAAATTAAAAGGCGGCAATTCGAAGACTTGCATCATAATGAGAAAATATACCGCATGGCCCTGATCAGATTATATATATCAGTGGAGCTGATGAAGAAGATATAAGCTTTCTCTATCTTGAATATTGTTGAAAATATGTTATTCAAATGTAATGTGGTTTATGAAAGTTCTAAAGACTGTCACTTGTTAATACAACATATACACGCTAACATACATTACAAAATTGTATTTGCTACTTGCTTTCATTTTGTTTGAGATAGTCGTGATTATTATGGTCTTGATGCCTGTAATCGACCACAATCTGAAAACGCATCCAGAACGCAAAAGACAATTTGAGAAATAATTGGTCACGAAATGTAACATTTTTTGTCAGATGCTAACTGAATACTTCACAATGAAAACAGTTTTTGTCAGATGCTAACTGAACACTTCACAATGAAAACATTTTTTATCAGATGGTAACTGAATACTTCACAATAAAAATATTTTTTGTCAGATGCTAACTGAATACTTCACAATGAAAACATTTTTTGTCAGATGCTAACTGAAAACTTCACAATGAAAACATTTTTTATCAGATGCTAACTGAATACTTCACAATGAAAATATTTTTTGTCAGATGCTAACTGTATACTTCACAATGAAAACATTTTTTGTAAGATGCTAACCGAACACTTCACAGTGAAAACATTTTTGTCAGATGCTAACTGAATACTTCACAATGAAAGAATTTTTTGACTGCTTGTTTGAAATCAGTGCTCATGAAAATGTTAATAAATAAATTCACTGCCGAATGTAAACTTGGAATATATGTAATCGTGTTGATGACACTTTGATTAGTATTTTTAATTAAAATGTTAATTAAACTACATACTGTCGCAGGAATTGTCAATACAACTAAAGAACCTGTCATCACTAAGAAGAAACGAATAGATTGTATCATATGTACCCATCTTTCAGTGCTCATTCTGGTGTTGTCTGTGTGATTTGAAGATCCAGAATTCAATACAGCTTCATTGAAGGTAGCAATTGATCGTCGATGTTTCAACGATAAGGAAACTATTTTGAAATACACTGAACAAATTATAATAAGAAGCAAAACAGTCATAAAGCTGCTAAAATATACAAAACTGTGGGATGCTACATCTCCATGTAGACAATAGTTCTCATTGTTCTGAAAAACAATCGATATTATTGTACCAAGTATAATCAGAATCCAAACACCGAGTAAACATTTAATGACAAACTTGTCAGTGACTTGTCTAGAATGAAAGTAAGGGTAAGCGATGTAAACATAACGTTCAATAGCAATCAGTGTCATGTGAAGATATGAGCAGAACATCATTCCTGAATTACATGTATCCATTATAAATAGCACATTCTTTGATATCCATTCAGAAAAGCCAATTGCAACTAAAACGATGCCGGACAAACTACCAGTTAGCCCAACGATCAGATCTGACACAGCTAAAGATGCTATGACAAGGTTTGCGATGTTGTGAAGTCTTGTTGTCCGTAATATTACAAATATTATCAAAGCATTCTCAAAAACGACGATCATTCCAACAATTAAATAAACAAAATGAATCCATGCTGATATATAACAAAATTGTAAATCGGATAAGCTTGTATTCATGTTTGTTCACAGTTTCAAACACTACAACTTGAATTCCTTTAGAAGCTTAAATGTTCATCAACGAAATTAAGATTATATTTGTCGTTTTAATGTTTCATTTTCTCAATGTAGGTTGTTATATATATATTCTATATACAAAGTAAAAAGTATTAAAATCATACATAGAAATATTTATAATCTTCAATAACAATTAGTATACCACTGTTCGCTTGCTTTTAGTTAATGGAGATTAATATTTCAATGATCTCTGAATGTTATTTATACAAAGTCGTTCAATTTTAGAAATAGTAGAGAATTATTTGGTTGAAACATACTAGATATCAAGACTGTAAGATTGGTTTTAACTTGAATGCGATAACATATATTGAAAGCTGTTAGTAGTGTTAGTTGGTATGTTTGCATCTGTTCTCTGTGATCGATTTTTCTCAATCACATAAAGGGGCGACTCTATGCAGTGATCAATGTTTGACCTCTCTCTCTCTGTCTTTGAACAATAACGATGGTGCCGTTATCAGTCTCTTTTATTTTGCTCCAATAGTAGCACGAGGTCATGAACTGTCACATTATCATAAAATATTGACTCGCTGATAATCTTCAAGAAAGACCACTCGTTTATAACTCTGCTGTATTAATACAGAAATTCTCCAAAAGAAATTTGTTTATAGTTTTCATGTCTGTATGGTCAATTTGTCCTGATATGATGAAAAGCAAACTATTGTTAAATTGAAAGTGATGTAACTGTATTAAACTACTAACTCTACTTTTGTTCAATGAAATGTTCTCGGAGCACAGAAAAGTGATCATCGTCCCTGTGTTATTCTTCTTAACAAGGTCAATACCTTGCGAAATAGAAAACCTAAATCTATTTTCAGTACACGACATGCACATTGATAATGAAATTCCAGTTAGTGTTTTTACGCAGAATGCCAGAAATAAGACTGATGACTTCTTTCCTACAACCATCCTGGTGGAATGAAAATATCGACAAAAGAGACTGCTACAAAGTCAAGACAGTGAGACCGAAAGGAACGATCTAGAAATACGTGTGATGTGGTTGAAAAGGCTGCTGTCCGACACAAAATCACTATTGATTTCAAAGAATTGTCTAGTGATGCAAAGAGTAGGTTCTGGGAGACTTTCATAACCCAAGTCTGTGGTGATAAGTCTCCACATCAATTCTGGCAGTTTCATTGCAAAATGAACAGGATGTCTACCAGCCAGTTTTTTCCTTATTTACGTGACTCGTCAGGAGCCATATTGACAACAGATGCAGAAAATGGGTAGGGGTTCCTTCAGCATTTTGTGGGACAGACAGGACAGGGGGGAGGACCGTAATAATATTATGAATGTTCTTCGTGATATTACAACACTGGAGACCCTTACACGATTTCATAACAAAGCTGGATGTTGTAAATGTACTCAAAGCAGGCCACAGAACTGCTTCAGTGCCTGATGGTGTTCAATACCATCACATCAAACAGCTTGACAAGACTGATATTAATGCACTTGTGATGGATTTCAACAAAAGTGCACAGAATGTTATGGTACCCGATGATTGGTTTCAAAGCTTTTTAAGACCGCTCCATAAACATGGACGGATCCTAAACTGTTCAGCAGCTACCGCATATTTACTTTGTAATATGTATACGGCAAATCACTGGAGAATATAGTGGTCAGAAAGGTAAGGTGTCACTTAGAGACAGACCACATCCTCCCTGACACTTTGGGTAGCAACCGGTCAATGAAAGGAACATGAGACAATGCTGGCACGTTTGCTTATGATGGTTATTTCCAGCCCAAGAAAGAGACTGTCTCTATGGTCATTGGCTTGCACGATGCTTTACAAAAGTTCATTTTTCAATCATGATACTCCCTTTGCTAAAATATGGAGTTAATCTTTGGCTATTGAACTTCTTCTTTGATGGAGAAAACCGTTGAACTACATTTAGGAACATGGACTTCAAATTATGCACGTATATGTCCGGGATTAACCCAGAGGTCTCCTCTAAAACCCGTGTTGTTCAAAGTCTGAATGTTTATCAATAAATTAAAGATTGTATTTATTGTCTTAATGTTTCATTTTTTCAATGTAGGTTGTCATAACTGCAAAGTTTATTCATAAATATTAGAAAATCTGAATAATAAATAACTACTTAATTTAAAGTTATCCTTTATTAGCAACAATATCTAGCAATCTTAAATTTGTAATCTTCAGTAACAATTAGTTTAGCACTGCTTGCTTTGACAACATCGTAATAAATGGCCAAACACTGGAGAAAGTTGAACATTTTACATATTTGGGTAGTAAAGTGTCAAACAACGGAGACACGATGAAAGAAATAAACTCTCGTATTGCTATAGCAGCTAGTGCCTTCACTAAATTAACGAATATCTGGCAATCTCAAGACTTTAGTATATGCACAAAACTTAAATTATTTAGGTCATGTGTGATTCCTGTATTGACCTACGGTTGTGAAAGTTGGAATCAACAAAGAAAATTGATAAGAAACTGGACAGCTTTGAGAATAAATGTCTACGAAAATTATTAAAAGTCAAATGGAGTGATTTCGTTTCTAACAACACAGTGAGAGATAGAACACACCAACAACCCATATCAAATATTATAAGGAAACGACGGTGGAAATATTTAAGTCATGTGCTTAGATCAGACGAAAAGAGACTAAATCGACATGTCCTTATGTGGTCACCAGTTGGGAAAAGAAAACGTGGAAGACCAAAGATCACTCTTCGAAGAACCATCCAACAAGAAAGTAAACTATTGGGATGTAAAACCATACAAGATCTGCAACTGCTAGCAAAGAACCGTATCACATGGAGATCTAAAACCTCTGCCCTATGTGCCGCCTTTGGCACGAAAGGAACAAACTAACTAACTGCTTGCTTGCTTTTAGATAAAGTAGAATGTTTTGTAATGATCGCTGAAAGTTATTTATCCAAAGTGACATACTCGTCGAGAACGTAGAGAAATATATGTTGGAGTTGAAACATACCAGACTCTAAGATTGCTACTATAGTCCGTTCAACAACTCATGCCCACAGACAGTGCCGGATTAGGTCAGCGCGGGGCCTGTAGCAAATTTTAGCGCGGGGCCCTAGGTTTTGTCTCGTATGATAATAAAAAATAAAACACAACTTTTACAGACAAACTTGTCTCGATTTAATGTGAGCAAATGTAGAGATAATACTAGACAAATCAATTTCTCCAAGTAAATTACAATGTTCAACGACATGAGGTGAGGTTATTTAGACGATCTTGTCCCATCATGTTCCTTAACTCACTTTTTAATACGTTTTAATGTTGAAAAAGAACGTTCTCCGCTGCAGTTGGTAATCAATAAAGACAAGTAAATTCGTAAGACTATTTCTACATTTGGGAAACACGACTGTAATGAATTTTCCATTATGCTTTCTTCCAAATTCTCTGGTAAGAGCTGACAATATTTGGAGTTCTTTTCAAGATCTCTTCTACTGTAAGAGATTTTAACTGCCAAAGCATTCCAAATACACCAATCACTCTATGGTACGCTTCCGTGCGTTTAGTTAAGGCAGACATTACATTATCAATTATAACAATAAACACCTGACTTTCACATTTTTGTTTGGGTGTTTGATTTCCTACAACTTTATCGAGCTTAGTAGAGCCGCTGAAATCGTCGTACTTAGTATTTGGCTTGCGTCGTCTTGAAGTTTGTTGCTAATATTCTTGACAGTCAGTCAGGATTGTGGCTTTGGTCTCAACATCTGATAATGTAGGCTGCATTGCTTGAACGTACCCGTGTAACGATTCATAAATGGCATATCCCGTCTTAAGGTCTTTATCAGGTGACTGTAATGAAGCGCTAGACGCTTGCAAGCTTTATAGAATTCCGTTCCATAAAATGGTCATTATTCCTGTTTCCAACTTATCTTCAAAATTGGTCCATACACCTGATTACGACACTCTACCTTTTGATCCATGTTATTTGAGATGTCATCCAAAACTTGTGTGATAGTGGTAAAACCACATAAAAGGGCCTTTGTTGCATCAGCTCGGGCAGACCACCTGGTGTCCGACAGTCTCTTCAAAGTCGGGAGTTTTGAACATGTATCTTCCAGTGCTTTTGTAAGAATGCCCATCGATAGGTGGAAGCGGAAAAGAATGTATAGAGGCTTTCAACAAAATCGAAAAATAGATGCTTCTATACAATATTCTGCAGCACACTTAGCAACCAAATTCAGTGAATGTGCAAAGCAGGGAATGTATTCTGCCAATTTATTTATCTCCTTAATGCGTGCCTGTAAGTCGTGGTATTTCCCACTCATGTTGCTGGCATTGTCACAGCTTTGACCACGACAGTCTTTGATATCAATGCCATTTTTCTTAAACAAATCAAGTAAACTTTGGGCGAGTTGTTCAGTAGTATGACCTTCCATATCCAAGAATTTCAAAAACCTTTCCACTGGTCCAGATGGTAACACATAGCGCACTATTAGAGTGAGTTGGTCGACATGCGAAATATCTGGAGTAGAGTCCAGTGATACTGAAAAGTACTTGCATTTCTTAATTTCGCAAATAATATGATCCAGTAAGCTTGATGCAATTAGATGGATCAATTCCTCACATGTTGTTTTTGATAAGTATGATGTATGTCCCTTTCCTTTATTTGCATAAGTAATTATATGCTGAGCCAGAAAAATGTCAAATTTGGCTATTAATTCCAACAAACCTAAATAATTTCCATTATGAGGTGAACCAATAGATTCATCACTACCCCAAAATGCAAAACCTCGTTCTGCCAAAAATTTGGATAACTGAAGTAATTCGCTCTAAAAGTGTCCGCCAATTTGTTTGTTCGGTCTCAATTTGGTTTACAAGTTGAGAATCGACAAGCTCATCCTTCTTTTTGCAAACTAACAGCGAAATTATCGCTTGTCTATGGAAGGTGCTTTTTTCATGTCTTTTCAACAAATTATTTGCGTTTTTCCAGTAGTCAAATCCTTTTTTCGTAAACCGTGACGAACAGCCTGAATCAGTAACTTTGCAAACAAAAAGGTTGTCCTTTAGTTTCTGAATAACACAACCAATTTTTCATATGAATTTTGTTTGTTGGTTTATGTGTATATGTGAATCTCTCACAAGAGTTTTGTTTGTTGGTTTATGTGTATATGTGAATATCTCACAAGAGTTTTGTTTGTTGGTTTATGTGTATATGTGAATCTCACACAAGAGTTTTGTTTGTTGGTTTATGTGTATATGTGAATCCCTCACAAGATTTTTGTTTGTTGGTTTATGTGTATATGTGAATCTCTCACAAGAGTTTTGTTTGTTGGTGTATGTGTATATGTGAATCTCGCACAAGAGTTTTGTTTGTTGGTTTATGTGTATATGTGAATCTCACACAAGAGTTTTGTTTGTTGGTTTATGTGTATATGTGAATCCCTCACAAGAGTTTTGTTTGTTGGTTTATGTGTATATGTGAATCTCTCACAAGAGTTTTGTTTGTTGGTGTATGTGTATATGTGAATCTCTCACAAGAGTTTTGTTTGTTGGTTTATGTGTATATGTGAATCTCTCACAAGAGTTTTGTTTGTTGGTGTATGTGTATATGTGAATCTCTCACAAGAGTTTTGTTTGTTGGTTTATGTGTATATGTGAATCTCTCACAAGAGTTTTGTTTGTTGGTTTATGTGTATATGTGAATCTCTCACAAGAGTTTTGTTTGTTGGTTTATGTGTATATGTGAATCCCTCACAAGAGTTTTGTTTGTTGGTTTATGTGTATATGTGAATCTCGCACAAGAGTTTTGTTTGTTGGTTTATGTGTATATGTGAATCTCACACAAGAGTTTTGTTTGTTGGTTTATGTGTATATGTGAATCTCTCACAAGAGTTTTGTTTGTTGGTTTATGTGTATATGTGAATCTCTCACAAGAGTTTTGTTTGTTGGTTTATGTGTATATCTGAATCTCTCACAAGAGTTTTGTTTGTTGGTTTATGTGTATATGTGAATCTCTCACAAGAGTTTTGTTTGTTGGTTTATGTGTATATGTGAATCTCTCACAAGAGTTTTGTTTGCTGGTGTATGTGTATATGTGAATCTCTCACAAGAGTTTTGTTTGTTGGTTTATGTGTATATGTGAATCTCTCACAAGAGTTTTGTTTGTTGGTTTATGTGTATATGTGAATCTCTCACAAGAGTTTTGTTTCTTGGTTTATGTGTATATGTGAATCTCTCACAAGAGTTTTGTTTGTTGGTTTATGTGTATATGTGAATCTCTCACAAGAGTTGTGTTTGTTGGTGTATGTGTATATGTGAATCTCTCACAAGAGTTTTGTTTGTTGGTTTATGTGTATATGTGAATATCTCACAAGAGTTTTGTTTGTTGGTTTATGTGTATATGTGAATATCTCACAAGAGTTTTGTTTGTTGGTTTATGTGTATATGTGAATCTCGCACAAGAGTTTTGTTTGTTGGTTTAGGTGTATATGTGAATCTCACACAAGAGTTTTGTTTGTTGGTTTATGTGTATATGTGAATCTCACACAAGAGTTTTGTTTGTTGGTTTATGTGTATATGTGAATCTCGCACACGAGTTTTGTTTGTTGGTTTATGTGTATATGTGAATCTCTCACAAGAGTTTTGTTTGTTGGTTTATGTGTATATGTGAATCTCGCACAAGAGTTTTGTTTGTTGGTTTATGTGTATATGTGAATCTCTCACAAGAGTTTTGTTTGTTGGTTTATGTGTATATGTGCATCTCTCACAAGAGTTTTGTTTGTTGGTGTATGTGTATATGTGAATCTCTCACAAGTGTTTTGTTTGTTGGTTTATGTGTATATGTGAATCTCTCACAAGATTTTTGTTTGTTGGTTTATGTGTATATGTGAATCTCTCACAAGAGTTTTGTTTGTTGGTTTATGTGTATATGTGAATCTCAGCCAAGAGTTTTGTTTCTTGGTTTATGTGTATATGTGAATCTCTCACAAGAGTTTTGTTTGTTGGTGTATGTGTATATGTGAATCTCTGACAAGAGTTTTGTTTGTTGGTTTATGTGTATATGTGAATCTCTGACAAGAGTTTTGTTTGTTGGTGTATGTGTATATGTGAATCTCGCACAAGAGTTTTGTTTGTTGGTGTATGTGTATATGTGAATCTCTCACAAGAGTTTTGTTTGTTGGTTTATGTGTATATGTGAATCTCTCACAAGAGTTTTGTTTGTTGGTTTATGTGTATATGTGAATCTCTCACAAGAGTTTTGTTTGTTGGTTTATGTGTATATGTGAATCTCTCACAAGAGTTTTGTTTGTTGGTTTATGTGTATATGTGAATCTCTCACAAGAGTTTTGTTTGTTGGTTTATGTGTATATGTGAATCTCTCATAAGAGTTTTGTTTGTTGGTGTATGTGTATATGTGAATCTCGCACAAGAGGTTTGTTTGTTGGTTTATGTGTATATGTGAATCTCTCACAAGAGTTTTGTTTGTTGGTTTAGGTGTATATGTGAATCTCTCACAAGAGTTTTGTTTGTTGGTTTATGTGTATATGTGAATCTCACACAAGAGTTTTGTTTGTTGGTTTATGTGTATATGTGAATCTCTCACAAGAGTTTTGTTTGTTGGTTTATGTGTATATGTGAATCTCGCACAAGAGTTTTGTTTGTTGGTTTATGTGTATATGTGAATCTCACACAAGAGTTTTGTTTGTTGGTTTATGTGTATATGTGAATCTCTCACAAGAGTTTTGTTTGTTGGTTTATGTGTATATGTGAATCTCACACAAGAGTTTTGTTTGTTGGTTTATGTGTATATGTGAATCTCGCACAAGAGTTTTGTTTGTTGGTTTATGTGTATATGTGAATCTCGCACATAAGTTTTGTTTGTTGGTTTATGTGTATATGTGAAAAACGACTTTCGACAAAGGCGCGGGGCCCCCAGAAGCGCGGGGCCCGTAGCATTTGCTACTTCTGCTACTAGGCTAATCCGGCCCTGCCCACAGTCCAATGCGAATTGTAGCAAAACCATATATTCCACAGTAGCGAAACTTTGCACACAATATTAGAATTATACCGACGCAAATTTCTGATGGAAGAAATTGCTATAGGAAACCTGGATTTTGTAATATAATGGTTTCCTTTGATGTTGGCGGCATATTTGGCAAGTCTGATAGAGCATTTTAGTTTTTACAGTAAACGCACACATATGACATTTGATGTCAAGTCTCATTCAAAGGCGTATTATCCCAGCTCATACATGGGCGCCAATGTTGATACTGCAATGGTGTCATGAAATAAACAAGAAATGTAGACATAGTTGTATTATTGGGGTGTTTTTTTTATAATGTACATTACAGTTAAAGTTAGCTGCCATGTCATAATGCCTTCCTCTTCGCGTCCAGGCTTGGAACTGGCAATGGCGGAGTTACTAGGTGTTATCTTCGAGTCGCTACTTCTTCGGTACAATGCGCTTGTGTTAACTGATGTGGTAGGAAAGTATCACTACAATAAAATTCATTAATGCACACCTCAGTCAGACTCAGATGTATCTAAAATGTTGACTAGTGCTGTGGGTTGTACAAACTGAAAACCATCTCTTTGCCAGTAGCCATCCTCTTCCCGGAGAACATGATCTTCACATTTTCGCCAGTATTCCTTGTTTATCTTGGAGATGGCCTCGCGTGTCAGGTTTTGCACATCACATATTTTGAACGTGGTATTCTTTTCGGTGGTTTTACGGAAAGTGAAACCAGTTCCTCTCACAATCTTCCACAAATTTGTTTTAGATATTTCAATGTCACAATGTGATAATAGACGACTTTTCAACTTACGTAAAGTAACAAGTTCATTGTACTGGAACATTTTCAAAATTTCACGTCTGATAACACCTTTGTCAAAATCGTCAACACATACTTTCCTTCTTTGCTGCACAGTTGCCTTTGCGTATCCACAGTTCTGTTTCATCCAACGAGAAAACGACTTTCTATCTAAACCCAAAGCTGCTATGGCTCTTTACTCTGGTTCTTGTATACTGTGGTACAGATGACCCATCTGTTTAATCTTTGCGAAAATGCGCGTATAACATTAATGACACTTTTTGTATTGTAATAAATTTGCACTTCAAACTCATTATGTATGTTAAATCAATGACTGTCAACAATATAGAAGTCAACAATATTACAAAATAACTTCACACTAATTTCGATATACGCCTTTATCTAAATGTCCGTCTCGCACTAATGACGTCAATTCTTTACCAAGTTCAAGCCCAAGTCGTTATGGTGGCCGAAAAATGCAAGAACTTTTCAAAAACCGTGAATTTCGCCCTGAATGTTGCTATTTTTTCATCAATGTATTAAATTGCTGTAAACATGAGTTTTCTTCAACCATGCCAACAAAGGAGTTAAATATATAGCACAAAGAAGGAAACTTCTAGATGGTATGATTGTTTGAATGGCAAAAATATTTTGTAGCGTCGGGAACATGTGTAGTTTACATGCAAGTTTTCAAGTTATTTCATCAAATGGTTACAAAGAAACAAATTTGTATCTGTGGGCATGACAAGTTGAACGGACTATAGCTTGAATGGTACAACATATATTACTGCTATAGTGCGTTTACAAATTTTTGCCCCTGTTTAAAAATCGATAACTCTGCAACCATTTCAACTACGATGATGAAATTTTGCATACAAACTTGAAATATGAATGACCAAACAAAAAAATGTTTGTCTTGTAGATTGTACAGCTTATTTCCATGTTTGTTTATATGGGGTATATAAAACTCTTGTCAGTGTAAAAGGACACATTTTGAAAGATTTTACAGCTTCACACCCAAACTTCTGTGGTCAACAACATATTTTCTCGTGCGCACGGTTTTTTGCCGTTTAGAAGCTGGTGTCACACGTGAACGAATATGCTCAGAGGTAAAGTCTATACCAATACAGGCAGTGGGTGAGTTTACCAGAAACCATTTACCAGAAACGTTGGCTGATTCTTGCTATATTACAGAATGGGATTGAAAGTGAAATTCTGCACACTTCAAAGCATTGCAATGAAGCTGTACTTATATTTTAGTCGAGAAGCTTATCGTGGAAGACTTTATCAATCTATTTTAAACCCCGAAAAGAGAACAGTGCATGCTTTGGGTTTGTGTAAACGGTCATTTCGTCGATGGATGAATGAATCAAGAATAAACTCTCCAAACAATAAGCAAATAGCTGGTAGAAAGTCAATTGTAGATAGCTTTGACAAGGAGTTTATACGACGAGCAATTGTGAAAATGTTGGATTGCAAAGAAACAGTGACTGTAAGAAAGCTGCAGACTTGTTTAAGGAAGAACAATGACATTGAGTTATCTAAATGTACGTTGTGGAAAGTTATAAGGACATTAGGCTTCACCTTTAGAAAGTATACGAGTGGAAGAAATATTATTTGCGAGCAGCCGCATTTAGTAGTCATGAGAAGCAAGTACCTACGTGAAGTAAGCGCAGAGAAAGTTATGATATTGTGTATTTGGATGAAACATGGATCAATGCACATCACGCCAATGCAAAGGAATGGCAGTCAGTAGATGGAAGGATAAAGCGATATGTACCAAGTAGTAAAGGACAACGTTTAGTCATAGCCCACGGTGGTAGTAGACATAATGGGTTATTGCAGAATGCTGAACTCGTTTTCGTTTCAAAGTCTACAGACAATAGGGATTATCACGCAGAGATGAATAGCCAAATATTTAGAAATTGGCTTGAGAAAACAGTTCTTCCATCTTTAGATAGACCATCTTGTCTCATAATGGACAATGCATCATATCACAATGTTATATCACAAGAAGACAAAATACCTACGACATCGAGCACAAAAGACGCAATAAAGATGTGGCTCATCAGAGAAAATATTCCGTTCAATAAAACTTACTTCAAACCAGAATTGTTGTCCCTTGTAATGCAGACACAAAAGTCAAAGAAATTTCAAATTGACAAGTTGATAGAGGATAGAGGATGCAAAATTTCAAATCAACACAACAGATACTTTTTGAGAAAATTGAACTTGACTGAGGGCAAACATTTGTAAACGGACTATAGTAGTGTTATAGTCCGTTCAACTTGTCATGCCCACAGATAAAAATGTGTATCTTTGTAACCATTTGATGAAATAACTTGAAAACTTGCATGTGAACTACACATGTTCCCGACGCTACAAAATATTTTTGCCATTCAAACAATCATACCATCTAGAATTTTCCTTCTTTGTGCTATATATTTAACGCCTTTGTTGGCATGGTTGAAGAAAACTCATGTTTACAGCAATTTAATACATTGATGACAAAAATAGCAACATTCAGGGCGAAATTCACGGTTTTTGAAAAGTTCTTGCATTTTCGGCTACCTTAACGACTCGGGTTTGAACTTGGTAAAGAATTGACGTCATTAGTGCGAGACGGACATTTAGATAAAGGCGTATATCGAAATTAGTGTGAAGTTATTTTGTAATATTGTTGACTTCTATATTGTTGACAATCATTGATTTAACATACATAATGAGTTTGAAGTGCAAATTTATTACAATACAAAAAGTGTCATTAATGTTATACGCGCATTTCCGCAAAGAGAAACAGATGGGTCATCTGTACCACAGTATACAAGAACCAGAGAAAAGAGCCATAGCAGCTTTGGGTTTAGATAGAAAGTCGTTTTCTCGTTGGATGAAACAGAACTGTGGATACGCAAAGGCAACTGTGCAGCAAAGAAGGAAAGTATGTGTTGACGATTTTGACAAAGGTGTTATCAAACGTGAAATTTTGAAAATGTTCTATTGTGCATTTCAAAATGATTTTCCGCGGGAAAATTTAATATCTCTGCAACCGCTTGACCGTAATTGTTGTAACTTTGCATATGATCTAATGATCGTCCCGAGGTTGATATTTTTTTACTCAATAACAAACGTATGGTTTAAAAGTTTCTTTATGTAAAGTATATAAAAGTGACCATCTCCTTAGCCAACCATATAATGAGAAGTATTACCCCTTCATATTTGTGAGATGTTGCAAGTTCCACAACTTGCACGTTTTTCACGTGGTTTTCCCGATTTTAATCGCTTTATCGCACTTTAAAAAATGTATAATGATCCTTCCGGTGTGTTTAGTTATAATTTACCGTTTGTGTTTTCAGAGCATAGGTGTATTACAAAACGTTTAGTATTCTAGATTTGTTATACAATGGGTATGAAAATCAAATTTCTTACACTGCATACAGTGGCTGTGAAAATGTATACATATTTTATTAGAGAATCTAATCGTGGAAAACTGTATCCTGAACAGAGAACTATGCATGCTTTGGGCTTAAGTAAAGATATCTACATAAATTACGCAATGTTAATGGAGCTGTCAGTACAGTCAATACATTGACTCAAGGCAGAAAGAAAGTAGTAGACAATTTTGACAGGGATGTGATTAGAAGAGAAATTTGCAGAATGTTCGATTCCAAAGAAACTGTGACACTAAGAAAGCTGAAGATTAGGTTAAGAATACACAATGACATTGAATGAAAAATCTGGCCAGCAATGGCGGAATGCGGGATGGCCATTCAGAGTCAGAACTGTTTGATTCTGAACACGACTTTGCTAGTGCATTTTCGCCATGTTTGGTCGGGTATTTTCCGGTTTCGTTTGCCGAGCTACTGAGTTAGTGCTTGAGCAATGCTGTGAGCTATGACTGTTACATGGAATGCTTTTGCTGTGTCAACCGTGCGTTTGTTGTGTGTATTCAGAAAATGGCAGACAGCGGTTATGACGAACAAGCTCAATCTGCCGTATGCAGTTATATTGCGAGTGCAGAAAGCTGGATTTTATCATGATTGATGTTCCCTTCGACAAGAATTGCAATTCAAGTGATGAACAGTTTTGTGTTGCTACATTAGCGACGGCCATATACATTTTATGCGGTGCCGGTTTCTTTTTGTGGCGGCGCGCGGCTGTTTCATTCTGGAATTAGTTCACACAGGAAACATTTCACAGTTGTTAGCATTTCGTGTGATTTTCATTGGCACAGGAACGGAGCAATTATGGGGTGACCCGTTGCAGTGAAGTTGGAATCGTACTTATGAACTATGAACTAATGACATTGATGTATCGAAATCAACGTTATGGAGAACTGTTAGAAGCATCGGCTTTACTTTTAGGAAGTACGCTATTGGGAGAAATGTCATCTGCGAGAAGCCGCATTTAGTACGTCTGAGAAGTAAATATTTACGTGAAGTACGGGAAATGCGTAATCAAGGTTACGATATTGTGTATGTGGATGAAACCTGGATCAATGCTCACCACACTAATGAAAAGGAGTGGCAGTTATCCGATGGAACAATTAAACGATATGTACCTAGTGGAAAAGAACAACGTCTGATAATGGCACATGCAGGCAGCAGACAAAATGGGCTGGTTAAAGATGCTGAACTTATTTTCACTTCCAATTATACAGACAACAGGGACTATCATACCGAGATGAACGGTAACATATTTAGAGATTGGATTGAACATACTCTTCTTCCGTCCCTAGACAGACCATCCTGTGTGATAATGGACAACGCATCATACCACAACACTGTGTCAGAAGAAGACAAAATCCCGACATCTTCTAGTACAAAAGATGCTATAAAACTTTGGCTCAGAAAGGAGAACATTCCATTTAACGAGGGTTTTTGAAGCCTGAATTTCTATTGTTAAAACATCACAAAAGACCAGGGTATTCCAAACAGACAAGTTGATTCAACAGCATGGTCATGTGTGTTTGAGACTACCACCTTATCATTCACACTTAAACCCAATTGAATTCATTTGGGCCAAAGTTAAAGGACTGGTAGCAGCTGAAAATAAAACTTTCAAGTTAAGCAATATGAAAGAACTAACATATGCCGCCCTGTTGAAGATAGACAGAGATTATTGGTGTAAATGCGAAGACCATGTCTTAAAGGAGGAAAATGACTACTCGGACAAAGATGGACTGTCGTTCGTGCAGCCAAGAATAGTCATCAATATGTTAGACTCATCGGACTCAGAATAAGTGAGTAAACACTTTATATGATTTATATAATATGAGTTATCTCACCCTCCAAAATTCGAATTGTATATACGCCTATGCCGAAAATATGTGATTTTTTTAATTTACGGTAAATTATTTTCTTCCAGCACCAAATAATTACTAGGTTTGAAAAGATCAAAGGAATTCGCCGTTGCAAGAAAAGTACACTACCTGCAACATTGAATTTTAGAAAATCGTTGGGACGTCGGAAATACAACACCACATGCAAAAATCACGTTCATCCATGCAATGAATATGGAGATATTTGAGGTCAATCGTTGACCGAACGTTTTGAAACGCACTATAGTACAACATATTCACGGTAACATACATTACAAAATTGTATTTTTTTATTTACTTCCATGTTGTATTCATTTTGTTTGCAATATTCGTGATTATTATAGAGTGACGCCTGCTATGGACAATTTTCGTGATATCGTATCTGTAACACATGAAACCAAATGAAATAACTTAGAAAAAAATCCGCCATTAAATGTAATGTTTGTAAGTCAGAGATTAGCTGACAGTTTCGAAATGAAAACATTTTTTGACTGCTTGTTTGAAATCAGTGTTCATGAAAATGTTAATAAAGAAATTGATTCCCGAATGAAAGCTTTGAAGATATATTATCGTATTGATGACATTTTGATTAGTAGTATTATTTAAAATGCTAATCAAAATACAAACTGTCGCAGGAATTGTCATTACAACTAAGGAACCTGTCATCACTAAGAAGAAACGAATAGATTTTATCATATGTATCCATCTTTCAGTGCTCATTCTGGTGTTGTCTGTGTGGTTTGAAGATCCAGAATTCAATACAGCTTCATTGAAAGTAGCAATTGATCGTCGATGTTTCAACGATAAAGAAACTATTTTGAAATACACTGAACAAATTGCAATTATAAACAATATATTAACTAAACTGATAAAATATAAAAAGCAGTGGGATTCAAAATTTCCATGTATACAAAAGTTCTTACTGTTCTGAAAAACAATTGATATTGTTGCACCAAGTATAACCAGAGTCCAAGCACCGAGTACACATTTCATGACAAACGTGTCCGTGATTTGTCTAGAATGAAAGTAAGGGTAAGCGATGTAAACATAACGTTCAATAGCAATCAGTGTCATGTGAAGATATGAGCAGAGTATCATTCCTGAATTATTTGTATTCAATATAAATATCACATTCTTTGAGAATTTGGCAAAGCCAATTGCAACTAAAACGATGCCAGACAAACTATTCAGTAACCCAACGATCAGATCTGACACAGCTAAAGATGTTATGAAAATGTTTGCGATGTTGTGAAGTCTTCGTGTCCGTAATATTATAAATATCATCAAAACATTCTCGAAAACGACAATTATTCCAACAATTAAATAAACAATATCTATCCATGTGAATATGTAACAAAGTTTCAACTCGGACATACTTGTATTCATGTTGGTTCACAGTTTCAAACACAACAACTTGAATCAATGATTGTCTGAATATTTCATTTTTCCAATGTAGGTTGTCATGGATATATATTTCTCTTCTTAAATATTCGAGAATTGTGAATAATAAATAACTAATATGGTTTTATTTTATTTTATTTTTTTAACACAAACAAAATCTTAAAATTGTAAATACTAATATTTTTAATCTTCAATAACAAATAGTACATGACTGATCACTTGCTTTTAGATAAAGTAGAATATTTTGTAATAGAACGCTGAATGTTATTTATTCAAAGTCGTTCAGTTTTCGACAGAGTAGAGAATTATTTTGGTAAAGCATACTAGATATGTCGACTGTAAGATTTGTTTTAACATGAATACGACAAAATATATTGCTAGCTGATGGAAGTGTTAGTTGGTGTGCTTGATTCTGTTGTCTATTATCGATTTTTTTACAAACAAATAAGTGGGCGTACACTTCGCAAAGATCAATGCTTCACCTCTCTCTCTCTCTCTCTCTTTGAACAAGAATGCTTGTACTGTGATCATTCTTATATGTTTGCTCCAAAAGAAGCGTGAGGTAATCAACTGTTACATTATAATAAAATATTGACTCGCTAGTCTTCTTCAAATACATGAAGCGCAAGCAGGTTTCAGAAGAGATAGAGGCACTAGAGACCATATTTGCAGCATGGCACTCATTATCGAGAAATGCAGAGAATACAACATAGACCTGCATGCATGTTTCATAGACTACAGCAAGGCTTTCGACCATATACAACATCAGAAAATGTGGTTGCAACATACATAATACAACTCATAGAATCTTTAAACCACGAGCAACAGGCAACCATTAAAATAGGAGGCGAAATAGCTGAATGGTTCGAGATTCAAAAGGGGTAAGACAGGGATGTATTCTGTCCCCATACTTCTGTCCCCATAGTTATGTCCCCATACTTCTGACCCCATACTTCTGTCCCCATACTTCTGACCCCATACTTCTGTCCCCATACTAATTCAACATATATGCTGAGATCATTAAGATGAATGTAAAGAAAGACGCCAACTATGTAAACTACCACCCTTTCACTATATGTTGCAAATCCATACCAGAGTTTAGATACGCAGACGACACAGTATTATTATAACCAGCAAAGAGGGTTTGGTTCATGACGACCCAGAGACATTGCGAAAACCAACATTTATACACACACAAAAAATAATGTGAACTGACAAAGCAAAAGGCTCACCTAACATTCAAATAAACAATGAAGAACTTCAAAGTGTAGAGAGATACGAATACTTGGGCGCAATAGTTAACAATAATACCTGGGCGCAGTAATCAGCAATAACGGCACATTCTCCAAAGAGATCTCTTGAAGATTGACAATAGCAATCAGGAAGTTAAACACTATGAAGAACATGTGGAAGGCACCAGCAAAATATTAAACTTAACAATACTGAGAACACGCATTTTTCCAGTGGCTACTTATGGTTGTAAATCATAGACCATTACACAAACATAAACGAAAATCCAGTCCTTCGAAACGAAATGCTACAGAAAGATCCTACGAATACCATGGACAGAAAAGGGAAGAACACTGATGTCCTGAAAGAATTGAATGTTAAAGACAATTGGCTGATAAACAATATACTATTCACATAAATTATATACTTTGGCCACATCAAGCGTCACGATGGCCTGGAGAAAACAATATTGGGGTCCAGGGTCCCAAGATGCAGAGGCAGACCAAGAAGAAGATGGCTACAAGATATTAAAGAAACCATAAATATGACCATCGGCGATGTGGGTGAACTGGCTAGAGATAGAGTGAATTTCAGAAGTGCTGCAAAGTGAGCAACGTCCTATAAAGGACACGAGTTTTACAAATTACAAAAACAATGACAATATACAACAGCGCAGGGTGCGCCAAGAATGTCAATTAAAATAACCAAACTGCTGCACACTGCGACATGCATTGTTTCATCTAACTTTTTTATTAGGGGCCTACCTGGCAGTCTTGCAAAATATCTAGAGGGTTTTATGGCCATTATGAATTTACTGTCTGATTCTATATGTTCTGTGAAGTGTAAGAAATTAATTTCTCACTTCTGTTGTATCCATTGCTTGATAAAGGACTTTTGGTCGAAACGTTGCTGTGTACAGTTCTTGTTTTTGTATTTGGAAAAACTACAAAACTTTGTTTTTACGTGTTTCGCCATCGCTACATAGTTTTACTGCAGTCCTCCTGTTCATCGATAATATGTTGATAATACTCAAATAATAGTAGTGACGATACAATTAGTGTTGTTAGTTGACAGTTTTATTGATACTACAATTTCTGTGATAAACACTTTCAACTTGGTAAAACATTACTTTTATTATTTTGTAATATTCCATTTATTTATATCAAGAAAATAATATCGAATTACAAACAATTTATTGAGAACTAAGAAAATAACAACTTAATTTGTATATAAATCTAAGAAATGAAAATGTAAACAGAAATTAATTTTGTAACAATATGTTTTTTTCAATTCTCTAATGGATGTGTTAATAACAAATAAAACAGAGGGTAATTTCTCGTCACGAGTCAAGCTAAACTCGTTTAACAATGTATTTCATTTTTCCCTTTTTGTCTAGTATTTCATTGTTATATAATTCTGTTAGATAGTCCTGCAAGATTGTCCTATCCTGGGTGAGATGAGAAGCAACATGTGGTTACATCCAGTCGACCTGACAACTAAGCTTTGGAGAAACCTGACAGACCAGAAGTTAACTGCCCAGTTTGTGGTCCACAATAAATTAAGCGCATGACCAGCGATCGCTGAAGAAGAAGGATAAGAAGTTATTAGTTGTTTCCACTAAATTCGAAACTTTCCCTAATTTCGTGAAGTTGTCCTTTCCTTCTTTCTGAATATCAGTAGCATGTAGGTAATGTGCCTACCAAAGATACTAGTTCTGTTCTCTGCGTGGAGGCAAGGTGATTCATTCCTTACCAAAGATGTCATTCTGTCTGTTCTCTACGTGGATGCAAGCTGCTTCATCTCTCACCAAAGGTATTCGTTATGTTCTCTGCGTGGAGCGATCGATATATTTTTCCAGAGAACCTTAATTTCAATTTAAGTAAAACCAAGTTTCCAGTCCTATGGAGAAGAACATATCAAACGCTGTTAATACAAAATACAAGCTAGGATGAATTATAATTATATTTTTTTGTGATTTCATGTTGTATTCATTTTTTTTTTTTTTTTTTGCGATATTCGTGATTATTATAGAGTGACGCCTGCTATCGACTATTTTCGTGATATCGTATCTGTAACACATGAAACCAAATGAAAAAACTTGGAAAATATTACGTCATTAAATGTAATATTTTCTAGTCACAAATTAGCTGACAGTTTCACAATGAAAACATTTTTTGATTGCTTGTTTGAAATCATTGTTCATGAAAATGTTTATAAATAAATTGACTCCCGAATGTAAGGTTGGAATATATATAATCGTATTGATGACACTTTGATTAGTATTCTTACTTAGCATGTTAATCAAAATACAAACTGTCGCAGGAATTGTCATTACAACTAAGGAACCTGTCATCACTAAGAAGAAACGAATAGATTGTATCATGTGTACCCATCTTTCAGTGCTTATTCTGGTGTTGACTGTGTTGTTTGAAGATCCAGAATTCAATACAGCTTCATTGAAGGTAGCAATTGATCGTCGATGTTTCAACGATAAAGACACTATTTTGAAATACACTGAACAAATTGCAATAAGAAGTAATACACTCATTAAGTAGCTAAAATATACAAATCCGTGAGATTCAAAATTTCCATGTAGACAAAAGTTCTCACCGTTCTGAAAAACAATTGATATTGTTGCAGCAAGTATGACTAGAGTCCATACACCGAGTACACATTTCATAATAACCTTTTCCGTGATTTGTCTAGAATGAAAGTAAGGGTAAGCGATGTAAACATAACGCTCAATAGCAATCAATGTCATGTGAAGATACGAACAGAGTATCATTCCTGAATTATTTGTATTCAATATAAATATCACATTCTTTGAGAATTTGGCAAAGCCAATTGCAACTAAAACGATGCCAGACAAACTATTCAGTAATCCAACGATCAGATCTGACACAGCTAAAGATGTTATGAAAATGTTTGCGATGTTGTGAAGTCTTCGTGTCCGTAATATTATAAATATCATCAAAACATTCTCGAAAACGACAATTATTCCAACAATTAAATAAACAATATCTATCCATGTGAACATGTAACAAAACTTCAACTCGGACAAACTCGTATTCATGTTGGTTCACAGTTTCAAACATTACAACTTGAATCTTGTTCATCAATGATTGTCTGAATATTTCATTTTTCCAATGTAGGTTGTCATGGATATATATTTTTCTTCTTAAATATTCGAGAATTGTGAATAATAAATAACTAATATTGTTTTATTTTATTTTATTTTTTTAACACAAACAAAATCTTAAAATTGTTAATACTAATATTTGTAATCTTCAATAACAAATAGTACATTATTGTTCACTTGCTTTTAGATAAGTTAGAAGATATTTCAATGATGGTTGAATGTTATTTATTCAAAATCGTTCAATTTTCGACAGAGTAGAGGTTTCGGCAGATTTGGTTTGAAACATACCTGATATGCCGACTGTAAGATTGATTTTATCTTGAGTGCGATAACATATATTGCTAGCTGCTATTAGTGTTAGTTGGTATGCTTGATTCTGTTGTCTATGATCGATTTCTTCCAATCAAAAAAAGTGGGCGTACCCTACGCAGAGATCAATGCTTTACCTCTGTCTCTAAACATTAACGCTGGTACTGTCATAATATTTTTATTTTTGCTCCAATAGAGGCGTGAGGTCATGCACTCTCACATTATCATAAAATATTGAATCACTGATCATGTTGCGTATGGGTGTGAAGCATGGACATTTAATAAAGCAGTGGAGAAACATATATGTGCTTTTGAATATAAGTGTTACAGAAGAGTCCTTCGTATATCTTGAACAGAGAAGAGAACAAATAGATCTATCCAGAAAGAACTCAAAATCAAAGAAAACTGGCTGATGCTACAAATAAGAAAGAGAAAATTGAGAGATGTTGGACATATAAAAAGACATGAAGGGCTGGAGAAGACCATCATGGAAGGAGGCATACAGGCAAAGAGAAGAAGAGAAAGACCACGGAGATGATGGATTCAGGATGTAATTGATGGTTTGAACATGACGGCTGCAGAGGCAGGACATCTGGCCTTTGAGAGAGATAAATTCCGGAGGACTGTTGGGGTGGCAAAGTTCTGCTCAGGACAAGTTATTTGATGATGATGATCATCATGTTCAAGAAAGACCACACATTTATAACTCTGCTGTAATAATAACTGAATTAACCGAAAGAAATTTGTTTATAGTTTTCATTTTTTGTATGGTCAACTTGTCCAGATATGATGAAAATAAAACACCGATGTTAAGTTGAAAGTCGGTAAAAAAAAAGATTTGGTTTTAAGTTGAAAGTGATGTATTAAAACTTAAATAGAATTTAATGTCCTATGATACAAATACTGATTTATTAACTCATTCCACACCAACAGCGAAGGGCTCGCCAAGATTGTCAATTAAAATAACCAAACTGCTACACACTGCGCCATGCATTGTTTATTTTTACTTTAGGGAAGGGAGGTAGGAGGAGGAGGCCTACATTTTAGTGCCCAAACGAGTTGACCCAGTACGGTTGAGCGAGAAAACTCCGATCGTCTCATTCTTTCGAATGAAAGCTGCTCGGAGCTTGTTTAAGTGTTTTTGAGCGTGCCATATGGCGTTTATAAAAGCTCTCACTTTTTGTCGCGAAAAAACGTTGTCACTACATTTTGATCTCAACCAAGTAGCCCAGAGATGAATTCTGATCCAATTTCAGGTTTTTAATCTACAGCAAGTTTATATATTTCTACATCGTTGTCCGGACGAGAGTTTAGTAGAGTTTGTTAATTTGATTAAATTTATCGGTTTTTTTTCACTTTTGTCTATTGTCTATTCCCAGGTGGAAGATGTAGTTGACTGTCCACTCTTGCCGTTAAGCGTAGGGATGGGAGCTTTAATTTGCGTTCCAGGGCCAGATGAGTCGCCCGTGTGTTATATCCGTGTTTATGTAGTGTGTTCTTGATATTGTCTATCCATCTTTTTCTTGGACTTCCCTTAACTCTAGTACCCGATCTCTTTTTATTGTATGCTGTTATTGGTGGTTGATTGTATTTTATTCTCACTAAATGTCCAAACCACTGCATTTGTTGTCTTTCTATGTATTCGATGCATGAAGTTATGCCCACTCTGCTTCTGATGTTCTCATTTCGTAGTCTGTCTTTCCTGGTGACTCCACTGCCTTCCTCAAGCATTTCATTTCACATGTGGTGATCTTTCTGTGATGTGTTGCTGTAAGAGACCAAGTTTGGCACTGGTAACTAAGTGTTGGTAGGAAAATATTTTTATCATCTGTCTTTTCACTTCCATCTTGATCTTTGGGTGTTGTAGTAATGGTGCCAGCTGGTAGGTCACTGCACTTGCTTTTTGACACCTTGTCTCTATTTCTCCATCGAGTTTTCCGTCCTTTGTGAAAATTCTCTCTAAATATTTGAATTCAGAAACTTGCTTTACTCTGGTTTTGTCTATATATGTGTATGTTTGCTTGGTTTGGTGTTCTTTCAATCATTTTTCAATCATTATACGTAATATAAGTAAACATTTTACTATGTCAATCATTGAATGTGTCCCAAATAAAATGTGTACAACTCTTCTAATTGTTAAATAGATCATACATGCGTTCTGACAGTGTTGACAAGTCAAGTGATAACAGGGAGAGATAAAATAACATATTTCATTATTTGTATGTGTTTTTTTTAATAGTACTAAAATAATAGTAGGGACGATACAATTAGTGATGTTAGTTGACAGTTTTATTGATACTACAATTTCTGTGATAAACACTTTCATCTTGGTAAAACATTTCTTTTATTATTTTATAATATTCCATTTATTTATATCAAGAAAATAATATCTAATTACAAACAATTTATTGAGAATTAAGAAAATAACAGCTTAATTTGTATATAAATTAACGGAATGAAAATATGAACAGAAATTAATTCGGCTACATCGTGTTTTGTTTAAGTCGGTATTGAATGTGTTAATAACAGATTAAATATAGCCTTTTTTAACTTCGAAACTTCAACCAGGTTCTTGTTATTACATTTCCGTCTTTCTTAATCTCTTCGGCGTGTGGGTAACGTGCTTACAACTCTCACCAAATGTATTAGTTCCATTCTCCGCGTGAGGGTAACATGCTTACAACTCTCACCAAATGTATTAGTTCCATTCTCCGAGTGGGGGTATCGTGCTTACATCTCTCACCAAATGTATTAGTTCCATTCTCCATGTGAGGGTAACGTGCTTACATCTCTCACCAAATGTATTAGTTCTATTCTCCGCGTGGGGGTAACGTGCTTACACACAGACGTTCGACACAGTCTGGAAGGAAGAACTAAGGCTGAAACTCCTCACCCTCGGCATAAAGGGCAGAATGTACAACTGGCTCGATAGATACCTAGAGAACCGAACAGCAAGAGTTCAGGTTCAGGGGTACAGAAACATGAAGTCCACACTAGAGCAAGGAGTCCCCCAAGGAGGAGTGCTTTCACCGACTCTCTTTCTAATCTTCGTCAATGACATTGCAACATGCCTCCCAGAGCGAGTACACTCTGCCGTGTATGCCGACGACCTGGCAATATGGGCTAGGGAAGAGTCAATGCCCACAGCAGAAAATCGACTGCAATCTACGTTAAACAACCTTGAAATTTGGTCAGAAAAGTGGAATATGAACATAAATCCTTCAAAGACCACTTACACTGTGTTCTCCCAGAACAACAAGGATTACAAGATAAAGCTTAAAGTCAATGAGCAGAACCTTCCAGAGTGCAAAACCCCAACGTACCTAGGAGTCGCACTCTACCAGCTCAATCTTGGTCTACCAAGTCAGCTTTCTGTCGAGTGTGACTCTTGACAGAAAGCTGACTTGGTGCACCAAGATTGAAAATGCTACGGCAAAAGCGAGGCATAGGTTCACGATGATGCGTAAACTCGCAGGTTCCACGTGGGAGCAAACGCCAGAATTCTCAAGACACTTTACGCTGGTAGAGTGCGACCGATCCTAGAGTACGGTATAGCAGCGTGGAGCAATGCATCTAACAAGCAATTTGCAAAGCGATGGAGACAATCAAGGCGATGGAGACAATTACCGGCATCCAACCAATGACGGATCGAAGGGACAGAAAAGTATTAGTACTTGCGGAAAAACTCAAACGGCTCGAATCTCACCAATACATGAAAGAATGTATGAATTCGGAAAGAGGAGAATACAGAGATCTAGCTTCGTTAGAATCTCTAAGGCACTGACTGCAGACCATCCAGTCCTTTTCAAATGTAAAGCCAAACCAATCCCGGCAATCGACAAGTGCCCGCCATGGAAAACCATAATGCCAGAACTAAGGGAATTAATCCAAGGCATACTGAACAAAAGGGAGCAAAAAAACCTCGAGAGAAAAATAGCAGAGTACATAGAATCAGAGTACCCTGAAAATGAGTGGACGCACGTCTACACGGACGGGTCGGCCAATAACGCAATCAGCGATGGCGGAGGAGGAATCTCAAAGAAAGTCACGATCACGAAAGCGATTGCCACAGGCAAATACTCGAATAACTATCGAGCAGAGGCAGAGGCAATCAAAGCTGTGGCCGAAATGATCTTGGAGAGAAGAAGCACCACACGCAACAAGGTCGTGATATTCACTGATGCTCTATCGGTTATCACGGCACTAAAATGCATTGGAAAAACTGAGATGAATGAGCTCAAAACGTCCCTCGCTGAACTAACGAGTTCACTCAAACGCACCGTCATCCAGTGGATACCGTCACACTGCAACGTCAGGGAAACGAAGCAGCCGACAAACTAGCTAAAGAAGGCGGGCAACTACCTCAGACGGATCTCGAGATCAGTTATGAGGAAGCCAGAACAACCATCGGTTCGCACTATAGAAGCAAATGGAAAAAAGATCACCCTCAGTACACAGACAGCGACGGATACTATGGTCTGTCTCGTAGTGAACAAGTTGCCATACTCCGCCTCCGTACCGGACACAACAAGCTCCGAGCCCACATATTCCATAAACTTAAAATTGGCACAACTAGTCTGTGCCCCTGCAAAAAGGCAGACATGACGGCAGAACACGTCCTGCAAGACTGTCAACGGTTAGCAGGTATAAGGAAAGAGTCATGGCCTCAACACACAGAGCTTCGCGAAAAGCTGTACGGAGGAACGGAGTCCCTTAAAACCACAGTAAAATTAATGATAAAAATTGATTCATCAGTCTAGGCCGGGAACGAAGAGAAGAGGAATGTGAAAGATGTTAAGTCTTCTTTCACGTCTTGAGTAGGATGTCCATGTTTCTGAGCCATACAGTAAAGAGTTAATTACACAGGCTCGATATATTTGAATCTTCGTCTGCAATGTTAATATTTTGTTGTCCCACACTCTCTTTGATAGTTTGCCGAATCTAGTAGCCGCACTATTAATTCGAGAGTTGATTTCTTCATCAAGAGAAAAGCTGGCAGTGACTATAGACCAAAGATAGCAGAATTTTTTAACTGGAGCTAGATGGTTACCATTAAAGTGATATTTGTTGATGCATTATTTCCCTGACATAAAACCACTGTTTTTTGGTGACACTTCAGAGAAAATAGGTCGCACGCCCTTGCCAAATTATTTATAAGGGACTGCAGTGTAGCCTCACTGTGTGCAACTAAGGCAGCATCGTCAACGAAAAGGAGTTCCTTGAGAAGAAATTCTGTTGTTTTTGTTTTGGCTCTCAAGCGAGCCAAGTTGAAGAATGAGCCATCAGATCTCGTGCGGATGAAAACATCTCCATCAGCATTCCCGAAGGCGTGGCGAAACAAGACTGCGAAGAAGATGCAAAAGAGAGTGGGGGCAAGGACACAGCCCTGTTTAACTCCATTCTTATCCTCGAAGCTATCAGATGTGCTTCCATCAAACTGTATACTGGCTTTCATGCCATCATGTAAGGAGACGATCAGTTGGAGCAACTTTGGGGGAAGCCGACATGTTTTAATATTTTATAAAGTCCTGGTCTACTGACCGTGTCAAATGCCTTTGTCAGATCTACGAAAGTAATGAACAATGGCTTTCTATGCTCTCTGCATTTCTCTTGCAGTTGTCGAAGAGTAAATAGCATGTCAGTTGTTGACCGTCCAGCTCTGAATCCACATTGTGACTCTGAAAGAACACGCTCTGCCAGTTTCTGTAGTCATTTTGAAAGGACTAGTGCAAATGATTACAACTGTAATCAGAACTGATTACATACACCAAGCAAAGAGAGTTGTGGAGAGACATGATCGCCTACGCCGGCAGGCATGGCACGATTGATTGAGTGCAAAGGCCTTGCCTGTAGCACTTAAAATGGAGATGCCTCTGTAGTTGTTGCAGTACCCTTTGGCCCCTTTGTTTTAATAGAGTGTCACTATCTTTGCATCCCTCATGTCTTGAGAAATTTCGCCCAGTCTCCACCATTGTACAAGGAGATTGTAGACTGAGGCAAGAGGACATCATTGTTATGCTTGAGGATTTCTGCAGGAATATTATCTAGTCCTGACGCCTTTCCGTTTGAAAGTTTGTTGATTGCTTCGGAAAGTTCTAACTCTGTGGGTTCGGCGTCCAACTCCGTTAGTTCATGATGTTTCGGTATGATCTGATCTAGGGCAAGGTTTGCTGGTTTCTTCATCAAATAAAGATTAGAGTAGTGTTCCACCCACCTTTCCAGCTGTTTGTTCATATCTGTTATTGGCTCACCTTTCCAGCTGTTTGGTCATATCTGTTATTGGCTCACCTTTCCAGCTGTTTGGTCATATCTGTTATTGGCTCACCTTTCAAGCTGTTTGGTCATATCTGTTATTGGCTCACCTTTCGAGCTGTTTGGTCATATCTGTTATTGGCTCACCTTTCGAGCTGTTTGGTCATATCTGTTATTGGCTCACCTTTCCAGCTGTTTTGTCATATCTGTTATTGGCTCACCTTTCAAGCTGTTTGTTTATATCTGTTATTGGCTCACCTTTCCAGCTGTTTGGTCATATCTGTTATTGGCTCACCTTTCGAGCTGTTTGGTCATATCTGTTATTGGCTCACCTTTCGAGCTGTTTGGTCATATCTGTTATTGGCTCACCTTTCAAGCTGTTTGTTTATATCTGTTATTGGCTCACCTTTCCAGCTGTTTGGTCATATCTGTTATTGGCTCACCTTTCGAGCTGTTTGGTCATATCTGTTATTGGCTCACCTTTCAAGCTGTTTGGTCATATCTGTTATTGGCTCACCTTTCAAGCTGTTTGGTCATATCTGTTATTGGCTCACCTTTCGAGCTGTTTGGTCATATCTGTTATTGGCTCACCTTTCGAGCTGTTTGGTCATATCTGTTATTGGCTCACCTTTCGAGCTGTTTGGTCATATCTGTTATTGGCTCACCTTTCGAGCTGTTTGGTCATATCTGTTATTGGCTCACCTTTCGAGCTGTTTGGTCATATCTGTTATTGGCTCACCTTTCGAGCTGTTTGGTCATATCTGTTATTGGCTCACCTTTCGAGCTGTTTGGTCATATCTGTTATTGGCTCACCTTTCAAGCTGTTTGGTCATATCTGTTATTGGCTCACCTTTCAAGCTGTTTGGTCATATCTGTTATTAGCTCACCTTTCGAGCTGTTTGGTCATATCTGTTATTGGCTCACCTTTCAAGCTGTTTGTTTATATCTGTTATTGGCTCACCTTTCGAGCTGTTTGGTCATATCTGTTATTGGCTCACCTTTCGAGCTGTTTGGTCATATCTGTTATTGGCTCACCTTTCAAGCTGTTTGGTCATATCTGTTATTGGCTCACCTTTCAAGCTGTTTGGTCATATCTGTTATTAGCTCACCTTTCGAGCTGTTTGGTCATATCTGTTATTGGCTCACCTTTCAAGCTGTTTGGTCATATCTGTTATTGGCTCACCTTTCAAGCTGTTTGGTCATATCTGTTATTGGCTCACCTTTCAAGCTGTTTGGTCATATCTGTTATTGGCTCACCTTTCAAGCTGTTTGGTCATATCTGTTATTAGCTCACCTTTCAAGCTGTTTGTTCATATCTGTTATTGGCTCACCTTTCAAGCTGTTTGTTTATATCTGTTATTGGCTCACCTTTCAAGCTGTTTGGTCATATCTGTTATTGGCTCACCTTTCCAGCTGTTTGTTCATATCTGTTATTGGCTCACCTTTCCAGCTGTTTGTTTATATCTGTTATTGGCTCATCTTTCAAGCTGTTTGTTTATATCTGTTATTGGCTCACCTTTCAAGCTGTTTGGTCATATCTGTTATTGGCTCACCTTTCCAGCTGTTTGTTTATATCTGTTATTGGCTCATCTTTCCAGCTGTTTGTTCATATCTGTTATTGGCTCACCTTTCCAGTTATTTGTTCATATCTGTTATTGGCTCACCTTTCGAGCTGTTTTGTCATATCTGTTATTAGCTCACCTTTCGAGCTGTTTGGTCATATCTGTTATTGGCTCACCTTTCAAGCTGTTTGGTCATATCTGTTATTGGCTCACCTTTCAAGCTGTTTGGTCATATCTGTTATTGGCTCACCTTTCAAGCTGTTTGGTCATATCTGTTATTGGCTCACCTTTCAAGCTGTTTGGTCATATCTGTTATTAGCTCACCTTTCAAGCTGTTTGTTCATATCTGTTATTGGCTCACCTTTCAAGCTGTTTGTTTATATCTGTTATTGGCTCACCTTTCAAGCTGTTTGGTCATATCTGTTATTGGCTCACCTTTCCAGCTGTTTGTTCATATCTGTTATTGGCTCACCTTTCCAGCTGTTTGTTTATATCTGTTATTGGCTCATCTTTCAAGCTGTTTGTTTATATCTGTTATTGGCTCACCTTTCAAGCTGTTTGGTCATATCTGTTATTGGCTCACCTTTCCAGCTGTTTGTTTATATCTGTTATTGGCTCATCTTTCCAGCTGTTTGTTCATATCTGTTATTGGCTCACCTTTCCAGTTATTTGTTCATATCTGTTATTGGCTCACCTTTCGAGCTGTTTTGTCATATCTGTTATTGGCTCACCTTTCGAGCTGTTTGGTCATATCTGTTATTGGCTCACCTTTCGAGCTGTTTGTTCATATCTGTTATTGACTCCCCTGTTTCCGATCTTAGCGGGGCAATTTTTTTTATGTTTGGTCCTAGGGCTACTCTGATATTTTCATACATTGTCTTGGTGTTGCCCATATCTGCAGCATTTTGTATTGAAGAACATAGATTTGACCAGTATTTATTTGCACATCTCCTTGCCTCCAGTTGCACTACTGATTTTGTGTGATGGAGACGATCCTTGGAGCTTTGTGAGGAGTTCTTTTTGTAATATATTAGGGCTCTTTTCTTTTCCTCAATTAGGGGGCTGGGTGTTGTTTCATTTTGTTCGATCCAGTTTTGCTGGAGGATTTCTTGGCGCCAAAGGGAGAGATGGCGCAGTCATACATATTATTGTTAAGGATGCTCCACTTTTTGTCTATACTACTTTCTCCAATTAAATTGTCAGAGAGAGCAGTAAACTCACTTTACGTCTATACTACTTTCTCCAATTACACTGTCAGATAGAGCAGTAAACTCACTTTACGTCTATACTACTTTCTCCAATTATATTGTCAGATAGAGCAGTAAAGTCCCTTTTGAATGTCTCCCTATTTTCTGCCATCCCCATTCTAGTGATGTTGATATTTCGTGTGGGTGGTCCTTTCGTTGTACTTTCGTGATATCGTATCTGTAACACATGAAACCGAATGAAAAAACGGGAAATATTCGTTCATTAAATGTAGTGTTTATTAGTCAGAGATTAGCTGACAGTTTCACAATGAAAGAATTTTTTGACAGCTTGTTTGAAATCAGTGCTCATGAAAATGTTAATAAATAAATTGACTGCCGAATGTAAACTTGGAATATATGTAATCGTATTGATAACACTTTGATTAGTATTCTTAATTAGAATGTTAATTAAACTACATACTGTCGCAGGAATTGTCATTACTACTAAGGAACCAGTCATCACTAAAAAGAAACGAATAGATTTTATTATATGTACCCATCTTTCCTTGCTCATTCTGGTGTTGTCTGTGTGGTTTGAAGATCCAGAATTCAATACAGCTTCATTGAAAGTAGCAATTGATCGTCGATGTTTCAACGATAAAGCAACTATTTTGAAATACACAGAACAAATTGCAATAAGAAGCAAAACAGTCATAAAGCTGCTAAAATATACAAAACTGTGGGATGCTACATCTCCATGTAGACAATAGTTCTCATTGTTCTGAAAAACAACCGATATTGTTGTACCAAGTATGACTAGAAACCAAACACCGAGTAAACATTTCATGACAAACTTTTCAGTGACTTGTCTAGAATGAAAGTAAGGGTAAGCGATGTAAATATAACGTTCAATAGCAATCAGTGTCATGTGAAGATATGAGCAGAATATCATTCCTGAATTACATGTATCCATTATAAATATCACATTCGTTGATATCCATTCAGAAAAGCCAATTGCAACTAAAACGATGCCGGACAAACTACCAGTTAGCCCAACAATCAGATCTGACATAGCTAAAGATGTTATGAAAATGTTTGCGATGTTGTGAAGTCTTGTTGTCCGTAATATTATCAATATTATCAAAACATTCTCTAAAACGACGATCATTCCAACACTTAAATAAATAATATGAATCCATGCGGATACAGAACAAAACTTTAAATCCGATAAGCTTGTATTCATGTTTGTTCACAGTTTCAAACACTACAACTTGGATTCCGTCCAAAACTTAAATGTTCATCAACGAAATTAAGATTATATTTGTCTTTTTATTGTTTCATTTTCCCAATGTAGATTGTTATATATATATTTTATATACAAAGTAAAATGTATTTCTATCATACATAGAAATATTCACTAACAATTAGCATAGCACTGTTCGCTTGCTTCTAGTTAATGGAGAATAATATTTCAATGATCTCTGAATGTTATTTATACAAAGTCGTTCAATTTTTGAAATAGTAGAGAATTATATGGTTGAAACATACTAGATATCAAGACTGTAAGATTAGTTTTAACTTGAATGTGGTAACATATATTGCTAGCGGCTAGTATTGTTTGTTTGCATCTGTTCTCTGTGATCGATGTTTTTGTAATCATATAAAGGGGCGTACTCTACGCTGTGATCAACGCTTTACCTCTCTCTCGCTCTGTCTTTGAACAATAACGCTGGTGATTGAATGTAAGTTTTTCACATAAATTATCCGAAAGACATGTTTATAGTTTTCATGTATGTCTGGTCAACTTGTTCTGATATGAGAAAAATAAACTATTCTTAAATTGAAAGTGATGTAAGTCTGTATTAAACTACTAACTATCCTTTTGTTCAATGGACTGTTCTCGGTAACGTGAACATCTTCCCTGCGTTATTCTTCTTAAGGAAAGATAAATACTTTGCGATATAGAAAACCTAAATCTATTTTCAGTACACGACATGCACATTGATAATGAAAACCCAATTAATGTATTTCCTCAGAATGCCAGAAAGAAGGCTGCAATGATTCTCTTCCTGCAACTATCCTGGAGGAACGAAAATGTTGAAAAGGCATGGTTGGCAAACCAGGTTGCTACAAAGTCAAGACAGAGAGACTGAAAGGAACGAACTAGAAATATGTGTGATGTGGTTGAAAACTCTGCTGTTTGCCAAAATGCCACTATTGATTTCAAAAAATTGGCTAGTGAGGCAAAGAGTGAGTTATGGGAGACTTTCATAACACAAGTCTGTGGTGATACATCAAATCTGGCAGTTTCATTGCAAAATGAACAGGATGGCTACCAGCCAGTCTTTTCCTAATTTACGTGACTCGTCAGGAGCAACAACAGATGCAGAAAATGTGTAGGGGTTCCTTCAACGTTTTGTGGAACAGACAGAAAAGTATGATAAGTATGACTGTCATAATATTATGAATGCTCTTCGTGATATTAATAACTGGAGATTCCTACACTGATTTCATAACAAAAGGTGTATGTTGTTAATGCACTCAAAGCAAGCCACAGTACTGCTTCAGGGGCTGATGGTGTCCAATACCATTACATCAGCTTGACAAGACTTTTATGAATGCAGTTGGGATGGATTTCAACAAAAGTGTACAGAATGCTATGGTACCCAATGATTGGTTTCATAGCTATTTACGACTACTTCATAAACATGGGACGGATCCTAAACTGTTCAGCAGCTACCGCATACTCACTTTGCGAAATTTATATGGCAAATTACTGGAGAAGATTGTGGCTAGAAAGGTAATGTGTCACTTAGAGACAGACAACATCCTCCCTGAGAATCTGGGTAGCAACCGGCACAATGAAAGTGACATGAGATAATATGGCATGTTTGCTTATGGTGTTTATAAGGGTTTCCAATACTTGAAAGAGACTGTCGCTATGGTCATTGACTTGCACGATGTTTTACAAAGATTCATTTTTCAATCATGATACTCTCTTTACTAAAATGTAGAATTGATCCTTGGCTGGTGAACTTCATCTTTGATAGAGAGAACCGTTGTACTACATTTATGAGCATGGACTTCAGATTATGCACGTATAGGTCCGTGATTACCCCAGAGGTGCCCTCTATAACCTTTGTTGTTGAATATTTACACAGTAAAACGAGCCAAAATGAAACCAACCGAGTTGGGGCGAACATTGACCTTTGCAGATGAAATCTTAAGGCATAGAACTGGATCAGACCGACAAGAAATGATTGAAGACATTCAGAAAACATTGCATATCTTAGTTAGCCGCAGAGATTCTTACTTTCAGGTAAATCAGGAAAAGACGTATGTTGTGAGGCTATTTGAATGATTCCATAATCAATACTGACCTACCCTAGGTCGCCTATGATCGACATGCCATCGAGCTCCGTGACAGACTATACTATCTTGGATTAACATTTCATCAAAATCTATCTTTTAAACTTCATGTTGAACAAACGATAAAGTGATAATTATGGAATTGACGTCTGTAAACTTTAGTTCGTGACATCTTGTCTGTCTCAGATGAAACCAAATGAAATAATTGGAAAAATGAGATCCTTACATAAAATGTTCTTTTAGCTAGATGTTAATTGAACATACTACAAATTAATTTTTGTTTAGCCGCTTGCTTGAAGTCAATGTTCATGAAAATGTTAATAACCAAATTGATCCCCGAGTGAATGGTTGGCAGGTATGTTATCGCATTGAAGATATTTTCATTGAAATTGTTGTTCCAAATGTAAATTAAACTGCAAACTTTCGCAGGGATTGTCATTACAACTAAGAAACCTGTCATCGCTAAATAGAAACGA
Organism: Arion vulgaris; assembly: GCA_020796225.1. NCBI lineage: Eukaryota > Metazoa > Mollusca > Gastropoda > Stylommatophora > Arionidae > Arion > Arion vulgaris. Next base: position 49,654,986 of record CM036762.1, on the reverse strand, counting down.
ATAGATTTTATCATGTGTACCCATCTTTCTTTGATCATTCTGGAGTTGTCTGTGTGGTTTGAAGTTCCATAAATTTAACACAGCTTCATTGAAGGTGACAATTGATCGTCGATGTTTCAATGACAACACTGCTATTTTAAAATACATTGAACATATTAGAGTAAGGAACAACAGGGACATAAAACTACTAAAGTATACAAAACTGTGGGAGAATAGATCTCCATGTAAACAATAGCGTTCTTCGTTCTGAAGAACTGATTCCATGGTAACAATAAATATTATCAAAATCCATACACCGAGTAAACATTTCGTGAGAATTTTTTCAGTGACTAGTCCAGAATGAAAGTAAGGGTAAGTGATGTAAACATAACGCTCAATAACAATAAAATGTCGTGTGAAGATATGAGCAGAACAGCATTTCAGAATTAGATATATCCAATACAACAATCACATTCTTAGATAACCATATAGAAATACCAACTGCAGCTAAGATTATACCAGCCAAACTACTATTGAATCCAACGACCAGATCTGACACAACTAAAGATGTTATGAAAATGTTTGCGATGTTGTGAAGTATTGGTGTTTGTATTATTATAAATAGCATGAAAACATTCTCATTCCAACACTTATATATAAGATGTCTATCCACTTGGTTATATAACAAAGCTTCAACTTGGGTAAACTTATATTCATGTTGGTTCACGGTTTCAAACACTTGAATCTTGCTCAAAGCCTGACTGTTTATCATTAAATTTTAGATTATATTTATTGTCTTAATGTTTCATTTTTTCAATGTAGGTTGTCATAAATACAAAGTTTTTCTTTAAATATTAGAAACTCTGAATAATAAATAACTACTTAATTTAGTTTTATCCTTTTTTAGCAACAATATCTGGAAATGTTATATTTGTAATCTTCAATAACGGGTGAAAACCCACTTCAAGAGGTAGAATCATACACATATTTTGGGCAGCAATGTAAACAAAGAGGATGGAAGAGATAGAGATATCAAAATATGAATACAGAAGGCAAGAGGAGCTTTCATTGCACTGAGAAACATATGGAAGTCTAAAGAAATCAAATCTAGAATAAGAATTCGGATATTTAACTCTAATATTAAAGCAATTCTGCTGTATGGGTCAGAAACATGGAGAACTACTAAAACAATAACGCATAAATTGCAAACATCCATCAACTGGTGTCTGCGCAGAATAGAGGGAATAAGATGGTATGATAGGGTCACAAATGAGGAACTTATGGAGAGAACAAGACAGATTCCAGTGAACGAACAGGTTAAATAAACCACACTGGCGCTGGATAGGACATACTTTGCGAAAACCGGAGGGAAATATAACAAGAAGGGTCCTTGCCTGGAACAAACAGGGACAGCGAAAGAAAGGGAGGCCGAGAAATACATGGAGATGAGATTTGGAGGCAGAGATCAACAATATAAAGAAGAGCTGGAGAGAGCTGCAGGAGATAGCTAGAGATATGAAGACTTGGAATGAGTTGGTTGATGGCATATGCCCCAATCCGGGTTAAAAAGGCAAAGAGAGAGAAAGAGAATCTTCAATCACAATTAATATAGCATTGCTTGCTTGCTTTTAGATAAGGTAGAATATATTTGAATGATCGTTGAATGTTATTTATTCAAAGTGACATACTTGTCGAGAACGTAGAGTTGAAACATATGTTGAAGTTGAAACATACCAGACTATAAGATTGCTACTAGCTTGAATGGTGCAACATATATTACTGCTAGTAGTGTTAATTAGTTTTCTTGCATCTGTTGTCTATGATCGATTTTGTTTTTTAATGAGTGGGCGTACACCACACAACGATGGTCACTTTAACTCTATCTATTTCTAAAAAATCCGGCTGCTGATGTCATCATAATATTATGTTTGCTCCAATAGTAGCTTGAGGTCATGAACTGTCTCATTATCATAAAATATTGACTCGATAATAATGTTTTTTAAAAAGACAACACGTTTTCATAATTGCTCTGATCTCCTCCCAAGATTGTATTTCAGTATGTTTAGACTAACAACTCACGTTCTGTGTTGTTTGATGTACCTACTAGTGTTTCTCTCCTGGTTTTCCCAACCTTCCGCATCTATCTGTATGCATAATTTGCGCAACCGAGATAGAGAATACCCTTTATCTTCTTCGTTGAAATCTTTAGAGGGTATGTTTTCTCTTAGTGCGTCGATGATGTTGCTTTTGTCAATAGAAGGATCATTCTCGATCGCAGTATTGCTCACCATCTCATCCACCTTTCTCATTGTCCTTCACTCCAAAATGACCTAAGACAAAGATTAAGGTGAGTGTCTAGATTGCCACTTTTTGTATTAATTGCAACTACTGCTTTCGCACATAACATGTCTTGATCTTCTGTCTCGTGCTCAAGAATCGTTGAGCATGTATGCGTGAGTAAATATTTTTTCGTCTTTAGCCACTCACTCGAGGGATTTTGTCACCGCCACAACCTCCACAGTTGTCAAATATATATAATTTTTCAAGAATACGTTGAAAATGAGCATATTTTGACTATTCTGTCTCTGTATCTAACAATAATGGACATTGTACATACGATATCAGACGACAGCTGGTCATGGCAATTCTGTTGGTAGTTAGTATGAACAACCTTTGACATTATAAAAGCAAGTAAAACAATTTAAACTTCTTATGACATTTATTTTTCATGTTGCAAAATATATTATTTGAATCGTGGAACTTTACACAAATATTTAAGAAGTAAATTGAAACTTTTGACAGCAATTGCAGCAAGAATATTGTTAGAAGATACTGGACAAAAGAGAGAAATAAATATAGACACATTAAAAAACATGAACAGTGAAGAACATTGGCTCGTAAACATCATCAGCTGAGGGCATGTTCCTGGAAGACTAGGTAGGGAACATCCAAGATGACGGTGACAACAGTACATTAAGAAAACCGTGAACAAAACAATGAATGAGGTGAGATAACAGACTAGAGATCGAAACAATTTCAGGTGAGCAGTGAAGATATACACATATATAATAAAGATATATAAACATTGTACTAGTTTTCACTGTTGTACATCATGTAATATTCATACTGTTGTACATCATGTAATATTCATACTGTTGTGCATCATGTAATATTCATACTGTTGTATCAAGTTTTAGTATTGTAGGTTATATCATATTTTCATGTCTCGCTATTTGTTCATACAAAACTCATAATCAGGGATTTGTAAACATTGGTCTACTCTATTACTCTATCGACTCTGTTCCCAGGATTGCCTCTGTACTTTTGTACTGCTACACAAAATTCAACCAGATCTAGTTATCTCACTATCTATGTCCATATTCTCTGTGCACTTGCAGACATCAGGTTAAGTATATGCATATATAGAATGCCGGGGTCAACTGAAGATTGATTATATCTACAAAGAGCAGAACCAGAGGAGCTGGTGTCAACGATATAAGCTTTCTCAATCTTGAAGATTGTTGAGCATATGTTATTCAAATGTAATGTTGTTTTATGAAAACTCTGAAGACCGTCACGTATTAGTACAACATATTCGCGGTAACATCGTACATTACAAAATTGTATTTTTTATTTGCTTTCATGTTGTATTTATTTTGTTTGCGATAATCGTGATTATTATAGAGTGACGCCTGCAATCGACAACTTTCGTGATATCGTATCTGTAACACATGAAACCAAATGAAATAGCTTAGAAAAATTTCCGTCATTAAATGTAATGTTTCTAAGTCAGAAATTAGCTGACAGTTTCGCAATGAAAACATTTTTTGACTGCTTGTTTGAAATCAGTGTTCATGAAAATGTTAATAAAGAAATTAATTCCCGAATGAAAGCTTTGAAGATATATTATGGTATTGATGACATTTTGATTAGTATTCTTACTTAGCATGTAAATCAAAATACAAACTGTCGCAGGAATTGTCATTACAACTAAGGAACCTGTCATCACTAAGAAGAAACGAATAGATTTTATCATGTGTACCCATCTTTCCTTGCTCATTCTGGTGTTGTCTGTGTTGTTTGAAGATCCAGAATTCAATACAGCCTCATTGAAGGTAGCAATTGATCGTCGATGTTTCAACGATAAAGACACTATTTTGAAATACACTGAACAAATTATAATTATAAACAATATATTAACTAAACTGATAACATATACAAAGCTGTGGGTTTCAAAATTTCCATGTAGACAAAAGTTCTCACCGTTCTGAAAAAAAATTGATATTGTTGCAGCAAGTATGACTAGAGTCCATACACCGAGTACACATTTCATAATAACCTTTTCCGTGATTTGTCTAGAATGAAAGTAAGGGTAAGCGATGTAAACATAACGCTCAATAGCAATCAATGTCATGTGAAGATACGAGCAGAATATCATTCCTGAATTATATGTATCCAATACAAATATCACATTCTTTGAGAATTCGGAAAAGCCAATTGCAGCTAAAACGATGCTAGACAAGCTATCAAATAATCCAACGATCAGATCTGACACAGCTAAAGATGTTATGAAAATGTTTGCGATGTTGTGAAGTCTTTGTGTCCGTAATATTATAAATATCATCAAAACATTCTCGAAAACGACAATTATTCCGACAATTAAATAAACAATATCTATCCATGTGAATATGTAACAAAACTTCAACTCGGACAAACTCGTATTCATGTTGATTCACAGTTTCAAACATTACAACTTGAATCTTGTTCGTCAATGATTGTCTGAATATTTCATTTTTCCAATGTAGGTTGTCATGGATATATATTTTTCTTCTTAAATATTCGAGAATTGTGAATAATAAATAACTAATATGGTTTTATTTTATTTTATTTTTTTAACATAACTAAAATCTAAAAATTCTTAAATACTAATATTTGTAATCTTCAATAACAAATAGTACATCACTGAACGCTTGCTTTTAGATCAAGTAGAATACATTTTAATGATCCTTGAATGTTATTTATTCAAAGTCGTTCAATTTTTGACAGAGTAGAGAATTATTTGGTTGAAACATACCAGATATGCCGACTATAAGATTGTTTTTAACTTGATTGTGATAACATATTCCTAGCTGATGGAAGTATTAGTTGGTATGCTTGATTCTGTTTTCTATGATCGATTTTTTACAAACAAATAAGTGGGCGTACACTTCGCAAAGATCAATGCTTTACCTCTCTCTCTGCCTTTGAACAATAACGCTGTTGCTGTGATCATTATTATATTTTTGCTCCAACAGAAGCACGAGGTCATGAACTCTCACATTATCATAAAATATTGACTCACTGTTCATGGACATTTAATAAAGCAGTGGGAAAACATATAAGTGCTTTTGAATAGAAGTGTTACAGAAGAGTCCTTCGTATATCATGGACAGAGAAGAGAACAAATAGATCTATCCAGAAAGAACTTACAATCAAAGAAAACTGGCTGATGCTACAAATATGAAAGAGAAAATTAAGATATTTTGAACATATAAAAAGACATGAAGGGCTGGATAAAACCATCATGGAAGGAGACATACCAGCAAAGAGAAGAAGATGAAGACCACGGAGAAGATGGATTCAGGATTTAATTGATGGTTTGAGCATGACGGCTGCAGAGGCAGGACATCTGGCCTATGAAAGAGAGAAATTCTGGAGGACTGTTGGGGTGGCAAAGTTCTGCTCAGGACAAGCTATTTGATGATGATTAATCATGTACAAGAAAAACACAACGTTTATAACTCTGCTGTATTAATAATTGAATTGTTCAAAAAGATAATTTGTTTTTAGTGTTCATGTCTGTATATCATTATTTCAAATTGTCATTTTGATAGTACTAAAATAATAATAGGGACGATACAATTAGTGATGTTAGTGGATATTTTTATTGATACTACAACTTCTGTGTTGAACACCTTCATCTTGGTAAAACTTTACTTTTATTATTTTATAATATTTCATTTATTTTTAATCTCTAAAACAATATATTATTACAAACAAGTTGTTGAGAACTAAGAAAATAACAGCTTTATTTGTACACAAATTAACGGAATGAAAATATGAACAAACATTTAATTCGGTAACAGTATGTTTTTCAATTCGCTAATGGATATGTTAATAACAGATAAAACAGAGGGTAATTACTCGTCACGAGACAAGCTAAACTAGTTTAACAATGTATTTCATTTTCCCCTACTTGTCTAACATTTGATTGTTATATAATTATTTTCACTGACTTCGAAACCTTCACTAAGTTCTTGTAATTTACCTTTCCTTCCTTCTTAATCTCTGCGGCATGAAGGAAATGTGCTTGCATCTCTCATCAAATGTGTTAGTTTTGTTCTCTGCGTGATGGTAATGGGTTTCTCTCACCAAAGATATTAGTTCTGTTCTCTGTGTGGAGATAATGTACTTGCATCTATCACTAAATGTATTAGTTCTGTTCTCTGTGTGGAGATAATGTGATTGCATCTATCATTAAATGTATTAGTTCTGTTCTCTGTATGGAGATAATGTACTTGCATCTATCACTAAATGTATTAGTTCTGTTCTCTGTGTGGAGATAATGTACTTGCATCTATCATTAAATGTATTAGTTCTGTTCTCTGTGTGGAGATAATGTACTAGCATCTATCACTAAAGATATTAGTTCTGTTCTCTGTGTGGAGATAATGTACTAGCATCTATCACTAAAGATATTAGTTCTGTTCTCTGTGTGGAGATAATGTACTAGCATCTATCACTAAAGATATTAGTTCTGTTCTCTGTGTGGAGATAATGTACTTGCATCTATCATTAAATGTATTAGTTCTGTTCTCTGCGTGAAGCTATCGAGATATTTTTCTATTTAACCTTTATCTTAATTGAAGTAAGATCAAGCTTCTAGTTCTATGGAAACCAACAGGACAATCACTGTCACTTGTTAAATACAATATCTATAAGCTAGGGTGAATTATATATTATTTTTTTGGCTTTCATGTTGTATTCATTTTTGCTTGCGATAGTCGTGATTATTATCGAATTGACGTCTGTAATCGACTACTTTCGTGATATTGTATATGCAACACATGAAACCAAATTAAATAACAGAAAATATTCGACTATTAAATGTAATGCTTGTTAGTCAGAGATTAGCTGAATATTTCACAATGAAAACATTTTTTGACTGCTCGTTTGAAATCAGTGTTCATGAAAATGTTAATAAAGAAATTAACTCCCGAATGTAAACTTGGAATATATGTAATCATATTGATGACACTTTGTTTAGTACTCTTACTTAGCATGTTAATCAAAATACAAACTGTCACAGGAATTGTCATTACAACTAAGGAACCTGTCATCACTAAAAAGAAACGAATAGATTTTATCATGTGTACCCATCTTTCAGTGCTTATTCTGGTGTTGTCTGTGTTGTTTGAAGATCCAGAATTCAATACAGCTTCATTGAAGGTAGCAATTGATCGCCGATGTTTCAACGATAAAGCAACTATTTTTAAATACACTGAACAAATTGTAATAAGAAGTAATACATTCATTAAGCAGCTAAAATATACAAAACTGTGGGATTTTAAATCTCCATGTTGACAATAGTTCTCACTGTTCTGAAGAACAATCGGTATTGTTGTACCAAGTATGACTAGAATCCATACACCGAGCAAACATTTCATGACAAACTTTTCAGTGACATGTCTAGAATGAAAGTAAGGGTAAGCGATGTAAACATAACGTTCAATAGCAATCAGTGTCATGTGAAGATATGAACAGAATATCATTCCTGCATTACATATATCCATTACAAATGGCACATTCGTTGATATCCATTCAGAAAAGCCAATAGCAGCTAAAATGATGCCGGACAAACTACCAGTTAGCCCAACGATCAGATCTGAGACAGCTAAAGATGTTATGAAAATGTTTGCAATGTTGTGAAGTCTTGTTGTCCGTAATATTATAAATATCAACAGAACATTCTCTAAAACGACGATTGTCCCAACACTTCCATAAATAATATCTATCATTGCGGATATATAACAAAATCTGAAATCCGATAAGCTTGTATTCATTTTTGTTCACAGTTTCAAACACTACAATTGAATTCCTTTCAGAGCTTAAATGTTCATCAAAGAAATTAAGAAATTAAGTTGTTGTATTGTTTCATATTTCCAATATAGATTGTCATTTTTTATTTTGTCTGACAGGTTTGTCTTAAAATTATAAAAACTACTATTTATAATCTTCAATAACAATTAGCATAGCTCTGATCGCATGCTATTAGATCAACTAGAATATATTTTAATGATCGCTGAATGTTATTTATTCAAAGTCGTTCAATTTTCAACAGAGTAATTAAGTACGGGTATTTGATGTAACTTAAAAATACTAGACATGCCGACTGTAAGTTTGGTTTTAACTTGTGTGGGATAACATATATAATATTCCTAGCTGCTAGTAGTGTTAGTTGGTATGCTTGCATCTGTTGTCTATGATCGATTTTATTTTTGTAATAAGTGGGCGTACTCTAAGCAAATATGGTCACTTTACCTCTCTCTGTCTCTATACAATAACGCTTTTGACGGGATCTCACATTTTTTGCTCCAATAGTAGCGTGAGGTCTTGAACTGTCACATTATCATAAAATATTGACTAGCTGAAAATGTTTAAAAAAATACTACACGTTTGTAACTCTGTTGTATTAATGAAAGAAAAATTGTTATTTGTCATGTCTGTACAGTCAACTTGTCCTGATATAATAAGAAAAATACTGGTTTTTCATAGAAAAGGGTGTAGCTCGTGTAAAAATATGACTGGTTTTTGGTAGAAAAAGTTGTAGTTCGGATGAAAAAAAAAGACGTATTGAAAGTTGTGACCCTCGTTTTAAATAGACATTAATTACTGTCATTGAAACAAACAGTTACGTATAAATAATAGTTTGAACAGAAAGTGACAATCGTCACGAGACAAACTAAACTCGTTTAACAATGCACTTCCTTTTCCCAAATTTGTTTTTCATTCGATTGTTATGTAATTATTTTCAATCACTTCAAAACTCTGTCCAAGTTTTTGTAACTTATATTTGTTTATTTCTCAATCTCTGCGACGCTGAGGTAGGATCTTCGCTCTTGCTCCAAAGCACAGCCAACTCTAATATTGGACCGCATAACTGACCGGGAACCCCTGACCTAGTTTCAGTTGTGGGGCTGGAATTTATATATATTTGATAGAACACTGCAAGATTTTTTTAGCGAAACACGTACAAACAAAGTACTATAGTTTTACAAAATACAGAAACAGTGACGATAAACAGCAACGTTTCGACCAAAAGGACTTTATCAAGCAAACGATGCAACAGGAGTGACGAATTTCAAAGAATACTTACAAATGGACGATTACAGAAGCATTCAAACGTATCTAATGAAAATCTGGGTATATAAATAAATAACTAAATAAATAAAGTGCAACACAAAACTAGAAGTGGAAAAGAAGAGAAACAATAAATGATCAAGTGAATATATAACTTATATATATGAAGCAAATACACATATAGATTACAAGGCATGAGATCAGAAAGTACTAAGAAGCATAGGAATGTAATGCTTTGAGTCCAAGAGGTCGCAAGGTACCATACAACGAAATAAAACGGTTCTCCAGAGAAAATCGACTACTATCATCAGAGGAACATGATCGGATGGCTGTGACCTGGACATCGCAAGCTTCTGAATTGCCAGTATCATTGAAATGAGTAGCTACAGGGGTCACAGAGCATTGGCGTATACCGCGCAAGTGCTGGGCGAATCGGTCACTGAGCCTCTTGCCGGTCTCACCAATATAGGCCGTGTTTCACCGCTTGCAGGTGATGGCATAGATAATATTACGGACTAGCACGGAAACTGTCTTCAATAACAAACGCAGCTTTTGGAAAAGACACAGTGCGGGTCTGTATTACATAAGCACACGTGTTGCAGCGCCGACGGCCACACTGGATGGTGACAAAATGACTCTGGATATTGGACTTAAGGCGACTGTTAACCAACATATCCTTAAGACTTCTGTTCCGTCTGTACGCCACCAAAGGATAATGTTGGAAGACTGAACGTGCCTCAGGATCAGACTGAATGGATAGATGACGGAATAAGACTTTCTTCACAAGGGAACTATGAGGGTGAAAAGTTAAGATAAGTTTCATACTGTCAGAATTGGAAGTTCTATGCTGGTTAGAAAGGGCATCCTGGCGAGCAATTTGCTGAACGCGATGCATAGCAGATGCAAGCACATTCTCTGGGTATAGGCGCTTGCGGAAGAAATCAAGCATCTCGTTAGCTCTATCGAGAAAATCATCGTCCTCGCTACAGAGGCGACGAAGGCGCAAGAGTTGAGAGAAAAGTAAAGAGTCACGACAAGCCTGGGAATGGGAAGAGGTATAAAGGAGAAAACTATGTGCATCAATAGGCTTATAGTATACTGATGTAGTGAGGGTGGATAGGCTGATGGTGATAGTGATGTCAAGAAAGTTGACACAAGAGGTAGAGATGTGAGAGGTAAACCGAATAGCAGGATTGAAGACATTAATGAAATTAATGAAGCGTGACAAATCGGCTTCAGGCATATCAGTAATGCCAATACAATCATCAATGTATCTATGATACACGGACGGAAGAGGGCCGTCATAGGAATTCCATACTAGGTGTTCAAGATGACCCATGAATAGACAAGCATATTAGTATATTATACTAATACAAGCATACAAGCATATTATACTAATACAAGCATACACGCATATTAGTCCCATTTTAGTACCCATTTTAGTACCAAAGCTTTTTTTTTTCAACTTTACTCAATTCTATGAGTCTATGTTTATTTATTGATGGAAAATATTCATAATACTGATATTCCTTATTGGTAAACTTCGTTTTTTACATAATATAACCTTGATATAGCATGTTATTTTGATTTTAAATTGAATTCGTTTATATACAACAATAATGGAATGCGGGGTCACGTGACTGGTTGTGGTTTGATTTCCAATATTTGTTTGCCTGAGTCCACCGGCCGTATGAGTATATAGTTGGCTGTGCTCCAAATGTACTCGTTTCCAGTGGCGTATTCTCCATGCGTGCTAGATGTGCGACGCACACCATGCCAGGCCAGAAGAAACTTCAAGTTAACGTAATTATTCTGTTAAGTATTCACATCAATGTTTACTGTAAAATATTGATAGAGTATCTATAAGTAGCTGTCTATTGTCGAATTTAAGCGGTCTCTAGGGACGCATTATTAAACGCATGGTGTGTGTTTGCAGTATGCAGTGCCGGATTAGGCTAGCGCGGGGCCCGTAGCAAATTTAATCGCGGGGCCCTAGGTTTTTGTATGATAATAAAATAATACACACAAAATAATATACACTTTTACAAACAAACTTGTCTCGATTTAATGTGAGCAAATTTAGAGATAGCACTAGACAAATCAATTCCTTTAAGTAAATTACATTTAATGTTCATTAACGTGAGGTTATTTAGACGATCTTGTCCCATCATGTTTCTTAACTCACTTTTTATACACTTTAATGTTGAAAAAGAACGTTCTCCGCTGCAGTTAGTAATCATTAAAGACAAATAAATTCGTAAGACTATTTCTACATTTGGGAAACACGACTCTAATGAATTTTCTATTATAAGTTTATAAAATTGCAGTTCAAGAGCCTCATGCTTTTCATTGTTAATAGCAGCAGCTACATTAATTTTAAGAAGTTCAGTGAACTGCATAAGTTCGTCGCCTAGGCTTTCTTCCAAATCCTCTTGGTAAGAGCTGACAATATTTGGAGTTCTTTTCAAGATCTCTTCTGCTATAATAGATTTTAACTGCCGGAGTATTCCAAATACACCAGTCACTCTATGGTACAGCCTAAATCAATAACTTTGCAAACAAAACAGAACAGTTGTCCTTTAGTTTCTGTATAACACAACCAATCTCTCAAGTGAGTTTTGTTTGTTGGTGTATGCGTGTATGTGAAAAACGACTTTCGACAAAATCGTGGATTGTTTTCTTTATCGTATGTTTTTTTTTGTTTTTTTTTAAGACTTGAAATCACTGTTCATATGTTGCACTTCGCTACTATCTTTCACAATCCAATAATCTCGATTGAAGTTGTTTGGCTATTCACCAATATCGTTGGAGTACATTTTAAGTTCGTTGTGTTTTTGGCTTGTAGAAGATGTTGCTTCATTAGAAGCATGTGATGTGCTTTCTGCCTCTCTTTGGCTTGAAGATGATATGGCTAAATTGGGAGGACTTGCTGTACATTCGATTTCATTTTGTCTTGTGAAAAATGGGGCTAAATCGTGAAGAGTTGCTGACCTTAATGGTAATATTTGTAATCATGATTCTTCTATAGCACTGCTTTCATCTACTACACAGTGAGACGCGACTTCTGTATGTACTGCTTCGATTTCTTTGGATTCAGCACCATCACACACGGCATTTAAAAATTCAGACAGCTTGCGTGTTTTGATATAACATCTGGTTATTTTTCCATTTTCATCTGTCACATAGGCGCGGGCCCCCTAGAAGCACGGGGCCTCCTAGAAGAGCAGGGCCCGTAGCATTTGCTACTTCTGCTACTAGGCTTATCCGGCGCTGGCAGTATGTTAGTACTTAGGAGTTACGACCCGTGTCGGCGCATGTCTAAGAAAATCGCTCGTTGGTTTCCACCTTAACGCGTGCTGATCTTTGAAATCTAACGTCAACTATAAAGTTTTGTGAAGCGGACGAGAGAAGAGATTGGTAGGCAGGTTGTGATTTTAGATAGAGAAAGTGTGCGGTGGAAAAAAAGCACAAACTATTGAAGGGCTTGGTGTTTCAAAGAAGTTTATCAAGGAATGTTCGACTGTGTACGATTGAAAAATGAACTTGTGGTACTTTACTGTTCCAATAAACCAGTTTATAACGTAATGTAGTTTTTACTTGAAGATGATCTCAGTTCAGGTTTTAAAGTTATATTAGTAGCATGGCATACGGGTCTGTGATTCACACTATGAAATGTTAATTAATCAACTGTGTTTGTAAAACTTAACTAAATGAACTAAGCTGAGGTTTCTAAAAATAATCAAAATATCATACACTCGCAAATTTTATTTAGCTTTATTCAATTGGACAAGTGTTTTATAAACTGTTGTCTCCTGTAGTGAGCATATGGGCCTGTGTTCGTATCCTTCTTCTTCTTCTTCAGCGATCTCTGGTCATGCGCTTAATTTACTGTGGACCACAAACTGGGCGGTCAGCTTCAGGTCTGTCAGGTTTCCCAAAGCTTAGTTTTCAGGTCGACTGGGTGTGGCCACATGTTGCTTCTCAGCTCACACAGAAGAGGACAGTCTTGCAGGATATGCTCTGGTGTCTGTTCTGCCTGCTGACACTGGCAGAGAGCTGTTTGACTTATTCCTAGTCTGTATAAGTGTTTGTTGAGTCTGCAGTGTCCGGTGCGTAGTCGAAATATAATGACCTGGTCTGTTCTGCTTAGGTCTTTGAGGAGTCTTTTCCATAATCATATCCAGTGTTTGTCTTCCAGTCTACTGCAGATTTTCTCTGTATGAGGGTTTTACCTCTTGTAAATTTATGTTTTCCCAGTGTTAATGGGAACCGTGCCCCTTGGCAACATATGTTATAGAAGACCACGATGGAAACGTATCAGCGTTATTTCAGCATGTTCTATATAAATATCTTCAACGTTACCAACCAATCATTGATTTCTTTGGAAAGTTTATATCTGAGCGAGAATAAAGTGTAAAGTAAAGGTACCCATCTTATACCACGTTCTATATAGGGTTAGGCCAGTGTTCTTCATTGACCGTCGGCACACGATGGGTAATGTGATCAACATCACGCTGGCCGCCTTTACATCCCAGTACTTTTCCTGGTACCAAATTAAGGCTAGACCCACCTGGGAGCCGTTTCGGTCGGAATAAATTCCATGTCCATTGTACCCGAAGCACTAGTTGATTCATTTTGTACATAATTCTCCACTACTTTACTTACATCATTTTCCAGTTAGACCCTGTGTGGCAGTGACTATTATCAAAGCTCCAAGATCGTCATTCATAGTAACTATAATTTCTTTTTTTCTTCTCTCATTCGTTCTTTTCGGTCATTTTTATCATTCTAATGTGATATATAAACAGCCACACACAAAGAACAAGTGTACGTGCACAAAACCTTCAGTACGATTTTGAGCTCAGGTGTTTATCCTTCGATGGTGTGTTTAGTTTCAACCAGCTGTTTATTTACTAGGGTATCTCGCTCTAGAGTACGATCCATTCTGCCGTATATTTCGGCCCGGATCTACGCCTTTTCGATGATCTCTGATCTGAGTCATGGTGCTTGGACGTCATCTCACTCTGCGTAGGATGATCGGCGTCCGAAAAGTATTGTCCTTAGCCAATGTTTGGGTCAAGCCTTTGCATTATTGGTCTTACTTTTCTATCCGTAATTAGAATTGATTTACAAGATTCATGCTTTTCTCATAGTCAACTTTATTTGGCTTGCTCCAGAAGTAGTTAACAAAGGCAATTTGTTTATACTAGCTCCTACAGGAAAACACTTGCAATATTGTATATAGAAAAGCTTTGGTTTAATAATAGTAAAATCCATCGCAAGCGATGCTGACAACAGCCTCAGGCGTGTTCTTCTACGTTTCTCTGGTGTGTGCGGAGGTGACTGTTAAGTCCAATCTTCGAACACAATCCCCTACCACAGGTGAGGCATCCATGATCAAGGTTAGATATGTGGGTGTTATATGTTTTGTCTTTTCGCGCAGCTTACTTTCTTTGCGCCTCAAAGGTACGACGATTCTCAGATATGAGAGCTGGCGTACAGCAGCGTGGTTAGTACTACAGTGCAGTAAACCTTCAGCTTTGTACCTATTCCTATCCCCTCTCGTACCTACACAGTAACACGTAACCTTCCGAATGCAGCACCGGCTTTGGATAACCTATTGTTGATCTCAGAGTTATGTTTGCCGATCTGGATTGGATGCAGCCAAAATAGGCAAAGTTGTCCGCTGGCAGGAGACGCTAGTGTTTAATACTGATGACTGGACCATGGTACTGCTCTCTAGGGACGAGTTGAAACATAACCACAGTTTTCCTAGTGTTAATGGTAAGGCCAAATATAGCACATGTCATGGAAAACCTGTCTATGTGGGTCGGCATATCTTCCTCAGAATTGGTAGTGAGGGCGCAGCCATCAGCAAAAAACAGGTTTTAGATAGTTGATTCTTTTACCTTGGTGGAAGATTTTTACCTCATAAGATTTCATATATTACTGTCTGTCTTGTATCCAATCTTTACTCCATGTTTATCACCTTTTCAAAAGACATTCATGAGCATGGCAGCAAAAACATCACGTTTAGGGAAATCCTCTCAGAACAGGTCAGTTTCCCTGAAGCTTCTCATACATTACTTTTTTTTTTTTTTTAAACAGTATTACAATTATCAATATATATATATATATATATATATATATAGAAGTGACTTGAGATTGATTATACCTCTAAAAAGCTTGCCTGGTGGAGCTGGTGGCGAAGAATATATTTTCTCTATCTTGAAGATTGTTGAACATCTGATATTCAACTGTGATGTTGTTTATGAAGACTGAAAACTGTCACTTGTTAATACAACAGCAAAACGATAACTGTGATGTTGTTTATGAAGAATGAAAACTGTCACTTGTTAATACAACAGCAAAACGATAAAGTACATTACATTACATTTTATTTTTCAGCTTCCATGCTGTATTCGTTTTGCTTGCCATAGTCGTGATTATTATCAAATTGACGTTTGTAATCGACTACTTTCGTGATATCGTATCTGTGACACATGAAACCAAATGAAATAACTTGGAAAATATTCGATTATTAAATGTAATGTTTCCTAGTCACAAATTAGCGGACAGTTTCACAATGAAAACATTTTTTGACTGCTTGTTTGAAATCAGTGTTCATGAAAATGTTAATAAATAAATTCACTGCCGAATGTAAGCTTGGAATATATGTAATCGTATTGATGACACTTTGATTAGTATTCTTACTTAAAATGTTAATTAAAAGATAAACTGTCACAGGAATTGTCATTACAACTAAGGAACCTGTCATCACTAAAAAGAAACGAATAGATTTTATCATGTGTACCCATCTGTCCGTGCTCATTCTGGTGTGGTTTAAAGATCCAGAGTCCAATACAGCTTCATTGGAGATAGCAATTGATCGCCGATGTTTCAACGATAAAGCAACTATTTTGAAATACACTGAACAAATTGCAATAAGAAGTAATACATTCATTAAGCAGCTAACATATACAAAACTGTGGGATTCTAAATCTCCATGTTGACAATAGTTCTCACTGTTCTGAAAAACAACCGATATTGTTGTACCAAGTATGACTAGAATCCAAACACCGAGTACACATTTCATGACAAACTTTTCAGTGACATGTCTAGAATGAAAGTAAGGGTAAGCGATGTAAACATAACGTTCAACAGCAATCAGTGTCATGTGAAGATATGAGCAGAACAACATTCCTGAATTACATATATCCATCACAAATATCACATTCCTGGATACCCGTTCAGAAAAGCCAGTTGCAGCTAAAACGATGCTAGACAAACTATCAAGTAATCCAACGATCAGATCTGACACAGCTAAAGATGTTATGAAAATGTTTGCGATGTTGTGAAGCCTTTGTGTCCGTAATATTATAAATATCATCAAAACATTCTCGAAAACGACAATTATTCCAACACTTAAATAAACAATATCTACCCACGTGAATATGTAACAAAACTTCAAATTTGGCAAGCTTGTATTCATGTTGGTTCACAGTTTCAAACACTACACTTGATTCTTGTTCATCAATGAAATTTAAATTGTATTTATTATCTTAATATTTTTTCAATGTAGGTTGTCATGGATAAATATTTTTCTTCTTAAATATTAGAAATTGTGAATAATAAATAACTACTATGGTTTAATGTTTTTACGACAGTAAAACGTGAAATTTTTCAATACTAATATTTGTAATCTTCAATCATAATTAGTATAGCACTGTTCGCTGGCTTTTAGATAAAGTAGAATATATTGTAATAATCGCTGAATGTTATTTATCCAAAGTCACACAATTTTAAAAGGAGTATGAAAATAATTGGTCTTGTTAAAACATACCAGATATGTCGAATGTATGCTTGATTGACGTAACATATATTACTGCTAGTAGTGTTAGTTGGTTTCCTTACTTCTGTTGTCTATGATCGATTTTTTAATTTATAATAAGGAGGCGTACACTTCGCAAAGATTGACACTTTATCTATCTATGTCTCTGTCCGCCTCTCTCTCTCTCTCACTCTCTCTCTCTCTCTCTCACACTCTCTGTTTTTCTGAACTAAAACGCCGTTGTCATAATCACACTTTATGTTCGCTCCAGTAGAAACATGAGCTTTTAGCTGGGCATAGCTTTGACTCACCAATAATGTTATTAAAATAACACACATTTATTTTTATTTTTCACGTACGCATAGCAAACGCATTCTGGTATAACTAAAATATTATTGGTTTTAAGTTGAAAGTGATGTACTTTGGCTTAAATATACTTTAAATAGACTGTTTTGAATGAAGACAGTGGTGGTTTTGCCGTGACTACGAGCAGTCTCACTATGTAAATCGTGACAGTAACTAACGAGATAGTCTGGCTGGAATCACTTACCCTTATCCATTGATGTTCTTTTAGTGACTCAATGAGTATGCTCCGGTAGATTAAAAAGTGTTGGGCTCGGAGACAATGGATGAAATCGATGAGGAGGTTTAGGCTGACAAAAATCAGTTTTGTTTTTGTGCCAGGGTATGCAGGTGTAAGGGGAAAGGAACGTGCAGATAGGCTTGCATGTATGGCTGCTGTAAAAGCAGATAGGCTTGCATGTATGGCTGCTGTAAAAGCAGATAGGCTTGCATGTATGGCTGCTGTAAAATGTGGACCAGCAATGGACCAGGTTGATCTTAGGAATTCTATAAGGGAGAGAAGGCGTGACATGATTCAAGTAATAGTATTGAATTTGCAACACTAACCAAACTGTAATAATTCCAAATCAAATGTGATGTGACCAGACAAGAACACTATGCTGGTAGCCAAAGAAGAATAGTAAACAAACACTGAACCGGTGTCGTTAGTCGCCACACACTGAGAGGCATACTGAGGAGGAGATCGGAGCACTTATGAACTAATTGGCCCTACGTGCAGTGATGATGATCTGACGACTAAACTAAGCTAAACTAAACTAAATAGACTTTATTGCGCTGTGAAACACTGAAACACTGATGTGTTACTAACAGTGTGTACGATTCGTCTCAAGACAAGCTAAACTCGCTTAACAATGTATTTCATTTCTCATTGCTAGTCTGTCATTTGGTTGTTAATTATTTGTACCAGCTTCAAAATTGCGGCCAAGTTCTTGTAATTTACCTTTCCTTCTTTCTCAAATGAAGCTACCGCTGTTCATGCCTATCATCTAACGATATCTTTTACCTAACGACAGCATTCCTTGTTGCTGCACTTATGTGACGTCTGACGTTGTAGTGTTGATGATGTGTTTACTTTCCTATTCCAATCCGCCTGATTCTTCTACATAAGGCAGTGATAGTTTCAATGTAAAGTTCTGCCTGATTCTTCTACATAAGGCAGTGATAGTTTCAATGTAAAGTTCCGCCTGATTCTTCTACATAAGGCAGTGATAGTTTCAATGTAACGTTCAGAGTTTATTATTGTTCCTTTTTCAAGAAAGTCTGCACGAACAATACGTTAAGAATTTTTTTTTTAAAGTCCAAATGACCTTACAAACCGAGACCTAAGTTTTCAATTTTTAGACTGACTTGATTGCTTATTACTGTATTCTAGAAGTATCCATCGCTTAAACCATAGGTTCCCAACGGGGCGGTATCACCACCGGGGGCGCTGAGAAGTTGCAAGGAGGCGCTGGGTTTAAAGGTAAATTTTGGGGGGGCGTTGAGAACCATCCGCCGCCCCCCTAAGCTGAAAATTTAAAGTCACGCGAGTCCTGCCCACGTACAACGATTAATAGTGCAATAGACAGAATCTATGCATATTGTATCAGGTTATGTCGGAATCAAAGAAGAAATCCAGACACTATGATGTCGAATATTTGAAATATGTTTTATTCAATCACCCACAAACAAGACATTATCAATGTGTCTGAATTTGCCACAAGATGTTTTCACATAAAGCTATGAAACCAGCTCGATTAGAAGGACATGTGAGCAAAATGCATCCTGGCAGAAAAGATGAAAATTTATCTTATATTCAAGATTACAGGTCAACATTCGAGATGTCCAACTTTGGCTTGTATGGTTTCAGCGGCAGCAAAACAAGAAAATTATGGGTTACCTCTTCAAGCAACATTTCCTACTTATTGCTAAATCAGAAAAACCGCACACTATTGGCAAAGAGTTGATACTTCCAGCGGTGGGTGAGGTTCTGCGTTCTGTACTGCATACGCCGCGGTCTGAAATTATTTTTTAAGTCTCATTGAGAAATAACACAGTGTAGAGATGAATCGTCGAAATGATGTTTTAACGACTAGTTTTGAAGCTTTTTTTTATAACTTGATGCGTCTTTTTTTTACCAACAAATGGGTCTTTACATCTGGCGCACGTTCGCTTCATAAAAGATGAAAACATTTGTCAAGAACTATTATTTGCAAAACTATTAGAAACGGATAATAAAGACAAATCTATATTTGACGTATTGGAATACCATTTTTAAGCAAACAGAATTCCGCTGAATAATATCTAGTCTGCTGTCGATGGTGCTCTGGCAATGGTTGGACGCTACAGCCAGTTGAATTCATATTATAAATAACTTTCCCAAATGTAGTCGCCGTGCGCCGTGCAAATGAGCGGTAGGAAAATCTTGAAGATCAAAATCCACCAGACTCAGGAGATTTAACATAATCCGTTGGAACGCCGAGGACATTTACACCAAAAAGGCAGGCCCTAGCAGTGAAAAATAGGCCTTGCATGTATTCAGGAATCACACATCGAACCCCCACAGATTTTCTGTCTGAGGTTATAGTTATACAGATAATGCCAAACGGAGGATGGGGGTAACTCGTGAGCAACAAATACACCACGAAACAGATAGAAGTCAGCACAAATGGTGAAGCAGAAATCACAGGAATTGGGATCTTTGTAGACATCAAACAGATTCGAACTAACAGAGCCCTTATGCTGGAAACCATGACACTGACCAATACAAATTCTCTAGTAGTGGGAGATTTTAACAGTAATTTAGAAAGGTGGGGATACCAAACTATACCAAGGCTATAATATAACATATATTATTACGTTGATACATTATGCATTTTGTTTGCACATTGTTGTAGAAAATGTATACAAAACTTCTTCTTCAGCAATCTCTGGTCATGCTCTTAGTTTACTGTGGACCACAAAATGTGCAGTCAGCTTCAGGTCTGTCAGGTTTCCCCAAAGCTTCGTTTCGCTCGTTTAGGTCAACTGGGTGTGACCACATGTTGTTTCTCAGTTCTCACAGTCTTGTAGGACAGTCTTGCAGAACATGCTCCTGAGTCTGTTCCGCCTGTTGACACTGGCAGAGAGCTATTTGACTCATTCCTAGTCTATGTAAGTGTTTGTTGAGCAGCACTGTTGTGTTGGATGAAGAGCTATGTATAACTGCGGAGGTCATCAGGACAACACTGAAAACCTCTGGAAGCACTGCGCCAGGGCCTGATGGCATTCGATACAAGGATATTACTGATTTATCAAAAGACGACATCGAGGGACTGGTAAACTAATTCAACGTCAGCATCCAAGACGGTGAGATCAGGGAGGAGTGGCTTCATAGCTACCTACTATCATTGCCGAAGCCCAACAAAGATCACTCTCAGAAAGCCGGCTACTGAATCATTGCATTGCAAAACACGACAGGCAAGCTTCTTGAGAAAATCGTGGCACGTCGACTGCATGGGACCTCTAAAGTTGGCATATCTACCCACCAACTCTTGGAGGTTACAGATCTGGGAAACAAACATGGTGCAATGCTGCGGTCTTCGCCTATGATGTCTTCGAGGGTTTCCATGCAGGTAATGAAACATGTGCAGCAATGGTGGACTTGGAAGACGCATACAACAGAGTGCCCTATGATTATCGTATGCACCGGCTCATCAAACTCCAGGTGCATCCTCTATACATCCGATGGATAGCTGCTGCGCTGTTCAAAAGGAAGGTCGTACTGCGATGTGGTGGTTGGTTTTCTGAACCGGTGACTGTACATTCCGGATTGCCACAGGGCTCTCCTCTCTCCCTGTCTTATTCAATATATACACGGTGTCAATCACAGAACAACAACTCGATGGCAGAGGTAGAACTCTGTCATTTGCTGATGACATCCTAGTGTATAGACAAGGAAAGACAGGGATGCAGTTGCCGGTGAGGTACAGAGGAACTCGACTGCATCACAGACTGGTGTGATGTCTCAGGTGCACTAGTCAACCCTACCAAAGCAGCAGTGACATGGTTCTCACTCAATAATCACACCGTTAACGCATGTACGCCTAGTGTGAAACTTCGCGGTATTGTTTTGCCCATAGATAAATCGATGAAATATTTGGGTGTGACATTTGACCGCAGCCTGTGTGTCATTGTCAAGGCACGCAAAGGTTTGGCGGCAATGAGAGTCATGGCGGCTGTTAACATCAAGCAACGACTGCTTGTCATCCTGTATCAGACACTGGTCCTCTCCACCATTGAATATGCAATGGCCACCCTCACTGTCAGCAAAACGCAAATCGAAAGACTGGAGAGAATACAGAACGAAGCTATGTGCATCATCCTCGGTTGCACAATGGATACACCCTGTGTGGCGATGAGGTTTCTCCTGGATTTTCCGACCATGGAGTATAGACTCAAGATAGCTAGAGCACGTGCCTATCTCAAAATAAGTGCCAAAAGGATCACCCATTGCATGAACAGCTCAGCACCAGTGGTGGAAATCGACTAAAGCGGGGAAAGGCATGGGTTGGCCGTGCCGCAGATACTGTTCAGCTGGTATGCGGGCTCAATAATATTGACCATGGGGAAGAATGGATACCGATGCCTCCAATATACTTGGACAATTTTTCAACCATCATTAAATTTGACAAAGGTTGCAGAGAAGGAAATCCCGTGGCGTTGAATGCAGACGTCAAAGCCATTATCGATGAAAACTGCAATGCAGACGACGTTGTAATTTACACGGATGGATCGGTAGTTCGTCACGAAAAGTCTGCATGGACCTTCTCTGCAAGCTCATGTGGCAGAATGGTCAGGGAAGCCAGTGGTGCATTTAGTATGACAACAAGCAGCATGACAATGGAGGTACTGGCGGTGACTAATGCACTACTCTGGCTAGAGTCACAAAACTACACTCATGCGTGCATTCTGAGTGACTCATTGAGTATGATCCGAGAGGTGGAGGCCGGTTCGGTGCACAGGCAATGGACTGAATCACTGCAGGCGTCAACAATTTGCAGAATTACACTTGTCTTTGTTCCGGGGCACATGGGTGTCGTTGGCAACGAGAGAGCAGACAGACTGGCTGGCTCTGCCGCTATATCAGAGGACCAGCCAACGGACAGAGCTGACATTGTGAACGCCCTCATAGAGCGTGGCCGCAGAGAAGACCTTCATCTAAACCAATCCACGTCAACTACTAGATTGCGAGAACCGGGTTTGAAGATTAGTGTGGCAAGAAAAGAACGGTACAACAGGTATACGAATCGGCTCATCAATCAAAATAGAACTGGTAAGGTCAGTCGCTGGACGCTGTTGGAGATATTGCGAAGGAGATCGGAGCACCTATGGACATGTCCGGAGTGCAATGAAGATATTCCAAACTGAAACTGAAACTGTTGAGTCTACAGTCTACATTTGATCTGGAATTATTGCAGTCTGGTTAGGGTTGTAGATTCATAGCTAAACACGTAAAAACAAAGTACTATAGTTTTACAAAATACAGAAACAGTGACGATAAACAGCAACGTTTCGATCAAAAGGCCTTTATCAAGCAAACAATACAACAAGAATGACGAATTTCGAGGAACACTACAAATGGACGATCACATGTAGAAACATTCAAACTTATCTAATGAAAATCAGGGAACAAAAACGAATAACGAAATGAGTGCAACACAAAACCGGAAGTGGAAAAGAAGAGAAACAATATAGTGGATAAATAACTTATATATATGGAGCAAAGACACATATAGATTACAAGGCATGAGATAAGACAGTACTAAGAAGCATAGGAATGTAATGCGTTGAGTACAAGAGGTCGCAAGGTGCCATAAAATGAAATAAAACGGTTCTCCAGGGCGAATCGACTGCGATCGTTGGAGGAACATGATCGGATGGCTATGACCTGGACATCATCAGCTCCTGAATGGCCAGTATCATTGAAATGAGTGGCCACAGGGGTCACAGAGCATTGGCGAATATCGCGTAAGTGTTGGGCGAATCGGTCACTAAGCCTCTTGCCGGTTTCCCCAATATAGGCAGTGTTGCACCGCTTTCAGGTGATGGCATAGATGATATTGCGGGACTCACACGTGAAATTGTCTTGAATGACATACGTAGCTTTAGGAAAAGAGACAGTGCGGGTCTGTATTACATATGCACATGTATTACAGCGCCGTCGGCCACACTGGATGGTGCCAAAGTGACTCTGGATATTAGGCTTGAGGCGACTGTGTACCAACAAATCTTGAGGCTTCTGTCCCGTCTGTACGCCACCAAATGATAGTGTTGGAAGACTGAACGTGTCTCAGGATCAGACTGAAGAATAGGGAGATGATGGAATAAGACCTTTTCACCAGGGAACTATGAGGGTGGAAAGTTAAGATAAGTTTAACCCTGTCAGAATTGGAGGTTCTATGTTGGTTGGAAAGGGCCTCCTGTTGAGCAATTAGCTGAACCCGATGCATGGCAGATGTAAGCACATTCTCCGGGTATAGGCGCTTGCGGAAGAAATCAAGCATCTTGTGAGCTCTATCGAGAAAATCGTCGTCCTCGCTACAGAGGCGACAAAGGCGTAAGAGTTAAGAGAAAGGTAAAGAGTCACGACAAGCCTGGGGATGGGAAGAGCTATACAGAAAAAAAGCTATGTGTATCAGTAGGCTTGTAGTATACTGATGTAGTGATAGTAGATAGGCTGATGGTGATAGTGATGTCAAGAAAATTGACACAAGAGGTAGAGATGTGAGAGGTGAACCGAATAGCAGGATTGAAGACATTAATGAAGTTAATGAAGCGTGACAAATCGGCTTCAGGCATATCGGTAATTCTAATACACCATCATCGATGTATCTATGATACACGGACGGAAGGGGCCATCATAGGGTTCCATACTAAGTGTTCGAGATGACCCATGAATAGACAAGCATAACTGGGTCCCATTTTAGTAACCATGGCGACCCCACTGATCTGTTCAAAGAACTGGTCATTAAACTGAAAGGAGTTGAGAGTGAGAACTAGTTCTGCAAGACGAGGAGAGTCGAGATGGAGACAAGAGGATTAGTTCTCCTGTCGAGAAAAAACTGGATAGCTTGAAGTCCGTCAGAATGAGGTATAGAGGTATACAGTGAACAGACATCAAGGAGGAAGAGACGATACGTCCTGCCAGGCAACAACTTAATAGAGGAAAAAACAGACAAAGTGTGGTTAGTATCTTTCAAGAATGAAGGTAGTGTGGTGACTATAGGATTGAAGATACTGTCAAGAATTCGAAGATGTGTTCGGTAGGACAAGAGCAAGCAGAAACAATAGGCCTACCACGATTGTGGAGCTTATGAATTTTGGGGAGCATCAAACAGCTGTCGGTGACACATAGTGATGATGCGCCGGTAGGAAGGTCTTTAGAGGCAATTAGGTTCTTGATAACGTTGCGGACCTTACTATTGTTAGATAGTGTGACATCAGAAGAACTAGTTTTGTAGAATAGGGTGTTCAGTAGTTGGTTGTGGCCTTCCTGAAGATATAGGTCTTTGCTCCATACAACTATGGAACCACCTTTATCAGCGGGTTTGATAACAATGTCATTACGTCGACGGAGGTGTGATAGAGCACGAAACTCGGACGGTGACATGTTAGAACGTCCTAGGCGTTTGGGGTGGAGAAGTCCAATGTCGTATGAAGTATTCTTGATGTAGAGATCAAGAGCGTTAGAGACACCAGGTTTAGGACTCAATCACGTTTGCAGTAGAATACTTGGAGAACATACTCGAGTCGTGATATTCTAGAGGGTCCTCCTGGTTATGAAAATGGAATTTGAGTCGCAAGCCACGGTGGAAACGGTTCACATCTTGAAGAGTAGAGTAGTGGTCAAGGAGGGTCGGAGAGGAACAAACTTTAGACCCTTACTTAAACACACTCTCGCTGTCAGATAAGAGAAGGTCTGGAGGGATGCAGACAACCTGGGTGGGAGGAGAAGATAGTTGTGGACAATTGAGAGGAGTGGTAGAAGTTACAGAGCGAAGAAGGTCAAGTTTTTGTTGATGATGCATGCAAATAAATTCATGCAGTTGTCTGTTAAGAACATGGAGAGTGAAACGAATAAGGGAGTAAAGGAGCATATTGGTAGAAGTGAGAAGTCGTAGACGTTGTAGAAGTAGGGACTGGGAGGAATCCAAGTCAGTTAGAAGGTGTGAGTGGTTAGCCGCGATAAAACGCATGCATTGTATCGCACATTTGGTTTCTAACTTTTGTAATCTACGCTGCTCCCTGGGGTATAATAAGCCTGCAGAGGGGTGAAAGTTGGAAGCAAAGCCTGTGGGAATAACCTTAAGACGCTGACATGTGAAGAGGAAATTACGATGAGAACAGAAACGAGTTTTTTTTAAAGTAACCATAGCATAACTGATGGCAGTCAGACGCACATCAGCAGGCAGGAGGCTAAAGGAAACCGAGAAATAAGATCGAAGAAAATTCAACAAGTGTTGTAGGGAAGGCATAGTAATAGAAATAAAAGAACAGATATTATATGCTAAAAAAGGTAGGAACGGGAAATGCACCTACGCAACAAATATAACTACTAAATCTTACCTACTACGTCACGACGAATAATTGCAGCAATATGGCGACGATTATCGAAAAAGGGTGGAAGAATACTTCATATGACTTTGGGACTATAAAATATTGGGGTGCAAATATAAATACTTCATATTGACATTGCTTTTTAGAGGTTTAATCATTGGAGATTGATTACACCTATAAAAAGCTTGCCTGGTGGAGCTGGTGGCGAAGAATATATATTCTCTATCTTGAAGATTGTTGAACATCTGATATTCAACTGTGATGTTGTTTATGAAGACTGAAAACTGTCACTTGTTAATACAACAGCAAAACGATAAAGTACATTACATTACATTTTATTTTTCTCCTTCCATGCTGTATTCGTTTTGCTTGCGATAGTCGTGATTATTATCAAATTGACGTTTGTAACCGACTACTTTCGTGATATCGTTTCTGTAACACATGAAACCAAATGAAATAACTTGGAAAATATTCGATTATTAAATGTAATGTTTTCTAGTCACAAATTAGCGGACAGTTTCACAATGAAAACATTTTTTGACTGCTTGTTTGAAATCATTGTTCATGAAAATGTTAATAAAGAAATTCACTGCCGAATGTAAGCTTGGAATATATGTAATCGTATTGATGACACTTTGATTAGTATTTTTAATTAGAATGTTAATTAAAAGACAAACTGTCACAGGAATTGTCATTACTACTAAGGAACCAGCCATCACTAAAAAGAAACGAATAGATTTTATCATGTGTACCCATCTTTCCTTGCTCATTCTGGTGTTGTCTGTGTGGTTTGAAGATCCAGAATTCAATACAGCTTCATTGAAAGTAGCAATTGATCGTCGATGTTTCAACGATAAAGCAACTATTTTGAAATACACTGAACAAATTATAATAAGAAGTAATACATTCATTAAGCAGCTAAAATATACAAAACTGTGGGATTCTAAATCTCCATGTTGACAATAGTTCTCACTGTTCTGAAAAACAACCGATATTGTTGTACCAAGTATGACTAGAATCCAAACACCGAGTAAACATTTCATGACAAACTTTTCAGTGACATGTCTAGAATGAAAGTAAGGATAAGCGATGTAAACATAACGTTCAACAGCAATCAGTGTCATGTGAAGATATGAACAGAACAACATTCCTGCATTACATATATCCGTGACAAATATCACATTCCTGGATATCCATTCAGAAAAGCCAGTTGCAGCTAAAACGATGCTGGGCAAGCTATTAAATAATCCAACTATCAGATCTGACACAGCTAAAGATGTTATAAAAATGTTTGCGATGTTGTGAAGTCTTTGTGTCCGTAATATTATAAATATCATCAAAATATTCTCGAAAAAGACTACCATTCCAACAATTAAATAAATAATATCTACCCATGTGAATATGTAACAAAACTTCAAATTTGGCAAGCTTGTATTCATGTTGGTTCACAGTTTCAAACACTACACTTGATTCTTGTTCATCAATTAAATTAAAATTGTATTTATTATCTTAATATTTTTTCAATGTAGGTTGTCATGGATAAATATTTTTCTTCTTAAATATTAGAAATTGTGAATAATAAATAATTACTATGGTATAATGTTTTTACGACAGTAAAACGTGAAATTTTTCAATACTAATATTTGTAATCTTCAATCATAATTAGTATAGCACTGTTCGCTGGCTTTTAGATAAAGTAGAATATATTGTAATAATCGCTGAATGTTATTTATCCAAAGTCACACAATTTTAAAAGGAGTATGAAAATAATTGGTCTTGTTAAAACATACCAGATATGTCGAATGTATGCTTGATTGACGTAACATATATTACTGCTAGTAGTGTTAGTTGGTTTCCTTACTTCTGTTGTCTATGATCGATTTTTTAATTTATAATAAGGAGGCGTACACTTCGCAAAGATTGACACTTTATCTATGTCTCTGTCCGCCTCTCTCTCTCACTCTCTCACTCTCTCTCTCTCTCTCTCTCTCTCACTCTCATCTTTCTGAACTAAAACGCCTTTGTCATAATCACACTTTATGTTCGCTCCGGTAGAAACATGAGCTTTTAGCTGGGCATAGCTTTGACTCACCAATAATGTTATTAAAATAACACACATTTATTTTTATTTTTCACGTACGCATAGCAAACGCATTCTGGTATAACTAAAATATTATTGGTTTTAAGTTGAAAGTGATGTACTTTGGCTTAAATATACTTTAAATAGACTGTTTTGAATGAAGACAGTGGTGGTTTTGCCGTGACTACGAGCAGTCTCACTATGTAAATCGTGACAGTAACTAACGAGATAGTCTGGCTGGAATCATTTACCCTTATCCATGGATGTTCTTTTAGTGACTCAATGAGTATGCTCCGGTAGATTAAAAAGTGTTGGGCTCGGAGACAATGGATGAAATCGATGAGGAGGTTTAGGCTGACAAAAATCAGTTTTGTTTTTGTGCCAGGGTATGCAGGTGTAAGGGGAAAGGAACGTGCAGATAGGCTTGCATGTATGGCTGCTGTAAAAGCAGATAGGCTTGCATGTATGGCTGCTGTAAAAGCAGATAGGCTTGCATGTATGGCTTGCTGTAAAAGTGGACCAGTAATGGACCAGGTTGATCTTAGGAATTCCATAAGGGAGAGAAGGCGTGACATGATTCAAGTAATAGTATTGAATTTGCAACACTAACCAAACTGTAATAATTCCAAATCAAATGTGATGTGACCAGACAAGAACACTATGCTGGTAGCCAAAGAAGAATAGTAAACAAACACTGAACCGGTGTCGTTAGTCGCCACACACTGAGAGGCATACTGAGGAGGAGATCGGAGCACTTATGAACTAATTGGCCCTACGTGCAGTGATGATGATCTGACGACTAAACTAAGCTAAACTAAACTAAATAGACTTTACTGCCCTGTGAAACACTGAAACACTGATGTGTTACTAACAGTGTGTACGATTCGTCTCAAGACAAGCTAAACTCGCTTAACAATGTATTTCATTTCTCATTGCTAGTCTGTCATTTGGTTGTTAATTATTTGTACCAGCTTCAAAATTTCGGCCAAGTTCTTGTAATTTACCTTTCCTTCTTTCTCAAATGAAGCTACTGCTGTTCATGCCTATCATCTAACGATATCGTTTACCTAACGACAGCATTCCTTGTTGCTGCACTTATGTGACGTCTGACGTTGTAGTGTTGATGATGTGTTTACTTTCCTAATCCAATCCTCCTGATTCTTCTACATAAGGCAGTGATAGTTTCAATGTAAAGTGCCACCTGATTCTTCTACATAAGGCAGTGATAGTTTCAATGTAAAGTTCTGCCTGATTCTTCTACATAAGGCAGTGATAGTTTCAATGTAAAGTTCTGCCTGATTCTTCTACATAAGGCAGTGATAGTTTCAATGTAAAGTTCTGCCTGATTCTTCTACATAAGGCAGTGATAGTTTCAATGTAAAGTTCTGCCTGATTCTTTTACATAAGGCAGTGATAGTTTCAATGTAAAGTTCTGCCTGATTCTTCTACATAAGGCAGTGATAGTTTCAATGTAAAGTTCTGCCTGATTCTTCTACATAAGGCAGTGATAGTTTCAATGTAAAGTTCTGCCTGATTCTTCTACATAAGGCAGTGATAGTTTCAATGTAAAGTTCTGCCTGATTCTTCTACGTAAGGCAGTGATAGTTTCAATGTAACGTTCTGCCTGATTCTTCTACATAAGGCAGTGATAGTTTCAATGTAAAGTTCCTCCTGATTCTTCTACATAAGGCAGTGATAGTTTCAATGTAAAGTTCCTCCTGATTCTTCTACATAAGACAGTGATAGTTTCAATGTAAAGTTCCACCTAATTCTTCTACATAAGGCAGTGATAGTTTCAATGTAAAGTTCCACCTGATTCTTCTACGTAAGGCAGTGATAGTTTCAATGTAAAGTTCCTCCTGATTCTTCTACATAAGGCAGTGATAGTTTCAATGTAAAGTTCTGCCTGATTCTTCTACGTAAGGCAGTGATAGTTTCAATGTAAAGTTCTGCCTGATTCTTCTACATAAGGCAGTGATAGTTTCAATGTAAAGTTCTGCCTGATTCTTCATAAAGGCAGTGATAGTTTCAATGTAAAGTTCTGCCTGATTCTTCTACATAAGGCAGTGATAGTTTCAATGTAAAGTTCCACCTGATTCTTCTACATAAGGCAGTGATAGTTTCAATGTAACGTTCTGCCTGATTCTTCTACATAAGGCAGTGATAGTTTCAATGTAAAGTTCTGCCTGATTCTTCTACATAAGGCAGTGATAGTTTCAATGTAACGTTCTGCCTGATTCTTCTACATAAGGCAGTGATAGTTTCAATGTAACGTTCTGCCTGATTCTTCTACATAAGGCAGTGATAGTTTCAATGTAAAGTTCTGCCTGATTCTTCTACATAAGGCAGTGATAGTTTCAATGTAAAGTTCTGCCTGATTCTTCTACATAAGGCAGTGATAGTTTCAATGTAAAGTTCCGTCTGATTCCTCTACATAAGGCAGTGATAGTTTCAATGTAAAGTTCTGCCTGATTCTTCTACATAAGGCAGTGATAGTTTCAATGTAAAGTTCCACCTGATTCTTCTACATAAGGCAGTGATAGTTTCAATGTAAAGTTCTGCCTGATTCTTCTACATAAGGCAGTGATAGTTTCAATGTAAGTTCTGCCTGATTCTTCTACATAAGGCAGTGATAGTTTCAATGTAAAGTTCTGCCTGATTCTTCTACATAAGGCAGTGATAGTTTCAATGTAAAGTTCTGCCTGATTCTTCTACATAAGGCAGTGATAGTTTTAATGTAAAGTTCTGCCTGATTCTTCTACATAAGGCAGTGATAGTTTCAATGTAAAGTTCTGCCTGATTCTTCTACATAAGGCAGTGATAGTTTCAATGTAAGTTCTGCCTGATTCTTCACATAAGGCAGTGATAGTTTCAATGTAAAGTTCTGCCTGATTCTTCTACATAAGGCAGTGATAGTTTCAATGTAAAGTTCAACCTGATTCTTCTACATAAGGCAGTGATAGTTTCAAATGTAACGTTCAGAGTTTATTATTGTTCCTTTTTCAAGAAAGTCTGCACGAACAATACGTTGAGAATTTTTTTTGAAAAGTCCAAATGACCTTACAAACCGATACCTAAGTTTTCAATTTTTAGACTGACTTGATTGCTTATTACTGTATTCTAGAAGTATCCATCGCTTAAACGCTTTAGCCAGCCTCTTACTGTACTCACATCAACACACTAATCACCATAAACGGCTTGCATACGTCTTTGAATTTCAATTGCTGGAACATATTCCCTGTTAAGGATGTTGACTAGCCGCAAGGTGTAACGAACGTTGATATAGACTCCAGCCTCTGATCTAAACAAAATTAATTTTAGAAAATCACACACACACACACACACAAACCTATTTTTAAAACAACTTTTAGAAATATATAATAAGTTCTTAAACAGTGCCCTTTAAATGTGGCTCTCTGATCGTACAAATAAAAAACGCGGTCACGCACCGCCAACTCAGGTGCTATAAAAACAGTGTCGTTCTGAGTTTACGATAACCAGAAACTGAGTAGACATCGGTATTGTCTACGGTCTGCAAAACTCTGAGATTAAAAGAGTAATATTGCATTGTCTGTGCAATTGCTAAATGATAAGGGGTACTAAATGTGATGATGAAAATGGATGATCTACAAGGACATCGTTGAAACTTGTCAATCATATGTCACAAGTTATCTGTCGTTACAGCCTGTAGTACCGCTTTTTTAGGGCGGTGTAGGACATGTAGGACGGGAGCCTGGAGAATGTAATGGCCGCATGGCTAGTACAGTCGCCGAGAAGCTGTTCAGGTTGGAAATTTTCATTTATGCCCACAACAGAAAACAAAATCCTTGGCCTTAGCGTGAGCTGAACACGGGTCTCCCACATGGGAGCCACGATCTAATCTATTCGGTCAGACGCTTCACTATATTAGCCAAAGGTAATTAGTAATGTAACCTATGATATAAAATTAAGCAAAGGACTGATGAGAAATAAATCAGAAGAATATTGAGATAGGTAGGACACATGATGAGGAAATCACCCATAAACATTGTGAGACATGCACTGACTTGGAATCCAGATGGCAAATGGAAGAGAGGCAGACCAAAAAGCATGTGAAGAATAGAGCTTGACAACGACAACAAACAAATGGGTCTTTGTTGGGGAGTCATGGAGATTATTGTCCAGAACAGGAATAACTAAAAAAAAACTATGGCTGATGTTCTCTGCCCATGAGAAGGGTCGAAGGACTAAGGCTATAATATAACATATATTATTACGTTGATACATTATGCATTTTGTTTGCACATTGTTGTAGAAAATGTATACAAATCTTCTTCTCTTTCAGCGATCTCTGGTCATGCGCTTAGTTTACTGTGGACCACAAACTATGCAGTCAGCTTCAGCTCTGTCAGGTTTCCTCAAAGCTTCGTTACGTTCGTTTAGGTCAACTGGGTGTGGCCACATGTTGTTTCTCAGCTCTCACAGTCTTGCAGGACAGTCTTGCAGAACATGCTCCTGAGTCTGTTCCGCCTGTTGACACTGGCAGAGAGCTATTTTACTTATTCCTAGTCTATGTAAGTGTTTGTTGAGTCTACAGTCTACATTTGATCTGGAATTATTGCAGTCTGGTTAGGGTTGTAGATTCAGCACTATTACTAGAATAATTTACAATTAAAAGGTATCATAAGATTCTACTTGTATTATGCGCATATATTATTATTATTTGAGACTGCAATTTAAATATATTTGTATCTAGTATTTTTATACAAATTTAATGCAATGAAAACAATATTATATTTAAATTAATGGGCGAAGAACCACAGTATCTACAAAGAAAAACATTAATTAAATATATGCAAACACGAGCTGAAGAACTGACGAAACACTTTCAAACTAAAGCCGATGCAGTGAAAAATATTTGCTGTCGTTGCATTTTCTGATATAGCTGAATTATTTTCAGTTTTTTTATTATAATCTTAATCAATGGCGGCTCGTGATCGTTTTTGTTTGTGGGCCAGACACAAATTTTCGGGTAAATCATGGCTTTGGGTTAGGTTATATTTTAATTTATTAAATAATAAATACACGTTACATATTATTTTGGTGGACCCGACCCTCTGGCCCTTAATGACAAGCCGCCACTGATCTTAATCATAAAGTTTCATCAAATAATGATTTTTTATGAAAATAGTAATACAACGTAAATTTGTGTTGCATAGAGTAATAATATTCTAACTTTTCTGTTATATTTTCACGCTACTAAAAGTTCAATATTATTTTAAACATATTGTCTAAAAGTTAAGTGGGATTTCCCCTACCATCGAACAAGATGAAACCCTGGCCAGCTCCGCCACTGCCTGATGTGCAATGGGAATTCCCCTACTGTCGAACAAGATGAAACCCTGGCCAGCTCCGCCACTGCCTGATGTGCAATGGGAATTCCCCTATCATCGAACAAGATGAAACCTGGCCAGCTCCACCACTGCCTGATGTGCAATGGGAATTCCCTATCATCGAACAAGATGAAACCCTGGCCAGTCCGTCACTGCCTGATGTGCAATGGGAATTCCCCTACCATCGAACAAGATGAAACCCTGGCCAGCTCCACCACTGCCTGATGTGCAATGGAATTCCCCTACCATCGAACAAGATGAAACCTGGCCAGTCCGCCACTGCCTGATGTGCAATGGGAATTCCCCTATCATCGAACAAGATGAAACCCTGGCCAGTCCGTCACTGCCTGATGTGCAATGGAATTCCCCTACCATCGAACAAGATGAAACCCTGGCCAGTCCGTCACTGCCTGATGTGCAATGGGGAATTCCCTCTACCATCGAACAAGATGAAACCCTGGCCAGCTCACCACTGCCTGATGTGCTATGTATCACTCAATCAATGTTCAAATATTTCGAAAATGTTCATCAGCAATTTTTCTATCTCATCACTTACTATTTGATGCTTTCCTGTCTCTTTTAATATCAACGAGATAACAGCTCGAACGTTGTAAGTTATACCTCCTTATCTCAGCAACATTTGATATCAACCTTGTTTGATATGATAGTAGAAGCTGTTTATCAACGTTATATGGGTACAAAAGATATTACCCAACAAATTAGTCGCTCGCTCCCTGTAATGTTGGATAATTTAATACAAATCAATAGTGCATTTACTAATTGGTATTTGCCAGTTTTAGATAAGGAATGAACTTCAGAAGACCGATAATGACTATTTATGACGTCAGCTACCCGTCTTCCGGTGGAAGTGATGAACTGTATGTACTGATAAGGATGATATCAACATTGACTTTTGGTTGTAGCTATTTAACAACGATATCGATTGTTTAAAGTTATCAAACATTACGATAAAATCATGATACTAGCATGTGATGGTTTGTCGGTATAAAGATAATTAGCACTTTAATTTTATTTCAGAGAAATTTCTGACACAAGTTTTAAACAAATAAAGCCTCATTGACAGAATGGGACAGTTACCCCAGCGATTATTTCGAATATTCAGCAAGTACAAAAAATCAGTGTATTGATGTAAAGCAGCGGCAGTATTGAAGAATGGACTATAAGGGAAACTAAACATCTTCATATAGTGGGCATGTCCAGCAGTCAGTTGATTGCAAGTAGCGCGGACTCCATAAGCACAATGTAACACTAATTTAAGATTGAAAGAATGCTACATTTACTATATGATTTGAATAATGTTTATCAAATACACATCCAAAAATGTTCTAATTAGTTGAGTTGTACGACTCACTTATCTTTCCTATGTTCTGCTAACTTACAAAGGAGGGTGTGTGTGTGTGTGTGGCGTAGATGTTAAGTGCTCATCTCTCATGCCAAAGGTACCAGGTTCTCTCCCTCGTGGAGCCATCTGGATATTTTTCCAGAGATCCCTGATTTCAGTGTAGATGAGATCGAGTTCCTAGTCCTGTCAAAGACGAACGATAAAACGTAGGTCCTGTGTTCAATTTGAGCACGTAAACGAGCCTTTGGTAGCTTAAATTCGGAAAAGCAGGCTGAAAAGTCGCTGCCCTGACAAAATTCATTAGAAAAGATTACAAATAAAATTCCGACAAAACTATCTTCACCATCTTCAAAATTACTTCGCTTACCCTCGCCGGTGCTACGGTTTTCGTGCACTGCAGCTGAGATCTTCCTGTGTAAGAAATAGATCGGAGCACACATGGTCATTCACCGAAGTGCAATGATGATGCTCATATCAATTAATCAAACAATCATGCACATGACAGGAAGAAAGTTCTTAGAGTTTACCAACTCCTGGTATAGAAGAAAATTATGGACAACAAATAAACGTAGTTATAACACTAAAGGTCAGAGTGACATATTTTCACAATAATAAAATTAAGATTATCATTAACATTTAAAGATCCATAATATTCTAAAAGAGTCATGGGTACAAGTAGGCAGACTTATTTTGTGATGTCCACAAAGTAAAAACGTATTACATCAAATTAGTAGTTGTTGCGAAGATATATATATATATATATATGCATTAATGGTCTCTTGTTGTCGAGAAGTCAAATACCATGGGCGTTCATACGTTAATGCAAGGAGGGAAAAGAGGGTGGAAGGAAAGTACCCCATCCCTGAAAAATTACTTTTTGATAAAGCAATAATATGTGAATCTGGTTTTATCCCTTTCCAAATAGTTAACTGAAAACTACAATTTTTTAATTCATTTTGACATCCACGGGGAAAATGTATGTGAAAACCCATATTAAAAAAGAAACGTTTTGCTCAAACTTGGACTGGAATCTGCGGTAAAACTGAGCTAGTATAAAGAACATGGACGAAAACAAGTAGATAGTATTATTACATAATCAAAGAAAAAATCAACAAATACAGTTTTTTTTTAAAAACAATCGATATCTCAACAGATAGGTCATGGAGCAACACTATTCTTGTTCTTCAGTTATTTAATCCTTTGAGATTCATTGCTACAGATAAGTAGTAAGTAAGTAGTACTACAATTACGTTACTGCGGCTCTCGCTACAGATAACACCGGCCTCAATTCATCTCTGTTCTTAGACTTCTACTTCCAATTTTTGACTTCTAATATTTCTATGTCTACTTCAGTGTTATCTGCCCGTCGTTTTCTTGGTCTCCTTCGTGGTTTGCTCCCCTTATTTATTGTATATGCAAATTTAAGCTCTCTATTCTCTGCTATTTTAACCAAATGCAACAAAATCTAACCATTGTATTCTATTAACTTTCATGGTGATGGTAGTTAATGGTCATGTAAACAGATTATAAATAATGTTTCTCACTCTGACCTATGGTTGATCTGTCTGGATGAAACTTGTTTGGTAATCCCCCATAAGATACCTTCTGCGTAAACTGTTATTCTATTCAGCATTACAAATGGCAATATTTGCTGGCTTGTACATGATAGTTATATACTTCTTAGGATTTCACATTTATTCGTGTCCCCGTTCTGGAATATAAATAAAGGGAAATACTTCTTTCCAACATCTACAAGATTCTCTGTTCTCCAATTTTGCTTTATTCATCCATACATCTCCTTGTGCAGTGACTGATCACCTTCTTTTTTAAGCTTAGAATCAATTCCATCCGACATAGTTACTTTGTATATTTGAAGTGAAGTAGTTTTATGATGTACTTCAAAAACAGAATCTTCAACATTTGGTTGAGATGTATGTTTGCTTTGTGAAATGTACTCAGTAATTTTCACAATTTAGCTATTCTAACAAATATTCTTTCTGTCTGTGACATATTTCTTCTTTATTATTTATTATGTTCTCGCTGTTCTATTTTTTTGCTATGTATATCTTCTTGATGTCTTCGTTTTATTGCTCCAAGTTCTTTAGGAAATTGTCTAACATCGCACTTTGTTACAGATATTTTTGCAAATTTTGAAATAAATCTGGTATATAAAGGACGTTTATTTATTGATTTCAATTTTAATATGGTACTGCTGTATTCTTTTTGGGTTGTAGGCGCGACTCCCTTCCTTATATTGCCCATCAGTTCTGCCTGACCAAATTTTCACTTTTCCCGTCTTAAATTTCTTTTTTCCAGCGTATGTTCATCTTGCTCCTGTAATGTCTTAAATATTAATTTGATATTGTTTCATCAACTTTAAGAACTACTAATTTTCCTCTCTGATATAAAGTTCTAGTATTCCAACATCTGATTACAGATGTGGATTTGGGTGATAGATGGTTAGTCGTCTGGATGGAAACTTCTTTTCCGGGTTTGGTCTCCCTCCTTCAGGAAACCATTTGGCTGGTTGACCTCGCTCCCTTCACCTGATCCAACATATGTATTTCTTGCTTCTGCTGACGTAACACAATATTTTGTTTACATAAATGGATTGTCAGCCTCGTACACAACACAAAACCTGTAGGACCAGAAGGTCCCATTTGGTCCCATTCAACCTGCCTGACATAGGTATCGCTACCAGGAGCAAAGTTCTTGTCAGCATAGCTTTCCGGATCATAGATGTACGCAAGCTCCCCACCACCACAAGGTAGTGAACTTGCTGCGAGATACAATAATTACAACAAACAATTTCAAAGAGTCGATATTGTGAAGGATTTTTATTTTAATCAAACGTCGAGAGTCAATTGTGTTCACTTAATGGGGAGGAAAAACAAATGTACATGATCTCGTGTTCCCATTATGTAAATCGAACCATTAATCGATCATGGATAACACATGATATGAGTTCTACCAGTATAACGTGAGTTTTATAACATAATGTAATTATGTTGGTTGGTATACATTTTCTGATATAAGCCAGCCAGTGTCACTTCAACTCTCGAAATAAGTTGGTTTCATATATATTAAGTTAATGTTTTTGTAACGTGTAATAGATTGAATAAATAACAGCCAAAGGTTAGTAATTTATGATTCTTTATTCTCTACACAACTTGTGTTATATTAACTTATCACACAGATTGTATCTATTACTACACATTCCCAAATTTGTGAAGACAAAAAAGGAACAACAAATAACGGACCTATTTTGTCTACGACTTTTGGATGTTTCAACGTTTCTATGATACTTAGAATAAAAAGATGATCCATTGAAAACAAATATTGCAACTTAACATTGACGAACAGTGAAACTGGAAATTGATTAATTACTGCGTTTCTGTACATTCCTTGTTGTAAACATTGATCAGACATGAATTCAAGTGTATTAGATGCCAAGGACTATTGCTATGTATCTGCATGGACAAGTATTAGTTATATATGTTTCGGAATAATCATCGTTTTCGAGAATGGTCTGATGATATTTATAATCATACGAACACCAAGACTTCACAACATCGCAAACATTTTCGTAACATCTTTAGCATTTTCAGATTTGATCGTTGGATTCTTTGCGTGTTTGTTTGGAACTATCATTTCTACAATGAGTCCTCATGATTGGTTATTGAATAATGTGCTCTTTGTTATGTCTACATGTTCTATTGGAACTACTATGTGTTCGTATTTTCACATGACCTTGATTGCTATTGAGCGTTATGTTTACATCGTGTACCCTTATTTACATTCTAGACACGTCACTGAAAAGTTTGTCATGAAATGTGTACTCGGAGCATGGATTCTGGATATACTATATACAGCCATACCAGCAATTCTATACAAAGAAGAACACTATTGTCCAAACTTTTATATGGTATCACCAATCTTTATATATTCTAGCAACTTGGTGTCTACATTACTTCTGATTATAATTTGTTCGCTATATTTCAAAATAGCAGTTCTATCATTAAAACATCGACGATCAATTGCTGCTCTCAATGTAGCAGCTGTATCGGAATCTGTATCTTCAAATCAAACAGACGACAACAGCATAAACAAGGAAAGATGGCTACATATAATAAAATCACTTCGTTTTTTTCTGATTATGACCGGTTCCCTAGTTGTAATGACAGTACCTGCATCGATTAGCATTTTCGTTAAAATTATCAGTGGATATGGCAATGACGATTTCATCAATGTAATTATATTATTCCCAACCTGTCACTCAGGGATCAATTTCTTTATTAATCTGCTCATGAACTCTGATTTTAAATTATCAGCTAAAAAAATGTTTTCTCTGGACAGACACTAATTAACTCCTGTTTCAAACATTTATTAATGAATACAATTTTTCTAAATTATTTAAATTATATCCTATATTAATGTATGGCTCGGAAACATGGACATTGAACAAGTAATTATAAGACAGAATTGATGCATTTGAGATGTGAGATGTGAAATCAAGAGATAAGTGGGAGAGAAACTTTAAGAAATGGACAGGTCACAGTCTGGCTGTGTGCAACACAAAGGCGAAAGACAGAGGATGCTGGAGATTCATTGCAGCCAACCTTCGATGTGGAGACGGCACCTGATGATGATGATGATGGATTTAAATTGATTTCTAGTGGTCCTAACATGTTGTTTCAAAAGTAAATAATACCGAACGACATCTCTAAAATAGTTATCATTATTCTTTTGTCCTTCTCTGCTTTTTGCCGCTAGGCGTAGCAGGTTTAACTGATGATCGGCTTGCAACTGGTGTATTCGGGTTCATTCTGACCAAGTGGCCAAACCATTTGAGTCTCTGTTTTCAATAAATCTAATAGCAGGTGTTGTTCCGACTGTTCTTCTAATTTCCTCATTTCTTATATGGTCTCTTCTTGTTTTATTTACTGCTTTCCTCAGGCATCTCATTTCGCATGTGGTAATTTTCCTTTCTTGTTCTTTTGTCAGTGCCCATGTTTGGCTCTGGTAGCACAGTGTTGGTATAAAGATTGAATTTATAATGTCTTTTAGTCACTACTGGAATAGCTGGGTGTTTCAAAATTGGGGTAAGCTGGTATGTAATGTTGTTGGCTTGCTGGATTCTAGTTTCGATCTCTCTGTCCAGTCTACTATCAGATGTGAAGATACTTCCAAGGTATTTGAATTCTCTCACCTGCTTTAGCGTTTGGTCATTTATTTGTATGTTGATATCTTTATGTTCTCTGCTTATAGTCATGACTTCTGTCTTTTGAATGTTGATCTTCATGTTGTATTTGAGGCAGCTATTGTTGAGTAAGTTTATGTGTTCTTGAAGCTGTTCAATATTATTATGGAATAAACACTGGTCGTCAGCAAAGAGCAGTTCATTTTGTTGGTCTGCGTTGAGTGATGCTTCATCTATTTTAGTGATACTATCCATGTATATAATAAAGAGGAGATGTGATAAAACACATCCTTGCCGTACTCCTGATGTTACTGGAAACCAATTTGTGAGTCCGGCGCTTGTTCGTATGGCACTTTCACTTTCTATATATATGGCTCTAACACAGTCTAGCAGTGTTCCTTTTATTCCGTAGTTTTCGAGAACATCCCATAATATGTCTCTGTTAACCCTATCAAATGCCTTCTCTTGGTCTATGAAGGCTATATTCATTTGATTTTTGTGTTCTATAGTCTTTTCACTAATTTGTCTTAGGGCAAATATTGCATCTGTGCACCCTTTTCCTTTTCTAAACTCAAACTGTTGTGGGCTGAGTGCTGGCTCCACAATTGGTCTTATTTGTTGCTCCAGAACTCTTGCAAACATTTATCCCACATGGCTTAGGAGGAAGATGCCTCTATATGTACTACAGTCTTGTTTTTTACCTGTTTTCTTCCATATTGGTACTATAATAGCATTTTGCCAATCTGAAGGGACAGTTCTTTCTTCCCACGCCTTCTTGAAGATGTAATGTACCCAGGTTACTCCAATCTCTCCACACGCCTTTATTGCTTCTGCTGTTATTCCATCAATTCCCGCAGCCTTGTTCTTTGGGCTTCTCTTAATAGCTTCTCTTACCTCACTTACTAGTATTTCAGGTTCTTCAATGTTTGCATGTCTCGGTTATCATTATTGCAAACATTATATCCTAACTATAAAACTCATTGTCTGTTCATGTATCACAGGAAAAACCTGAGAATTCATAATTCTTAAATCATGAAATTTGGGAATTTAAAAAAAAAATATTTGCAAGAATGTGTTGCTCAACGCGAATATTGTCAACTCTTTACGTGCGTTCCTTAGCGAGTTATTAGTTAGTTAAGTTGATTTTTAAAATGTATACATTTCATAGCATGTTCAGTGAGCCATTAAACTAGGTCATTGAGCATGCATAACAGTAAACGGAAACAACGTAGATGCGTCATTTGGGAGCGGGGAGTTTCAATTTAAAAGATCAAAATGTCTTTCCTTATCAAAACACACACCATCTGATGAAAGTGTGTTGGTTTACTTGGTTTGCAGTCGTAGGTTTTGTTAACTAACATGTTTGCTAGTTTGTCATGTTGGTTAGTTTGCAAAGTTAGTAGTAACTCATAATTGTAGCCGAACATTTTGTTCTTATTTTATTTTAACCACATTTGCCGTGAAGCGACGTGGGGAGAGTTAGTTTCTATCTTGTGCCAGGTGTGTTGCGCTTGACGTTGTCAGTCCATGCTTTCGCAGGGACTCTGAGATGTTATCTATCCATCGTGTTCTTGGCCTGCCTCGTGCTCTGCGCCCTGAGTGTCGATTATTATAGGCACGTGATGGTAGTGAATGTGGTTCCATTCTCATTAGATGTGGTTCCATTCTCATTAGATGTGGTTCCATTCTCATTAGATGTGGTTCCATTCTCATTAGATGTGGTTCCATTCTCATTAGATGTGGTTCCATTCTCATTAGATGTGGTTCCATTCTCATTAGATGTGGTTCCATTCTCATTAGATGTGGTTCCATTCTCATTAGATGTGGTTCCATTCTCATTAGAACATTTTGTTGAGTTTTAGTTTTGTTGTTATCAGTTTATAATTCTGGCAGAGTGTTATGTTGTAAATTTACTACGTTGTTATTTTATCATATGTACATTGTATTCCTGCTTATTATTATTGCAACTTATTGTTTTGCTAGTTTTTTATGTCTTAATCATTTTGTTTGCACAAATCATGCCGGCGGTGGCAGTGATGATAATGTATCACTGCTTGTAAAAAGCTCTCAAGCCGAGCGTCTCTTAACGCCTCTGACAGCAAAGTCAAGCTCATGACCTTCTTGTGGCGGAACTATTTTTAATAGACAGAAGGGGCGAATGGTGAGTAACTAGCACCTGAAAACCAGTAGCTTCGGACATATAGGTCCTGTTAATCTTGGTAGGTAACACATCTAGATGGTAACACCTCGTAGATGGTAACACCTCGTAGATGCACCTCGTAGATGGTAACACCTCGTAGATGGTAACACATCTAGATGGTAACACCTCGTAGATGGTAACACCTCGTAGATGGTAACATCTCGTAGATGGTAACACCTCGTAGATGGTAACACATCTAGATGGTAACACCTCGTAAATGGTAACACCTCGTATATGGTAACACCTCGTAGATGGTAACACCTCGTATATGGTAACACCTCGTAGATGGTAACACATCTAGATGGCAACACCTCGTAGATGATAACACCTCGTAGATGGTAACACATCTAGATGGTAACACCTCGTAGATGGTAACACCTCGTAGATGGTAACACCTCGTAGATGGTAACACCTCGTAGATGGTAACAAATCTAGATGGCAACACCTCGTAGATGGTAACACCTCGTAAATGGTAACACCTCGTAGATGGTAACACATCTAGATGGTAACACCTCGTAGATGGTAACACCTCGTAGATGGTAAACTTTGATTTCCAACCTCCGCTATCTTGCGGCTAAAGCCATTCAATGGAAATGTTTGGGGACTAAAACCCGAGATAAAATTTGGAGCAATAGTTCCTAAGGCAGTATGTCAATGTATTACTAGTATTCGGACAGCTCTTAAGCCATCGCAGTCACCAAGCTGTGTTGATCTCCAGTTCCTTTGAATTTGCTGCATGGGCAACATAGGTTCTCGAAATAAGCATGCCCATATAATGCCCTGGGGAGTCCACTCCAGCTTCAGATAATGGTGACTGGTGAGGCCAAATTGAGATAACTTGCTGACATAAAACGTACCAGGCTAAAGCAGAAATAAAACTCATCATAGACGCCCATGTCTCTCGCGACTAACAGGATGTCATCATCATCAACCATTATGTTAGACAGTCAGTTTAGTAGCATATTGTGCTGTTTTTTTTCTTCGTGATTTAAACGTATGATTTTGTCAATTGTCATATCCTACTGTTGGCTCTTCAATTTGTCAACGTATCAATTTTATCAATTAACTGATTGGCTCCCATAAGCCACTGGGAGCGCCACTATTCATTTGTTTTGTAATAATATTAAATACAAAATGGTATATTACTCATAAAAATATGTTAATAATTAAGAAAACTGCAGCTGAATAGTTAGAAAGGTCAGATCAATAGGGGAATAAATAGTTATCTGACAGAAGACACAACATAACAAAGTGCAGAAAATATTGAAGATATATGACATTTTGATGACCTGTAATGTGGAGATGGTACTTGATTATTCAAGAGCAAAATCAAAATAGATTCCTCGTATTCATTGATTTTTGAAGTGATTGTTACTGTCTCCTTCAATTGTACAATTTGTAAACAATGAATAATAAAATATATGTAATAGACATAAATTATATAGTTTTACGTATTGTGTTTGGTTTTACTGTATGATCAATGATGTATTGTCAATTGTAATTACTTGCACTGCTGACACAACTATGAACTACGACATTGATAATAGAAAATTATCCCTATAAGTGATAATTCAAGTTATTCCATCACAAATGTGATACTAAAGATATA
Source organism: Arion vulgaris (assembly GCA_020796225.1). Classification (NCBI taxonomy): domain Eukaryota; kingdom Metazoa; phylum Mollusca; class Gastropoda; order Stylommatophora; family Arionidae; genus Arion; species Arion vulgaris. The sequence goes on along the minus strand of CM036762.1, from coordinate 49,611,013 downwards.
GAAATTAAGTTGAATATATTTTTTAAATAGATATCTGTAAAAATAATGAACATAAAATGTGACAAATTCAGGAGAAGTGATGAAATCAGAGAAATATCTGGTCAACCACTAGTAATAACTGTTATAAGAAGGAGAAAATGGAGATATGTTGGGCTTACCTTGAGACGAAATTATCAAAGGATACCAAAGCAGGCATTGAAGTGGGAAGCAAAGCGTTCAAGAAAGAGAGGACGCCATAGGGAAACCCTGAAACGAACTTTGCTGACAGAGGCAAGAAATATCTGACTCAATTCCATGGAAGAGATTGAGCGAGTTGACAAGATCAAAGATGTATTGAGAAATTACTTGCAGGCCCTATGTAACGTATAAGGGTGCAAGAGGAATATTTATATATATATATATATATATATATATATATATATATATATATATATATATATATATGCTCTAAACCAGCAGTACCTTGTGTGAAACTATTGTTCTAGTTTTTAATGGCTATCAGCAGTGACAGCGCTGATTGTCTGTCTTCGATGTTCTCCCAGCCCTCTCTTTAGTTGTTGATTCTCGCAACATGCAAGTGCACTATTTTAAGAAATCGATTCGTTATGCCATATGCTCCATTTTCATGATTTCTGACATGAAAAAGAAAATAAGAAGAACATGCAGTAGATGTGAGTGTGATTTTTCGACATAGAAGGCCCAGCACTGCACCTGCTTGAATATTCATCACAAGGCAAGGGACATAACGTTTCTAACATAAATACATATGCTCATTACATTTTTTCGTGGCATCCTAATTGCTGTAGTGCTTCTGTTGGCTGTTTGTATCCAACTTTAGCACATTTATTTTCTGTGACAGACTGTGGTCTTCTCTCTTTCTCGCGATCACCGACCAGACCGATGTACCAGACCGATGTACCAGACCTCCCCATAAATTCTATTCATGTGGAAATCTGATTCATGTAGCTTAGCATTGGTGTGTTTTACGTCACATTTTCAGCGCCATTTGGAGCTCTGGTGCTTATCCTTCGGCGATGTGTCCGGTTTCAGCCAGCGTTTACTCGGTTCGCTCTCAGTTCTGTAGCCATCTAATGTTTTTTACGGTGTGGGGTAGCTAGCCCCACGTCCAACCTCCTTATTGGCCTCTTACGAAATGTGTGGCAGGCAACAGTTGTTCTATTCTTTACACCCAGTTTGGACCCCGCTAACCACTCGAGCGGAGACTGTGGTCTTACTCGAAGGACCTAGGAGGGTAAAAGAGGAAATGCGGGAAGGTTCAGCAGGGTTTCTTCCCCCTATTTCATGTAGACTAGAAAGTCAATTAAGACCTGCTCATGTTCTGATGCGAGGATTTATATTTGAACTAGCTGAGGAGATATAGACAATGTAGAGCCATAACTATTAGCGTAATATGGCTGTCAATTTCCATAAGGCACTAAGCCTACTTACACACCCAACACCCCATGTAGTTGATGACACACTTTCTTATGACATATAATGATGTCACTATTGGCCTTAATGTCTCAGGAGACAATAAGTTTTGCGTTTTAAGTAGTTTGTAACTGTTGTCCTCCATGTTGGTTTGATCAACAAGCTCGAAAGCTCGA
>CM036762.1:48804406-49001906 GCA_020796225.1 Arion vulgaris | reverse complement strand
AATAGAACCACTGTTACCTGCCACGCATGTCGTAAGAGGCGACTAATGAGATTTGGCTGAAATCGGATGCACATGTCTTAAGCATGTAGAAGTCTATGCGTTTAGGGGCCTACTAAAAGAATGTGCAACGTATACACGTTCTTGGCAAAGATCAAACATATCACAAAGAGTGATTAAAATTGGTCGTAAAGAACGAACGCAAAGAAGGAGAAGTGGCTTAGTTGATAGTAGTTTTTTGCTCTTTGACAGAATTCTGCGTTATCCAATCATCTTTTTCGTGGTCTTCCTCTCATCTTCTTTTCTGATGTTTTATATGTACAAAATCTGTATATAGTGGAGTTCAGTCGCATTAGTATTAAGTAGCCAAACCATTTATTTAATTACTTATTATCAAGTAAGGTTTTGTCCCAACTTTATTTCATATGCTGACGTTAGTGACTTTGCCATTTCTGGTGTTGTTGGTAACTTCTGGTGGTGTTGGTAACTTCTGGTGGTGTTGGTAACTTCTGGTGGTGTTGGTAACTTCTGGTGTTGTTGGTAACTTTTGGTGTTTGTTGGTAACTTCTAGTGTTGTTGGTAATTACAACCATCATAAAGGTAGAAAGAATACGATGACAAGAGTATATTGACAGAATGGCAGAGAACAGAGCGAACACAATTTCAGACAAAACTATGAAGGGGAAGAGAAGAGACCACAAGGCAGACCAAGGAAACGAAGGAGAGGTAACATTGAAGTAGATCTAAAAATACTACGACTCCTCAATTAGAAGAAGGCTAGAAAAAGATACACGGAAGCGGAGATATCTGCAGTAAGGAACCTCAAAGTATTGGAAATCTGAAGATCAGTTTAGACAGACAAATTTACAAACTTTGTTGTTTATGTGGATTAGAGCGTGGCTCTCAAGCGGAAGACCCGTGTTGAATTCACTGTAAGGCCACATATTTTTTTTTCTGTTGTGGCATAAATGAAAAATCTTAACCGGAACAGCTTCGCGACGACTGCACTAGCAATTACATTTCCCAGGATCTCGTTCCACCTGTTCTACACCGTCCTAAAAAACGGTACTACAGGTAGTAGCAACATTTTTTAACAACGGTTGTTTATGTGATTTGTTGTACCTTATCAAAACTTTTATAGGTTGCATCAGTGGCGGCTCGTTATCATTTTTGTTGGTGGGGCCAGACAGAAAATTTCGAGAAAAATCATGGTTTCGGTTAGGTTATATTTTAATGTATAAAATAATAAATACACGTTACACCTTATTTTTGGTGGGGCCCCCCACTGGCCCATAAGGACGAGCCGCCACTGGGTTGTATATGGTTGTTATACATTAGTTTGTTAGAAGATTGTTATTTGTTCTTTGTTTAGTCTCAAGTAAATAATACAGGTATACATATGTAAGCGTGCATGCACACAAGAGTACACACATGCACGTACGCACCCACACACGATACCACATGCGTTCGCCCTCTAGTACACACACACACCTACCCCACACATACACAAGTACATAGATGAACGCACACACGAAAGTACACACACACATACCACACATACACAAGTACATAGATGAAATACACACACGAAAGTACACACACACATACCACACATACACAAGTACATAGATGAACGCATGCACACCACCACACGCGTTTGCGCTGACGCACACACAAATACGCACATGATCGCACACACCCATACACGTCACCACACGCGCTCACTCTCGTACTCAAACACACACACACACCTGACCTCCACACAAGTACATACATGCATGCACACACACTGACCTCACATACAAGCACACACATGCACACACACACACACAACATCACAAGCGCTCGTACTCAAACACACAAACTTCCCTCACACTCAATGACACACATGCACGCACAGCACGCACTGACACACACACACACGATATCACACGCGCTCGCTCTCAAACACACACACACACACACAACTCCCTCATACACAAAGACACAGATGCATGCATGATGTACATATACACACATCAATCGAAGGGTTTATGAACAAAATAAGTTGAGATTGAAGATGAATTGAAAACTGAAGGAGTCGAAGATCAATTCTGAAATGAACTACCATTTCTGCAAGTATGAAATAAGTCTTTTCAGCACTTGTGCGATTTAGCAATCTCTGAAAGGTTTACATGGGAAAGCTTCATCCATTTTGCACGGGATTTAAACATATGGCTCGGCCACTTTCCAAAGAAACGGCACGCCACCTGTTGAGAGTATTGCACAAAGCACGAACTCCGTAGCTTCATCAACCATATTAGGTATCTCCGAGAAAAATTCACTCTTGAACCGAGCGACACGGTCTGATTCCAACCCACCGCCCGTGTGTTGCCGGGGCCCGCAAAGAAAGCAAAGAATAATAACACTGCAAGCTACAACGCATGTCGTAAGAGTCGACTGAGGTAGGGGCTAGGGAAGCTACTAAGCTACCCTAGTAAATAAAAAGCGTAGCAGAAATCGGATGTGCTGGCCTTCTTGTAGGCGCATAACTGGCACCACGTACAATCGCTCTTAGGCTTAGATCACATACAAATTACAGAAAGTGGCTTAACAATGGATGTCCACTCACACAATGTGTAGATACGTTGCAAGATATTAAATAGCTCATGAACTACGAGCAGTGGCGGCTCGTGATCATTTTTCTTGGTGGGGCCAGACTCAAATTTTCGGGAAAATCATGATTTTTGAAGTATTTACTATTATTTGTCTCTTCTCGGAAAGTTTCCCCTTTCGATTTTTATGGGACCAGGCCACACTGGCCTTTAATAACGAGCCGTCCCTGACTACGAGTAATCCATTCATTACATATCGACACAAGAGAAATCATTCGATATCTTCGCAAATTAGAATAGAGCATATTTTTTCGCCGTCGGTAAATCACAGAGATCAAAAGTAGTATGTAGACACGCTTTATGTTCATACACTTCTCAGTTGCATGAATGTCACATGTTTACACCCTAAATATACTTCTCGCGTGTTTCACGTGGAGTTCAATATTTAATTCTTTACTAAGTTTCAATTGCTTAGTTCTACATACGTTTTAGGAGCGAAAAAAACCAATTCAGCTAAGATATGTGACGCAACCTTGTTTTGAAAATATTGCACTAATGTTTATGCTGTTTTATGCTGCTTGTGCGAGGAGAGATGTTGCTTTAACTAGGGGTGTGATACCAACCGTACGAGGAGAGATGTTGCTTTAACTAGCGGTGTGATACCAAACCTACGAGGAGAGATGTTGCTTTAGCTAGGGGTGTGATACCAACCGTACGAGGAGAGATGTTGCTTTAACTAGGGGTGTGATACCAACCGTACGAGGAGAGATGTTGCTTTAACTAGGGGTGTGATACCAACCGTACGAGGAGAGATGTTGCTTTAACTAGGGGTGTGATACCAAACGTACGAGGAGAGATGTTGCTTTAACTAGGGGTGTGATACCAACCGTACGAGGAGAGATGTTGCTTTAACTAGGGGTGTGATACTAACCGTACGAGGAGAGATGTTGATTTAACTAGGGGTGTGATACCAAACGTACGAGGAGAGATGTTGCTTTAACTAGGGGTGCGATACCAACCGTACGAGGAGAGATGTTGCTTTAACTAGGGGTGTGATACCAACCGTACGAGGAGAGATATTGCTTTAACTAGTGGTGTGATACCAACCGTACGAGGAGAGATGTTGCTTTAACTAGGGGTGTGATACCAACCGTGCGAAGGGAGATGGTATTTATAACTAATGAGGCTGCTATTCCAGAGCCAACTATAAACTTATGGGCCATCGGACTCAGGTAAGAGTTATGGGAAATCAGACCACAAATACCTCACGTTACCTCGCATTCCAGTATTGGTGTATATGGACGAATTCATTTAAAATCAACACAAAATGCTAAATCAAAGTTACATTATGCAACAAGTTAAGTTTAACAATAAGGAATATCAATATTATGAATATTTGTCACCAATAAATAACCATAGACTCACATAATTGAGTAAAATTGCGAAAAAAGCTTGCAGTGTTCTATTAAACATCTATATTTTCCGGCCCCCTTTTCTGATCTAGGTCAGGGAACAACCAGTTAGTTGACCGGCCTAGTTATCTAGAGTTGGCTGTGGCTAGTCTCTGCGCTCAAAAATAGCAGCCTGCTTTACCAGTTATTGCTAGAACTAGAAGGCTTTTGAAAGTCGATAACCTTACTCTCTACTATACAATATACTGCTAGATCTAGATGAAGGCTTTTGAAAGCCTGTAAGCTTGCTTTCAACTATACAATTTATTGTCAAAATTACAGGGCGTTCGAAGCCATTAATCTTGATGTGTTTCTATCTCTTCTGCTTGATTGATCACTAGAATAGGATTTCTTAACTAAGCGAATAGTAAATTTGTTTCAGACATAAAAATTCAGAAAGAAAAACTAAGACATTATAAATCTAAGTTATTTCACTTCCAATAGTATATCAATGTTGGAATTGCAAATAAAGAAAATACTTGTTGAAATCTAACAACGAAAATGTTTAGTGTGCTAATGAACACACATGGGCGTTCACAGTCCTTTTTCCGAGGGGGAAGGGGGAGTGGAATTGAATTTTAAAAACCTGCTGCCTTGCAGATCGGTTGGGAACAGCCCAAGGTTGACGGAGAGCGAACCCAGTAAGCGCTGGCTAAAACCGGACACATTGCCAAAGGATAAGCACTAGAGCTCCAAATGGTGCTAAAGATGTGACGAAACACGCCCATGCTAAGACTGCATGAATCAGATTTCCACATCAATAAGATAATTAAGGGGAAGTCTGGTACATCAGTCTAAACGGTGATCGCGCGCGCGCGAGAGAGAGAGAGAGAGAGAGAGAGAGAGATAAAGAGAGAGAAAGAGAGAGAAGAGAGAGAAAGAGAGAGAGAGAGAGAGAGAGAGAAAGAGAGAGAGAAGAGAGAGAGAGAGAGAGAGAGAGAGAGAGAGAGAAAGAGAGAAAGAGAAGAGAGAGAGAGAGAGAGAAGAAAGAGAAAGGGAGAGAGAGAAGATAGAGAGAGAATTAAAAAAAAATTAGTTGGTGGAAATAAAGAAAACCAAATTCTCATAAAACTGTTCTATCAAAAGTAACCCCCTCTCCCACCCATCTTAACGTTTGGACGCCCATGTGAATACATGGAATAATGGTTATTATAGTTGTTATAAATCTATAACGTGAAGTTTTTTTTTATAATTGTAGTAAAAAAACCAAGTTTCTATATTTTGTATTCTCTGTGATTCGTCGCTGTGTGCAGAACGTGAGCAATGCGTCTGAGTAATATATTTTATACTGACCCGGAAGGAGAATGATAACATGCAAACATGAGTCATGTTGTGAGATAGCTGGATCTGATACTGAAATAACTGTGAGTGGCGTGTAACGATAGAGGCATGAGAGATCATGATCTATAGCAATATTGATGATATCGTCCTTTTTAGTTTTGATAAACTGGAGGATGTAATGTCAATGTAATGTCAATGTAATGATAAACTATAAACATGGTTGTACCTCTGTAGTTGGAGTAAAGTCCATCTGCAGAACGGCGAGGGACACTAGTGATCAGGAAAACACGCCTTCATTTAAAAGTTCAATCAAAAGCGCCATATTAGTCACCATAGACGCCCGAGTGGTTACCGGGGCCCAAATTTGGGGTGTAAAGAATAGAACCACTGTTACCTGCCAAGCATGTCGTAAGAGGTGACTAAGGAGGTTTGGATGAAATCGGATGCACATGTCCTAAACGTGTAGAAGTCTAGGCGTTTAGGGGTCTACCAAACCAATGTATACACGTTCTTGGCAAAGATCAAACATATCACAAAGAGTGATTAAAATTGGTCGTAAAGAACGAACGCAAAGAAGAAGAAGAAGAAGAAGTCAACATAGCGAGTGAACCAAAAAGAAAACTGCACACACATTTGTTTTTTGTGATAATTTAAAGGTTCAAAATTGACAAACCGTTTTGAAATCAGAAACTTCACTTATAAATTTTTCTGACATTATCATAAACTTCACTTATGAATCGTTGTATAATAAACTTCACCAATGAATCTTTGCGACACTATAATAAACTTCACTTTGAAACTCCACTTCTCTGTGGCGTAGAGGCTAAGTGCTGACCTCTCGCTCCAAAGAAACTCGGTTCGTTACCTTGTGAAGTCATCGGAATATTTTTCCAGAGATTTCTGATGTCAATGTAGGTAAGATTGAGTTCCTAGTCTTATCGGAGACGAACGATACAACTTAGGTCCCGTGTTGAAGTTGAGCACGTAAAAGAACACTTGGCAGTTCAAAATTGAGAAGAGCAGGCTGGAAAGCCGCTGCCTGGGCAAAATTCATTAGAAATATTCTTTTAAAAAACATTTCTACAAAATATTTTTTACCATCTTCTGAATTACATTGTGGACCTTAGCCGGTGTTCAGCTGGTGGAAGACAAAAAAAACACTTTAAAGACACTCTTAAAGTGTCTCTGAAATGCTTCGATATATATACCACGTGCTGGGAATCCCTTGCGCAAGATCGCCAAATGTGGCGCTGTACCAACAAAAGAGGAACCAGCATAGCTGAAAATCATCGTGTTGTTGAGGCACAGAGAAACCGAGCTGCGCGAAAAGACAGAACACACAACACACACATGTCTAACCTTGATCGTGTATGCCCCACCTGTGGTAGGGGATTCTGTTCTAGGATTGGACTCTACAGACACCTCCACACACACCAGAGAAGTACAGCAGCACACGTCTGAGATTGTTGCCATCATCGCTTGCGATGGACGTCTATTATGGATGGAGCTCACGCACTGTCACTGAGATATTCCAGTGTAAGAACGAGATCGAAGCACTCATGGTTAATCTTCAAAGTCCAAGTCTCCATGCGGGAGACACAAGTTTAATCCTAGGTAAGACCGTTTTATTTCTGTCGGGGGCATAAAGACAAATCCTAACCTGAACAGTTTCACGGTTACTGCACTAGCCATACAGCCATTAAATTCCACAGGCGCATCCCCCTCCCCGTCAAACACCACCATAAAAAGAGGTATTACGGGCAGTAAAGTTTTTTTTTATCCATTTGAGCTTTTCTCTCTCTCTCTCTCTCTCTCTCTCTCTCTCTCTCTCTATCACCACCCAGACCGATGAACCAGACTTCCCCATAAATTCTATTCATGTGAAAAATCTGATTCATGCAGCCTTAACATTGTTGTGTTTTACGTCACATCTTCAGCACCATTTGGAGCTCTGGTGCTTATCCTTCGGCGATGTGTCCGGTTTCAGCCAGCGTTTACTCGGTTCGCTCTCCGTTCTGTAGCCATCTAGTGTTGTTATACGGTGTGGGGTAGCAAGCCCCACGACCAACCTCCTTAGTCACCTTTTACGACATGCGTGGCAGGTAACAGTGGTTCTATTCTTTACACCCCAATTTGGGCCCCGGTAACCACTCGGGCAATTTGAGATTTTATATTTTCTCTTCTAACTGTTAAATTAGTTGTTCATTAGTAAGATTGTTCCTCTCTGTCCACGCTAATTATTGCCGACAATATTTATACAGTTTTTGTTACTTTGGTTATGTTTCAAAATCTGCTCAATTTCCTTATCGTCATATGCAGTGGCGGCTCGTAATTAAGGCCACTGAGGCCCGGTCCACAAAAACTGAAAAGGGGAATAACTTCGCGGAATAGACAAATAATAGTAAATACTAAAAAAAAACATGATTTTTTCGAAAATTTGTGTCTGGCCCCACCAAGAAAAATGATCACGGGCCGCCACTGGTCCTATGCAAAGAGACTGATTAATCAACATCAAACTGGCATGCTAGAATACTGGACGCTTCTAGATTTGTTGAGGCGGAGATCGGAGCACCTATGGACATGTCCGGAGTGCTATGGTGATAGTGCTCTGATAACTGATCGTCCTTAAACTTAGCTAAGAAATAAAAATCTTGGCATATTCTGGCATATGACGTCTCCACCAACCACAGTAAACGAGTCGTTGATTTTATAGACACTACTTATACGTTCAGTAGTTTGCCATTACTTTCAGAACGGTGGGGTATATTTTTACCATTCGTGAAAATCCATGGGAACTAATTTCCAAATTTCTCTGAGTTTTAACCAGGTACTATTGGGATGTGATTGATCTCACTACCGCTAAGTCACAGACGCCCACAAACTTAGCTATACAAAGTAGAAGAGATATAAATAGCCCGGAACAGGAAATAATGACAACTTCATCCGGGACTTGTTTCAAGTACATAGACAAATCGAGAAGACAATTTAACGCGCATTTGGTCAAAGCAGATCAACGGGTATCACATTGCGCATGCGTCATAAATTATTGTTTCCGGACATCAGCCACCAGGAAATTACTGAAGAAAGATCGATTTCTCTAATGGCATCTAAGAGAAAAGTAGTTAGGGTAACTGTACTGGCTTTGTAGCGAGGGAGGAACTCACACACACAGCGACAAACGCTGTTAGACAACATTGAAGAGAAAAGTAGTTAGGGCAGTGGCGGCTCGTGATCCTTTTTGTTGGTGGGGCCAGACACAAATTTTAGGAAAAATCATGGTTTTGGGTTGGTTTTGTTTTCATTTCTTAAATAATAAATATACGTTACATATTATATTTGTTTTCATTTCTTAAATAATAAATATACGTTACATATTATATTTGTTTTCATTTCTTAAATAATAAATATACGTTACATATTATATTTGTTTTCATTTCTTAAATAATAAATATACGTTACATATTATATTTGTTTTCATTTCTTAAATAATAAATATACGTTACATATTATATTTGTTTTCATTTCTTAAATAATAAATATACGTTACATATTATATTTGTTTTCATTTCTTAAATAATAAATATACGTTACATATTATATTTGTTTTCATTTCTTAAATAATAAATATACGTTACATATTATATTTGTTTTCATTTCTTAAATAATAAATATACGTTACATATTATATTTGTTTTCATTTCTTAAATAATAAATATACGTTACATATTATATTTGGTGGGGCCCAGCCCCACTAGCCCTTAATGACGAGCCGCCACTGAGTTAGGGTAACTGTACCAGCTTTGTAGCGAGGGGGGAACTCACACACACAGCGACAAACGCTGTTAGACAACATTGAAGAAATAAGAACATGTAAGAGATTTATATTGAAAAAGTATACAAAACAAAGATCAGAATACTAAGAGCATGCATATTTGCAGAGGCAACGTATGGGTATGAAGCATGGACGTTAAATAAGACAGTGGAGAAACATATATGTGTGTTTGAATATAAATGTTACAGAAGAGTCATCCGTATATCATGGACAGAGAAGAGAACAAATAGATCTATCCAGAAAGAACTCAAAATCAAACTTAGATGATGCTATAATTAAGAAAGAGAAAATTGAGATATTTTGGACATATAAAAAGACATGAAGGGCTGGAAGACCATCATGGAAGGAGACATACCGGCAAAGAGAAGAAGAGGAAGACCACGGAAAGATGGATTCAGGATGTAACCGATGGCTTGAACATCACGGCTGCAGAGGCAGGACATCTGGCTTATGAGAGAGAGAAATTCCGGAGGACTGTTGGGGTGGCAAAGTTCTGCTCAGGACAAGCTAGTTAATGAGGATGATACAGAAGCGCTGTCCTACAGGCGTCATGGCGACCGTGTTATACATTCCTGACGCCATATTTTGCTCCGCTGTATTTAACGTTAATTAGAATCTCAAAACCAAATGTATTTCGGAAAAATTGTATTTTTCAATTTATTTTATTTTTTAGCATTCAGATAAACACTGTATTACGTACGCTTTTGCAGTCTTGTTTTTCTGTGTAACTATTCCATTGCTCCATTAAACCTCCTTACCGTCACCATTTTAGTTTTTTCACTGAAGAAAACGGCGGCATCTCATCTCTTAAAACAACACATCTAAGCCGACTCTGCTTTGAGTAACCGCCAATACTTGATTTTAACTTTAAAAAAAATGATATGACAGTTTCAGTTTAAAATAGGAACAATGTTCTAGTTCTAAATGAGAGTATCATTATTGCTTTATTAAATACAAAGACAATGTAATGTTGGTGCATCTATTAGCAGTAAAAATATAATGTAAACGTTTCTTTACTAATTATAAAAAAACGTTGATTGTGAATATCATGGAAACTCTTAAATATCCACTGAAAAATAGAACTTTATCAACCTGCAGCGATTATTATTTGTCAAGTTTCATACTAATTATATAAGAACAATATTTTATTTAGATGTTTAATCAGGATTCAGTTTACATATCTTCTTCTTCTTTGCGTTCGTTCTTTACGACCAATTTTAATTACTCTTTGTAATATGTTTGATCTTTGCCAAGAACGTGTATACGTTGCACATTGGTTTGTAAGGCCCCTAAACGCATAAAACTTCTACACGTTTAGGACACATGCATCCGATTTCAGCCAAACTTCCTTAGTCGCCTCTTACGACATGTGTGGCAGGTAACAGTGGTTCTATTCTTTACACCCCAAATTTGGGCCCCGGCAACCACTCGGGCGAGTTTCCACATATTATTACTATTAACTCTTTCGGACTTGTGAAGCAATATCGCGGAACTTGTTAAGATGACTCAAAGCCAGTAGACTGGTTAAGTCAGTATACACATTGCTCTTCTTCTTCTTCGTACGCTCCCTATCGACCACTTATTAATGACTATTTTGATTTGTATATGATCCGAGCCTAAGAGCGATTGTACGCTGTGCCAATCATAAACCTACAAGTAGACCAGCAAATCCGATTTCTGCGACGCTTTTTATTTACTAGGGTAGCTTCCTAGACCCCTACCTCAATCATCACTTACGACATGCCTTGTAGGTCGCAGTGCCACTATTCTTTGCTCGCTTTGTAAGCCTTGACAACACACGGGTGACACAGCGCTTGAAAATACCCCTGGTGGTACACAAATATATAACGGCCTGAAAGTTTGAGTATTACTATTAATATTACTTTTTATTATTACCATTATTATTATTACTGCTATCGCACACGGTGCCGGGGTCTCACTTACTTATTCCTCTCTGCTCCTCATGGAGCATAGAACCTCAACAGTTGTTCTCCACTCTTCCTTTGGTTGTTCTCACACCTTAAGCTTGGGTTGTTTCTCTTACAACCTCCATCAATAGAGTACAATAGTGCGAAAAATTTGTTGACACCGGAAGCGAATAAGATTACAATTTTGATTAAAGATATGATTTGCATACATGCCTGCCCGTCCGCCACAAACTTGTACACAAAAGCAGAAAGGCGAAGTAGTTAAGTTGTTTGTCTGGCGCTATGAAGGTTGTAAGTTCAAATCCGGACCGAGTCACATGTGTAATTTTTGCCGAAGCTCCCTTGGTTTTATCTGGAGCTACGAAGTTCGTGCTTTGTGCGCCACTCTCCGTAGGTGGCATGCCATTTCTGTCGAGATGGAAGGATCCATATGGTGAAGCACGGTGCAAGGAAGTCAAGTCTTCAGGTCTAGACTTTTATTTTTTAAAGATTCACTGACTTTTTAAACATTCTGCAGGACTGCAGTAATCAGAAAGCGACTGTGACAAACACAGAATCATGAATAGCCTACAGGTTGTTTACTCAGACATAAAAAAAACATGTCGTTACTGCATATAATACTGCGTTTAATGTACTGTATAAGACAGTAAGGATACGATCCCGTGGAATTTAATGGCCTCATGGCTAGTACATTCGCCTCGAAACTGCTCAGGTTATGATTTTTCTTTATGCCCACGATAGAAAAAAAACTCATTGACCTTACCGGGAATTCAACCCGGGTCTCCTGAATAGGAGTCCGCCCTCTAATCCATTCGGTTAGATGTTCCACATTCAAGAATAAACAGAAGCAAATCATAATAACACTAACATATTGACAATCTTTTGTTCAACATTTCTCTTTTGTTTCATCTTCTAATCGAATCTATACTAGCTACACCATAGATTCCCAAAGTGGGTGTTACGCCCCAATGGGCGCTGAAGCCTTCTAGGGGCGTTAATGGGTTCAGAAATATGGGGGCGTTCAAGCGATCTAGTGGTCGGTGGCTCCTATAGAAGAAATTAATAATATATATTAAAAAATAAATAATTCTCGTGATTTTGCGATTGAATAACTGTATTCAAGATGAAGCACATATTGATCACTACTTTTTCAATACTTTAACGGCATAAGTTTGTATCATTAGTTGCTACTTATATTGAAATTATCAAACTGGCTTGAACGCGGAAAACTGGTACAATGGGGCGGGGACGGGGATGGGGTCCAAAATGTACGTCTCGCAAAGTGGGCGTTGGCACAAAAACGTTTGAGAACCTATGCTGTCGACACACATCAACTTGAAGCAAAAGTGGGTTTTATCTGGGCTCACACAAATAATAATAATTTGCAATCTTTACTGATGACGTGTCAATTCTAAGCAATGTAAACAAACAGTTTCATGAATTCTAATTACCTGGTGACAGCTTGTGTAATAATCACCTGTCGTTGACATTCAAATTATGTGACTAAGAGACACGAAGAACATATACATTTATTTCAGTTCATTTTTGAAATGCTAACACGTCACCATGAACAATAAAATAACATTGTTCAACACAATCGTTCTTCCAACATTATACAAACATGGACGCTGACATCAAATGATATATGGTGTTCAAGATAAAAATAGCCCGTTTGACAAATCAAAACTTGCAAATCGAGATATTTTTATCGTGAAGAAAGAAAACTAGAAGAAGAAAACTAGTCACGACAGAGATGAAGTAGTAACTAAGTAGATGGTGGTAGTAACAAGAGGAAACCAGTTGAGAATGAAGATATCAGGAAAAAAAGTGGCACCCGTGTGGTGCCGGGGCCCTGAAGGAAACAAAGGATAGTACCACTGCAACCTACAATGCATGTCGTAAGAGGCGACTGATGTAGGCCCTAGGGATGCTACCCTAGTAAATAAAAACAGCGCAGAAATCGGATGTGCTGGCCTACTTGTTGGCGTATAACTGGCATAACGTAAAATCGCTCTTAGGCTCAGATCACATACAAATCACACAGAGTGGTTGACAAGTGGTCGATATGGAGCGTTCAAAGAAAAAGATGAAGGAAAAAAATGGACATAAACAACATCAATACTGAACTTCATCAAGAAACAACAAATTAAATGGTTCGGCCACATAAGCAGATTACCAACAGACAATGAGTTGCAAAGAGAGATGTTATTCTGAAATAGTGGATACAAAGCAAAAGGCAGTCCTCGAAAAAAGGGAACGTCAGAGATAAAAAGTGACGACGAAAAACACTGTTTATGATGTACACACAAAAGCCCGTTCTGGAAATCTCTTCTTATCCTGAATGAAATACGAAGAGAAAAAAAAAGATACATTCCTCAACCAATTTTGACCAGTTTTTCATGCTAACCTTTGTTCCGTCTTAACTGATCCCCATGTTTCGCTGATTGTCAATTTCTTATTGCTAAGTGGAATTGTTTATGTTCCACCCGTTTTGTGAATGTTACTGTCTCTTGATGTTTTCATTGCATTTATTTTTTCTCCTGGGTGTATGCTATCTGCTCAAATCTAAGTTAGTTAATAGAAGTCTTCATGGTTTATATTATTCTAAGTTGTTAAATCAACCTCGTAATGCACCAGACACACCCAGAAATGATTAGTTTTTTTTCTAGAAAATATCAAGGGATATGCATGCTGATAGTTCTTGTCCCACACTGGCTACACACAGTCTGCATTTTGCGCATGAAGTGCCCAGTCACAGTGCGCCTTTTGATTTCCAACTCTTTAAATTGGAATATTTCATGCATACACCAACGAAACGAAATATGGCCAGTATGAGCAAAGCTTACAGAACAAGCTATATGGAACTCTCGAGGAACTCCAACTGACATGCGGCTTCATAAAGGCATCCCATGCCCATCTCATGGATTTAGACGAGCATACGAAACCGAACACAAAGAAGAAATTGAAATATAAATGCGTCATCAATTGTCGCTTATATCCGTCATCAATTGTCGCGTAGATTCGACAGCAGTTGTCATGACAACTGCATAAATAGATTAATCGTCTCTTCCTATTTGTCTTATCTTGACAACAAACAATAGTCGTTCTTGTCTAGCGTCTATGCTCTAACATTACAAAGTCATATCTAACAGTACCAGAATAGAATATGAACTTAATCTCCAGGAATATTTAATCTCCTTAAGGGAGTTACTTCTCATAATATCTTGGAGTATATCCAGTTATTTGCTTGTGACTAAAAGCTTGTACCGAGTATCTGGGTTGTAAACGTTTAAATTTGTTCAACTTATTTCTGGTAATGTAAACAGATGGTTTTTCTCTTCAATGTTTTGTCGAGTACTTTGCGGAAGTACACTTGGAACGATTAGGAAATGTGACTCATTCGTGCCAATCAAATGCTTGAGATTATGTTAGTAAACATGGTTGCTTTGATATCCGGTTTATGGGGGCAAAGGTTACAATAGAAAGTAAACCGACGTAAATTATCTGATCTTGTCTTTCCGCCATTAATCTAGTATGGCCATCTGTTTTGTTGAACGGAAGCTAAGAGTCTTCGGGAGGACATGAAGATTAGTTGTATTCATTGTGATAACTATTATTTCTTCTTTTGTCTTCGACATCAAATTTAAACAAGATTTCATTTCTCTTTAGTGTTTGCAGCACATTCTTTTAGTCATACTTTTACTTCGAACGTTTTATATCGATCACTTGTTAAACCACTCTGTGATTTGTATGTGATCTGATTCTATATCGATTTACATTGACCCAGTTATGCGCCTACAAGTAGGCCAGCAAATCCGATTTCTACAACGCTTTTTATTTATTATGGTAGCTTCTCATAGTCCCCAGTTTAGATGCCTCTTACGACATGCTTTGTATGTCGCAGTGTTACTATTCATTTCTTCAGGAAACACACAGGTAATATTTTCATAAATCTACCTATACCTTCTTCGTGTCCCGATTGACACATAAGGCTTCCACAAGAGACTTCCAATGTTGCCGTTCTGTTGCCTTTCTACCAACCGTCTCCCACGTCAGGCCGCACTCCTTGAACTCTCCTTTTTCGTAATTATTCTCCTTTTTTTCCCCTGGAAGCTCAGGCCTTCTCTTTTCATATATCATCATCATCAAGGTGCGTATCCTTTATATGACGTTGCTCTCTTTGCAGCACATCTGAAATTCACTCTGTCTCTTGCCAGTTCATCCACTTCGTCGATGGTCATATTCATGGTTTCTTTAATATCTTGTAGCCATCTTCTTCTTGGTATGCCTCTACGTCCTGGGACCCTGCCCTCTAGTATTGTTCTTTCCAGGCCATCGTGACGCGTGATGTGACCAAAAGTATGTAATTTTTCTGTATAGTATGTTGTTTATCAGCCAATTCTCTTTAACATTTAGTTCTTTCAGGACATGTGTGTTCTTTCTTTCTTTTCATATATAGTTATAGTAAAATATTTACATATATAATTCCCATTCAAATGTAAATATTTATATACAGTTTCTCTTTTGATGTTTCAACATATTGAGCGTTAGTACCCGATAGTTCTACAAATCGTAAGACGTCCAAACGCAAACTGCAGTACACAGTTACCACCCAAGGGCGAACTGCTGTACACAGTTACCACCCAAGCGTGAACTGCTGTACACAGTTACCACCCAAGGGCGAACTGCTGTACACAGTTACCACCCAAGCGTGAACTGCTGTACACAGTTACCGTCCAAGCACAAACTGCTGTACACAGTTACCACCCAAGGGCGAACTGCTGTACACAGTTACCACCCAAGCGTGAACTGCTGTACACAGTTACCACCCAAGGGCGAACTGCTGTACACAGTTACCACCCAAGCGTGAACTGCTGTACACAGTTACCGTCCAAGCACAAACTGCTGTACACAGTTATCGTCCAAGCACAAACTGCTGTACACAGTTACCGTCCAAGCACAAACTGCTGTACACAGTTACCGTCCAAGCACAAACTGCTGTACACAGTTACCGTCCAAGCACAAACTGCTGTACACAGTTACCGTCCAAGAGCTAAATTGCTGTACACAGTTACCGTCCAAGAGCTATACTGCTGTACACAGTTACCGTCCAAGCGCAAACTGCTGTACACAGTTACCGTCCAAGCACAAACTGCTGTACACAGTTACCGTCCAAGAGCTAAATTGCTGTACACAGTTACCGTCCAAGAGCTATATTTCTGTACACAGTTACCGTCCAAGCGCAAACTTCTGTACACAGTTACCGTCCAGGCGCAAACTGCTGTACACAGTTACCGTCCAAGCGCAAACTGCTGTACACAGCTACCGTCCAAATAAATACGGTCATCATCAAAAAGCTTGTCCTGAGCAGAACTTTGCCACCGTAAGAATCCTTCGGAATTTTTCTCTACCTGTTAGGCCAGATGTCCCGCCTCTGCAGCCGTCATGCTCAAATCATTAGGTACATCCTGAATCCTTCTTCTCAATGGTCTTCCTCTTCTCCTCTTTACCGGGATGCCTCCTTCCATGATGGTCTTCTCCAGCCCTTCGTATCTTTTTATATGTCCGACATACTTCCATTTTCTCATTCTTATTTGTAGCCTCAGCCAGTTTTCTTTGATACTAAGTTCTTTCTAGATAGATCTATTTGTTCTCTTCTCTATCCATGATATACGGAGCACTCTTCTGTAACATTCATATTCAAAAGCACAAATATGTTTTTCCACTACCTCGATAAGTACGGTACATGCTTGAATTAACGGTCACAGAAATATCTCACAATAATTTGATAAGCAGACATAGTCACGAATTCAGGAAGCTTAACTAATTAAATTAATCACGGAACATGGTCTGTTTGCATGCGTAATTTAAAGTATGTCTGACTCAACAGGCATGTTTGTGCGTATTAAATAAACATGTCTTGTGTTCTATGTCTCTGTTGTAGACCAGTGTTTCCCAAACTGTGGTCCGTGGACCCCCAGTGATCCGTGGGGTACTCACAGGAGGTCCTCAAGTGTTTGAAGAATTATTATGATCTTTGACATTTCAAACAGAAAAATAAATTTAGACAAGTATAAAAACAGTGGTAAACTAGTTCCGCTGCGAAATTAAAGGACTCGGACCAGACCGGAGTCAAAATGTCTGACAGGACAAAACTGAAAGATAATTTGAAGTTTCCAGCAGCTGAGAAATTGGATCCAGTTGGTGTGGTGTAATAATAACTCCATCGCTAGACGATTTTCATATATAGAAACTTTTGGTGTCCGCGTGAGCAAAATGTATTTAAAAGGTGGATCCGTAGTAATGAAGAGTTTGGGAACCGCTGTTGTTGATAATACTGTATTGCAGGTTCAGTTTGAACATATATAAACATATTGACATTTTCTATTATTAGAACAAGATAAAGAGATCACTATAAGAGAACTGTGGCTTTGTTTAATCTGAAATCTGAATAATATATTCGTTTCAGGAATCATATGAAGTGTGATCTTGATTGATTTGGATTTTCATACTTATTCTTTTTTCTTTCTCTCTCTCTCCTCCTCCCCGCCCCCCCCCTCCACCCACCTCAAATGTAAACAAAATTTTATTTCTCATCAATTTTATTAAAAATTCGGGTAGTCATACTTCTTCTTCTTCTTCTTCTTCTTCTTCATCTTCTTCTTCTTCGAACGACCACTTGTTATACCACTCTTTGTGATTTGTATGTGATCTGATCCTTAAAGGAATTGTACGTTGTGCCAATTATGCGCCTATAAGATGTCCAGCATATCCGAATTATGCGACGCTTTTTATTTGCTAGGGTGGCTTCCCTATGCCCCTACCGTAGTTACCTCTTAGACTTGCCTTGTAGGTAGCAGTATTACTATTATTTGCTCCCCTTGCGAGCCACAGCGACACACGGGCGATGTTAGTAATCTAGAAGTCAGCGTGTAAGCGAAACTCTATTGTTTATAATCCTGAAGTTATCATGTATGCATGACTCCACTGTTATAATCCTGAAGTTATCATGTATACAAGACTCCACTGTTATAATCCTGAAGTTATCATGTATGCATGACTCCACTGTTATAATCCTGAAGTTATCATGTATGCATGACTCCACTGTTATAATCCTGAAGTTATCATGTATACAAGACTCCACTGTTATAATCCTGAAGTTATCATGTATACAAGACTCCACTGTTATAATCCTGAAGTTATCATGTATGCAAGACTCCACTGTTATAATCCTGAAGTTATCATGTATGCATGACTCCACTGTTATAATCCTGAAGTTATCATGTATACAAGACTCCACTGTTATAATCCTGAAGTTATCATGTATACAAGACTCCACTGTTATAATCCTGAAGTTATCATGTATGCAAGACTCCACTGTTATAATTCTGAAGTTATCATGTATACAAGACTCCACTGTTATAATTCTGAAGTTATCATTTATGCAAGACTCCACTGTTATAATCCTGAAGTTATCATGTATGCAAGACTCCACTGTTATAATCCTGAAGTTATCATTTATGCAAGACTCCACTGTTATAATCCTGAAGTTATCATGTATGCAAGACTCAACTGTTATAATCCTGAAGTTATCATGTATACAAGACTCCACTGTTATAATCCTGAAGTTATCATGTATACAAGACTCCACTGTTATAATCCTGAAGTTATCATGTATGCAAGACTCCACTGTTATAATCCTGAAGTTATCATGTATGCATGACTCCACTGTTATAATCCTGAAGTTATCATGTATACAAGACTCCACTGTTATAATCCTGAAGTTATCATGTATACAAGACTCCACTGTTATAATCCTGAAGTTATCATGTATGCAAGACTCCACTGTTATAATTCTGAAGTTATCATGTATACAAGACTCCACTGTTATAATTCTGAAGTTATCATTTATGCAAGACTCCACTGTTATAATCCTGAAGTTATCATGTATGCAAGACTCAACTGTTATAATCCTGAAGTTATCATTTATGCAAGACTCCACTGTTATAATCCTGAAGTTATCATGTATGCAAGACTCCACTGTTATAATCCTGAAGTTATCATGTATGCAAGACTCCACTGTTATAATCCTGAAGTTATCATGTATGCAAGACTCCTGTTATAATCCTGAAGTTATCATGTATGCAAGACTCCACTGTTATAATCCTGAAGTTATCATGTATGCAAGACTCCACTGTTATAATCCTGAAGTTATCATGTATGCAAGACTCCACTGTTATAATCCTGAAGTTATCATGTATGCAAGACTCCACTGTTATAATCCTGAAGTTATCATGTATGCATGACTCCACTGTTATAATCCTGAAGTTATCATGTATGCAAGACTCCACTGTTATAATCCTGAAGTTATCATGTATGCAAGACTCCACTGTTATAATCCTGAAGTTATCATGTATGCAAGACTCCACTGTTATAATCCTGAAGTTATCATGTATGCAAGACTCCACTGTTATAATCCTGAAGTTATCATGTATGCAAGACTCCACTGTTATAATCCTGAAGTTATCATGTATGCATGACTCCACTGTTATAATCCTGAAGTTATCATGTATGCAAGACTCCACTGTTATAATCCTGAAGTTATCATGTATGCAAGACTCCACTGTTATAATCCTGAAGTTATCATGTATGCAAGACTCCACTGTTATAATCCTGAAGTTATCATGTATGCATGACTCCACTGTTATAATCCTGAATTTATCATGTATGCAAGACTCCACTGTTATAATCCTGAAGTTATCATGTATACAAGACTCCACTGTTATAATCCTGAAGTTATCATGTATGCAAGACTCCACTGTTATAATCCTGAAGTTATCATGTATGCAAGACTCCACTGTTATAATCCTGAAGTTATCATGTATACAAGACTCCACTGTTATAATCCTGAAGTTATCATGTATGCATGACTCCACTGTTATAATCCTGAAGTTATCATGTATGCATGACTCCACTGTTATAATCCTGAAGTTATCATGTATACAAGACTCCACTGTTATAATCCTGAAGTTATCATGTATACAAGACTCCACTGTTATAATCCTGAAGTTATCATGTATGCAAGACTCCACTGTTATAATCCTGAAGTTATCATGTATGCATGACTCCACTGTTATAATCCTGAAGTTATCATGTATACAAGACTCCACTGTTATAATCCTGAAGTTATCATGTATACAAGACTCCACTGTTATAATCCTGAAGTTATCATGTATGCAAGACTCACTGTTATAATTCTGAAGTTATCATGTATACAAGACTCCACTGTTATAATTCTGAAGTTATCATTTATGCAAGACTCCACTGTTATAATCCTGAAGTTATCATGTATGCAAGACTCCCTGTTATAATCCTGAAGTTATCATTTATGCAAGACTCCACTGTTATAATCCTGAAGTTATCATGTATGCAAGACTCCACTGTTATAATCATGAAGTTATCATGTATGCAAGACTCCACTGTTATAATCCTGAAGTTATCATGTATACAAGACTCCACTGTTATAATCCTGAAGTTATCATGTATGCAAGACTCCACTGTTATAATCCTGAAGTTATCATGTATGCATGACTCCACTGTTATAATCCTGAAGTTATCATGTATACAAGACTCCACTGTTATAATCCTGAAGTTATCATGTATACAAGACTCCACTGTTATAATCCTGAAGTTATCATGTATGCAAGACTCCACTGTTATAATTCTGAAGTTATCATGTATACAAGACTCCACTGTTATAATTCTGAAGTTATCATTTATGCAAGACTCCACTGTTATAATCCTGAAGTTATCATGTATGCAAGACTCCACTGTTATAATCCTGAAGTTATCATTTATGCAAGACTCCACTGTTATAATCCTGAAGTTATCATGTATGCAAGACTCCACTGTTATAATCCTGAAGTTATCATGTATGCAAGACTCCACTGTTATAATCCTGAAGTTATCATGTATGCAAGACTCCACTGTTATAATCCTGAAGTTATCATGTATGCAAGACTCCACTGTTATAATCCTGAAGTTATCATGTATGCAAGACTCCACTGTTATAATCCTGAAGTTATCATGTATGCAAGACTCAACTGTTATAATCCTGAAGTTATCATGTATGCAAGACTCCACTGTTATAATCCTGAAGTTATCATGTATGCATGACTCCACTGTTATAATCCTGAAGTTATCATGTATGCAAGACTCCACTGTTATAATCCTGAAGTTATCATGTATGCAAGACTCCACTGTTATAATCCTGAAGTTATCATGTATGCAAGACTCCACTGTTATAATCCTGAAGTTATCATGTATGCAAGACTCCACTGTTATAATCCTGAAGTTATCATGTATGCAAGACTCCAACTGTTATAATCCTGAAGTTATCATGTATGCATGACTCCACTGTTATAATCCTGAAGTTATCATGTATGCAAGACTCCACTGTTATAATCCTGAAGTTATCATGTATGCAAGACTCAACTGTTATAATCCTGAAGTTATCATGTATGCAAGACTCCACTGTTATAATCCTGAAGTTATCATGTATGCATGACTCCACTGTTATAATCCTGAAGTTATCATGTATGCAAGACTCCACTGTTATAATCCTGAAGTTATCATGTATACAAGACTCCACTGTTATAATCCTGAAGTTATCATGTATGCAAGACTCCACTGTTATAATCCTGAAGTTATCATGTATGCAAGACTCCACTGTTATAATCCTGAAGTTATCATGTATGCAAGACTCCACTGTTATAATCCTGAAGTTATCATTTATGCAAGACTCCACTGTTATAATCCTGAAGTTATCATGTATGCAAGACTCCACTGTTATAATCCTGAAGTTATCATGTATGCAAGACTCCCTGTTATAATCCTGAAGTTATCATGTATGCAAGACTCCACTGTTATAATCCTGAAGTTATCATGTATACAAGACTCCACTGTTATAATCCTGAAGTTATCATGTATGCATGACTCCACTGTTATAATCCTGAAGTTATCATGTATGCATGACTCCACTGTTATAATCCTGAAGTTATCATGTATGCAAGACTCCACTGTTATAATCCTGAAGTTATCATGTATACAAGACTCCACTGTTATAATCCTGAAGTTATCATGTATGCAAGACTCCACTGTTATAATCCTGAAGTTATCATGTATGCATGACTCCACTGTTATAATCCTGAAGTTATCATTTATACAAGACTCCACTGTTATAATCCTGAAGTTATCATGTATGCAAGACTCAACTGTTATAATCCTGAAGTTATCATGTATGCATGACTCCACTGTTATAATCCTGAAGTTATCATTTATACAAGACTCCACTGTTATAATCCTGAAGTTATCATGTATGCAAGACTCCACTGTTATAATCCTGAAGTTATCATGTATGCAAGACTCCACTGTTATAATCCTGAAGTTATCATGTATGCATGACTCCACTGTTATAATCCTGAAGTTATCATGTATGCATGACTCCACTGTTATAATCCTGAAGTTATCATGTATGCAAGACTCCACTGTTATAATCCTGAAGTTATCATGTATGCAAGACTCCACTGTTATAATCCTGAAGTTATCATGTATGCATGACTCCACTGTTATAATCCTGAAGTTATCATTTATACAAGACTCCACTGTTATAATCCTGAAGTTATCATGTATGCAAGACTCCACTGTTATAATCCTGAAGTTATCATGTATGCAAGACTCCACTGTTATAATCCTGAAGTTATCATGTATGCATGACTCCACTGTTATAATCCTGAAGTTATCATGTATGCATGACTCCACTGTTATAATCCTGAAGTTATCATGTATGCAAGACTCCACTGTTATAATCCTGAAGTTATCATGTATGCAAGACTCCTGTTATAATCCTGAAGTTATCATGTATGCATGACTCCACTGTTATAATCCTGAAGTTATCATTTATACAAGACTCCACTGTTATAATCCTGAAGTTATCATGTATGCAAGACTCCACTGTTATAATCCTGAAGTTATCATGTATACAAGACTCCACTGTTATAATCCTGAAGTTATCATTTATACAAGACTCCACTGTTATAATCCTGAAGTTATCATGTATGCAAGACTCCACTGTTATAATCCTGAAGTTATCATGTATGCAAGACTCCACTGTTATAATCCTGAAGTTATCATGTATGCAAGACTCCACTGTTATAATCCTGAAGTTATCATGTATGCAAGACTCCACTGTTATAATCCTGAAGTTATCATGTATACAAGACTCCACTGTTATAATCCTGAAGTTATCATGTATACAAGACTCCACTGTTATAATCCTGAAGTTATCATGTATACAAGACTCCACTGTTATAATCCTGAAGTTATCATGTATGCAAGACTCCACTGTTATAATCCTGAAGTTATCATGTATACAAGACTCACTGTTATAATCCTGAAGTTATCATGTATGCATGACTCCACTGTTATAATCCTGAAGTTATCATGTATGCAAGACTCCACTGTTATAATCCTGAAGTTATCATGTATGCATGACTCCACTGTTATAATCCTGAAGTTATCATGTATGCAAGACTCCACTGTTATAATCCTGAAGTTATCATGTATACAAGACTCCACTGTTATAATCCTGAAGTTATCATGTATACAAGACTCACTGTTATAATCCTGAAGTTATCATGTATGCAAGACTCCACTGTTATAATCCTGAAGTTATCATGTATGCATGACTCCACTGTTATAATCCTGAAGTTATCATGTATGCAAGACTCCACTGTTATAATCCTGAAGTTATCATGTATACAAGACTCCACTGTTATAATCCTGAAGTTATCATGTATACAAGACTCCACTGTTATAATCCTGAAGTTATCATGTATACAAGACTCCACTGTTATAATCCTGAAGTTATCATGTATGCAAGACTCCAACTGTTATAATCCTGAAGTTATCATGTATGCAAGACTCCAACTGTTATAATCCTGAAGTTATCATGTATGCAAGACTCCACTGTTATAATCCTGAAGTTATCATGTATACAAGACTCCACTGTTATAATCCTGAAGTTATCATGTATACAAGACTCCACTGTTATAATCCTGAAGTTATCATGTATGCAAGACTCCACTGTTATAATCCTGAAGTTATCATGTATGCAAGACTCCAACTGTTATAATCCTGAAGTTATCATGTATGCAAGACTCCACTGTTATAATCCTGAAGTTATCATGTATACAAGACTCACTGTTATAATCCTGAAATTATCATGCGCCCGTGTGTTGCCGGGGCTCTCAATAGGAGCAAAGAATAGTACCACTGCTATCTACAAGTCATGTCGTAAGAGGCGACTGAGTTAGAGGCCTAGGGAAGCTACTCTTCTAAATAAAAAGCTTCACAGAAATCGGACGTGTAGGCGCATACTTGTAGGCGCATAATTAGCACAACGTACAATCGCTCTTAGACTCGGATCACATACAAATCACAAAGAGTGGTTAACAAGTGGTCGACATGGAGCGTTCGAAGAGGAAGAAGCATAAAAAGTTATCATTTATGTAATATGTAGGTGACCTTGAAATAAGATTTAAAATTCTTTCGTTGCAGAATACATTATCATGCCCTGGATACTTTAGAAAAAAATAACAAAATGTGTCAGAAATTGCGAAATTTCGAATGAACGATCGAAAGAGAATGAACGACTGAACAAGAAAATGTGTTTCAGCAATAGATTTGTAAATGAATAATTGAGAAAACATGAAAGAAAAAAACAAAAAAGCGACATGCACACACTGTAGCAATTATATGGAAAGAGAAATAGTTAAGAAGATTGGAATCCCTACCTCTTTTCCCTACCACAAATGTTGGTTTAAATTCGTTGCTACCTTACAGATTGAAATCTTCTAGTGAACATACATGAGAAGTTGAAAGGGGAAAGGTAGAACAAACGTGCAGTGTTACCATAAACAAATCCAGCAATTTTGTGCGGTTAGTACAAGCAAAAATCTGACATATGGACGTGAAACCTGTTTTCCAGGTTCATACAAAAATGTTATGTGAAATCTTCATATTAAGTTTGGGTTTAAACATCGCCATCTTCCCTCCCCACCCCAGCATGTTTTTAATGGTTTAAAAATAAAAATAAAGCAAAATAGATTTCTTTATGTCAGGTGTATTCTTTCACATTTTTCTCATGCTACTTTTATCCCTACCCGCAACTTTCACATTCTTGAATCTAGAACGTGAAATGAGAGAAGAGATACACGTATAGCAACTCTCTTACTGTCTGTCATTGGGACAACGATTTGATAGAAATGCAGCGATAATTTCGCTTCATACGCAAGAGGGTTCTAATTCCTCGTCACTATATTTGAAGAGTCTAACGGCTAAGCTAGCCAAGATCATCATGAAAGTCATCAAGGACGAGCGACGTTAACCGTGGCCTACAATAACATATGGCTGGCTTGCTCAAGTTAAAATTCTAGGAAATAAGACCACAACTGTCGTGTAACCCTCGCATACGACCACAACTGTCGTGTAACCCTCGCATACGACCACAACTGTCGTGTAACCCTCGCATACGACCACAACTGTCGTGTGACCCTCGCATACGACCACAACTGTCGTGTAACCCTCGCATACGACCACAACTGTCGTGTGACCCTCGCATACGACCACAACTGTCGTGTAACCCTCGCATACGACCACAACTGTCGTGTGACCCTCGCATACGACCACAACTGTCGTGTAACCCTCGCATACGAACGAATGTTGTTATATATAGACTCATTCAAATTAAAAACAACAGAACATGCTAAATCGGGGTTATATTATGTTACAAGTTAAGTTGAATACTAAGGAATGTCAGTACTATTAACCTTTTGTCTTCAATAATTAACCAGGAACGCACAGAATTGAGTAAACTTGCACAAAAAAGCGTTCAGTGTTCTATCAAACATATACAAAAACCAGCCCCCATTAAATAGGAATTTTCTATTTCCCGTCTGAGCTAGCTGGCCTTATGTCGCGTTAATTTACTTTCCACAGAATAAATATAAAATCGTTGTAGTCTGCGCTTTACGGTTCTCAAACTAACTTAATTTCATGAAGGGTGTGTGTTACTCTGTTTCTGCTGTCTACGCAGAATTCTAGGAGTATCAAGAATGGACCGGCTGAGAAATAAAGACATCAGGAAAAAAAGTAGGTACAACATCCCTACCTCATCAGTTCATCAAGAAATAACAAATTAAATGGTTCAACTACATAAGCAAATTGCCAACAGATAGTGCCCCTCAAAGAGCAATGTTACTTCGATACAGTGGACACAAAGCAAACAACCGTCAGTTCAAAGGGTGACCCCCAAAAATGACAGAGGCAGTGAATGACACTATTTATGAAGCGCACACAAAAGCCCGTTCTATAAATCTCTTCTTATGCTGACGATGAGAATCAAAACATGATTAGGGAAAAAAGATGTAATTTCTAAGATAATAATAATAATTCCTCTCGTACCGTTATACGTAACATAACGCCTGCAAGCATTTTCTCATTACCTCTCTATCCTGGGCCACTCGCTCAATCTTCTCCATGGAACTGTGACCGATATTTCTTGCTTCTCTCAGCAAAGTTAGTTTCAGAGTCTCCCTAGGTCGTCCTCTCTTTCTTGAAACATTTCTAAGATGCTTTAAGAAAAAAAAGACAACTTCAGAGGGGGCATGAAACCGAGGACGTGATAGCAGCATAAGGAACTGGGGAAAGAACATTTCTAAGTAAAAGTACTGTAAGTCGTGAGGTTCTCTCTCGCTTTTCTCTTCTCTCTCTCTCTCTCTCTCTCTCTCTCGCGATCGTAATGTCATGAGGTTCAAATTCTACTAGGTAAACTATTCATTTTCTAAATTAGCTGTCTCTATTATCGCCTTTGGTCTTGGTACTGTCCCCTAGTTATACCAAGAAGTTTCTGATATTGAGATATACGAGTTTAACCGTACTGATCTGGTAGTGGAACTTTTTAGAGTTATTATCCACGCCCCCCAAGAGACAGCTCGCGGCACTCTCAGGTAAAAGCATTAAGATATCATAAGCTAAGGACCGAGTCAGGTGTACGGAGATAATATTCGTTGAGGTGAATTTTCCAGGTAAACTTTTTATATTCCAGAATGTTCCCGAAAAATCATTCTTAAAAAAAAACCTCCAGCTATCGTTGCTGAAAAATAATAAATGCACCTACATATACATACATGTACATATACATACACGTAGTTGTAATTAATTATATGGTGAAATAGTTACTTTCTCTATTATATTATGTCATATTTCCTTGCCCTTATCTAGTATGTCATATTTCCTTGCCCTTATCTAGTATGTTATATTTCCTTGCCCTTATCTAGTATGTTATATTTACTTCCCCTTATCTAGTATGTTATATTTCCTTGCCCTTATCTAGTATGTTATCTTTGCTTCCCCTTATCTAGTATGTTATATTTACTTCCCCTTATCTAGTATGTCATATTTACTTCCCCTTATCTAGTATGTCATATTTCCTTGCCCTTATCTAGTATGTTATCTTTGCTTCCCCTTATCTAGTATGTTATATTTACTTCCCCTTATCTAGTATGTTATATTTACTTCCCCTTATCTAGTATGTTATATTTACTTCCCCTTATCTAGTATGTTATATTTACTTCCCCTTATCTAGTATGTTATATTTGCTTCCCCTTAACTAGTATGTTATATTTACTTCCCCTTATCTAGTATGTTATATTTACTTCCCCTTGTCTAGTATGTTATATTTCATTTCCCTTATATAGTACGTTATAATTACTTCCCCTTATCTAGTATGTTATATCTACTTCCAATCATCTAGTATATATATAAATATCAATGTGGCAAAAACAAAAATAATGACTATTAATAAAACAGGAAAGGCAAAGAATATTTTTATCAATGGAGAGAAATAGAAAACCTGAACGTTTTTACATTTGACAGTTCACAGTTAAGAAGAGATGGAAATGGGATGAATGAAATTAAAAGAAAAATTAAAATACCTTTATAAAATATTGAACAACTAACAGCAGTATTGAATGTTGCATGAGACAGCTCCATATGATCAATCAATTGTGATACCATGATAAATATCAATTCAAATGTGCTACTTTAAAGTGAGGATTTCCTCTTTGGAAAATGTGT
The DNA here is from genome assembly GCA_020796225.1 of Arion vulgaris. NCBI lineage: Eukaryota > Metazoa > Mollusca > Gastropoda > Stylommatophora > Arionidae > Arion > Arion vulgaris. Next base: position 48,973,627 of record CM036762.1, on the reverse strand, counting down.
ACACGTCTGTACAAGTTTGTGCCATGTTGGATAATATGCGTACAATGTGGTCAAAATTCGGTTGTGTCTGTTTTGCATGCAGTAAAGGTCTAACGGTGGCATAACGAGCTCACGTTCTCGATGCAAACCATACTGATGACACAAAAAGTGGTTTACTTTATTGATAAGAACACACTCAAATAAACAAACAAACAAGCACGCAATGTGGAATGTAACTGATAGAAATAAAAATCAGAATATTAAGAGCAGATATTTCCCAGTGTCAACGTATGGCTATCGGCTACCACAGAGAAGCACCAGAAAAAGTATAACGAGTACAAAGCAAGAGGAAGACCACGCAAAGATGGAGCGACGGCATCAAGAACAGCCTTACGAAAATGAATATCAGCTTACAAAGTGCCTTAAAACAAGCACACACAAGATCACTACGTCTACGCCCCCCCCCTCCCCACACCATTTCTATAAAGAAATAAAGGGTGGAAGAGAAGAAAAAGAACGTATGGATGGGAAAAATCAACATTTAACAAGGTAGTGTAAAAGTATATATGTGCTTTTGAATTAAAAAAATTTTTTTACATTTTTTCCGACCCAGAAGCACTTGAGCTGAAAGCTCTTCGGCTCGGTGTCATGGACATCGTAACCCTTCGGCTCGGTGCCACGAACACCGTAAATCTGGGGAGCCTGTAGCTTTACTGCCAGTCCACGAAGTTGAACCCGCACTTACAGAGGACTAGTCACCCGTAGTCCAACGCGCTACGAGCACGCTGGGCCCGCGGGCTTGAATTTAATTAAACAACGAATATGAAACACATCTCTGATAAGGAAGCATGACACAAAATGAAAAGACAATTACATAGATAGCACTGGAAGAAACTGTGAACATATAACAAGACATGAAGGGTTGGGGAAGACCGTTACGAAAGGAGGCATCCCGGCAGAGAGAATAGGACGACCACGGAGAAGATGGAATCATGATCTAACTAGTGACTTGAGCATGAGGTTGCAGAGACGGGACATCTAGTCTGTGAGAGAGAGAGATAAATTTCGAAGGACTGCTAAAATTGCAAAGTTCTGACATTGATAAGCTATTTTATGATGATATCTCGTATGCTATATTAAACTTCTTATCTGGTAAATTACCTTCTCCTTATCTATTATCATGTATTTACGTCCCCTTATCTATAATGCTATTTTTACTTCCCTTTATTGATCATGATATATTAACTTCCCATTATTTGGTTTGTTTCTTCTATATCTCTAGGATGTACAGGTTTTACATTTTTAAAGTCCAATTTAAAGCAGGGGAGGTGTTCTAGAGAAGGAATCCAACTGTGCTTGACGTGTTGTTCTATACCGTTTGGTGTGAAGACTTCTAGTCAGATGGTGTCTATAGGTGGTGAATACAGTATCACAGCCACTAGGCCGCTTCTGCGATCGCGTTAAAAGGATCACTTGTTGGTCACTTTTTGTTATCTGTATGTGGTTTTAGTTCATGGTCGTTGTTGCATTTGTTCTAGTACAAGCATTTCTTGATCACTCTTTGTGGTCTGAGTGTGATGTGTGCAACAATCACTTGTTGATAACTTTTCGTTGTATGAGTGTAAAGTGTTCAATAGAACGTATTGAGCAAGCAGCCAGCTGTTCGCAAGGACGCATATTTGTGCTCGTTTTATAGTCTAATTCATCTTATTCCATCCGCTGTTCATCATAAAGTTGTCCTAACCAACGCCCCTACTGACACATGATGATGCTCGTCCATCACGGGTGATGATGACCACACAATTTTCATCCAAGGGAATGTAGTTGCGCTATGTTTGTCTGTGTGTGCGTAGATGACTAGTGAGCCCGATACGGGCTTGACATGTTCTTGTACAGTGTGGGCAAGGTATACTTGCACATTGGAGAGTTTTACTGCCTTTCTCTTTTGACGTTTTTGTTCCAACCGTACAGTTCTACCCGCCTTGCCGGTCGAAAAACACAGTCGAAGAAGTGTGCGCCAGGCTGATCTGTCCTGAACAACATTCACTCAGTTGTCGACATCTATGCCCAAGGATTTCATCGAATTCTTGAGTGTTACTGACATATAACATACATGCGCAATCCACCTCCATCTTCGTCTTGCAATAATGGTCTCCAATGACGCACAGTTTTGCTCGTTTTAAAAGTTCTTTATTTGCTAGAGTATTTGGTCAGATTTTTTGTAGAAATCGTCTTAAAATTTTTTTTTGAAAAGTCACCAGCGTGTGTATGATATTGTGGGTCATTTCCCAGCACTCACTACTGTATAATAACATTCACAAAACACTGCTTTAATATATTTGAATTTTTGTGTTACGATTTCATACTTTAGATTTCCAGATTTTATTGAGCATTTAGTCTGACTTGCTTTCTTGATTTTTTCAATTATGTTCTTTTTCGAATCACTGTCCTCCGACACAGAACTTGCCAGGAATACAAGACTTGAAAATTTACTATTTATATTTATTGGGCACATGAAGAAATGTTGCAATGCGGCTAGTTGTAAACTAGACTTGTAGCCCGCCTGCCCAGCGTGTTCGTAGCGCTCTGGACGACGGATGACAAGCTCCCCGTGGAAGAGGTTCAATTCCGCGCGCTGGCCGAAAAGCCACAGGTTCTCCAGATTTACGGTGTTCGTGGCACCGAACCGAAGGGTTACGATGCCCATGGCAATTAGCCGAAGAACTGAAAGCTCAAGTGCTTCTAGATCGGAAAAAACACAACCCTCCCCCACTCCAAAAAAAAACTAGACTGGTATACTGGACTGGTGAATACAGAGGTAGAAAAGAGTAGGGTGGTAGGGGGTGGCCGAAGAACAGTTGTGAAACAAAAGTAGAAAAGATTGGAGGAATCTGAACCTCGTGACTGGAACAAGAAGACTATTCAACGAATGAATGAGTATCAGAGTAACAGTTGCAATCTTTTACTCCATCTAAAACAAGACGGAATAAGACATACTAAATTCAATGAGTCATGTATATCTGTCTCTTCAATACAAGATTGTTTACTTACGAGGTACCAGCAGAAAACTTCACGCAGAGACATACGAGGTACCAGCAGGAAACTTCATGCAGAGATTTACGAACTTCAGCTGCTAATCTGTAAAAAATCAAAACTTCCTATATTTACACAAGAAATTTGTTGGAAAAAACTCCTCAAAACCTCGTATTTTTGAGAAAATCTTTCTTGAATACTACAAAATACTAATATAATACATTTTTTTGGAGCAGCTTTCGTTTTCCTTGCATTTAATTCACAAAATTACCTGTATTAAACAATTTATTTTCTTTTCAGTGACTTTCGGAAAAACGTAGACTTTTCGGGGAGAAACGTTTCGGCACACGTTTAAGTAAAAAAAACCCCCAGACATATTATCGTTTGATACCCACTTCAAACGTATCATCATCAAGGTGCGTATCCTTTATAGGACGTTGCTCTCTTTGCAGCGCATCTGAAATTTACTCTGTCGCTAGCTAGTTCACCCACTTCGTCGATGGTCATGTTCATGGTTTCTTTCAGTGGCGGCTCGTTATAATTTTTGTTGGTGGGGCCAGACATTTTGTTCCAGATAAATCATGGTTTTTAGATTGCTATATATTAATTTAATAAATAATAAATACACGATATACATAATTTTTGGTGGGGCCCGGCCCCACTAGCCCTTATAGACGAGCCGCCACTGGTTTCTTTAATATCTTGTAGCCATCTTCTTCTTGGTCTGCCTCTGCGTCCGGCGTCACGCGTATATTTTTAAATATTTGTAACGGAAACATTATCAAACATATTATTAAACATTCATCATCAGGTGCCGTGCCGGCTCGCGTAGGCGTTCAAATCTCTGTTCTTTGTGTTTGCTATCATCTCAAATATTGAACTCGCGTGCCATGAAGTCAACATGTCCAACATTTTCTCACTCTGTCTTCCTCTGTCTTGTCTCCCCATATTATCAAACACATTAATAATAATTCCTCTCGTACCGTTATACGTTACATAGGGCCTGCAAGTAATTTCTCCATACGGCTCTATCCTGGGTAACTCGCTCAATCTCCTCCATGGAACTGAGACCGATATTTCCTGCCTCTCTCAGCAAAGTTCGCTTCATGGTCTCTTTAGGTCGACCTCTCTTTCTTGAACCCTTTGCATCCCACTTCAATGCCTGCTTTGATATTCGTTGATCATTTCTCCTCAAGGTGTGCCCAACATATCTCCATCTTCTCTTTCTTATAACAGTTGTCACTAGTGGTTGACCAGAAATGTCTCTGATTTCATCACTTCTTCTGAATTCGTTCCATTTTATATTCATTATTTTTCGCAGAGATCTATTTTCAAATGCATTCAACTTGCTTTCTATATCTTTAGTCATTTTCCAACTCTCGCTGGCATATGTTAGGATTGATATAACATTTGAATTGAAAATTTGTAATTTAGTTTTAATACTATATAACTTGCAGTTCCATATTTTATTTAGACTTTTAAAAGCTGATGTTATCAAACACATTACCATACATTATTACGGAGCTCGCAAGGGGAGCAAAGAATAGTACCACTGCGACCTACAAGGCATGTCGTGGGAGGCGACTGAGGCAGGGGACTAGGGAAGCTACACTAGTAAATAAAAAGCGTCGCAGAAATCGGATGTGCTAGCCTACTTGTAGGCGCATAACTGGCGCAGCGTACAATCGCTTTTAGGCTCAGATCACATACATATCACACAGAGTGGAGAACAAGTGTTCGATATGGCGCTTTTGAAGAAGATGAAGAAGTAGAAGATTTGTTTCATGTTCCGGCGTAAAATCTATAAATAGACTTATTCTGGCACAGGTAGAGTTTGGATTTTTTTTTAAAGCTAGGATTAGAAAAAGAGGTGGTGTATTGTGACATAATGTTTGTTTACACGCAGAGTCCTTGAATATTTTACAGTTTAAGAACATCCTATCACAGATAAACTAAACACAATACTTCTATCTATCGTACATACAGCAAACAACCTTGACATTATTTACCTTAAAGAGCGTCATTTTGCGTATAGTTTTAATAACTGGGTTATCTCAGGAAGTATGTTTTCGCATAGATACCTTGTAGGTTATACACATTAGCCGTGGCGGCTCGTCATTAAGGGCCAGAGAGCCACCAAAAATAATGTGTAACGTGTATTTATTATTTAATGGATTAAAATATAACCTAACCCAAAACCATGATTTTCCCGAAAATGTGTGTCTGGCCCCACCAACAAAAACGATCACGAGCCGCCACTGCACCTAAGTAATCTTAGGAAGTGTTTTCTTTTTTCTTCTTTGTGTTCATTCTTATCAACAATAGTATCAACTCGTGGTGATTATTGTTTGGTGTGCGTCGAGAAGGTGTGTACGTTGGGCATCGCTTTTTAGGCACCCACGGCGTGTTGGATTATGGATATGCACATACGAATTTTAACCTGGTAGATTTTCTCATAGATACAGGAGTTAGGAGTTACTCGTTGTAGACATGAGGGGTAAAGTTAGGAGTTACCGTTGTAGGCATGAGGGGTAAAGTTAGGAGTTACCGTTGTAGGCATGAGGGGTAAAGTTAGGAGTTACTCGTTGTAGACATGAGGGGTAAAGTTAGGAGTTACCGTTGTAGACATGAGGGGTAAAGTTAGGAGTTACCGTTGTAGGCATGAGGGGTAAAGTTAGGAGTTACCGTTGTAGGCATGAGGGGTAAAGTTAGGAGTTACTCGTTGTAGACATGAGGGGTAAAGTTAGGAGTTACTCGTTGTAGACATGAGGGGTAAAGTTAGGAGTTACCGTTGTAGGCATGAGGGGTAAAGTTAGGAGTTACCGTTGTAGGCATGAGGGGTAAAGTTAGGAGTTACTCGTTGTAGACATGAGGGGTAAAGTTAGGAGTTACTCGTTGTAGACATGAGGGGTAAAGTTAGGAGTTACCGTTGTAGGCATGAGGGGTAAAGTTAGGAGTTACTCGTTGTAGACATGAGGGGTAAAGTTAGGAGTTACTCGTTGTAGACATGAGGGGTAAAGTTAGGAGTTACTCGTTGTAGACATGAGGGGTAAAGTTAGGAGTTACCGTTGTAGGCATGAGGGGTAAAGTTAGGAGTTACTCGTTGTAGACATGAGGGGTAAAGTTAGGAGTTACCGTTGTAGGCATGAGGGGTAAAGTTAGGAGTTACTCGTTGTAGACATGAGGGGTAAAGTTAGGAGTGTGTTTAACCATGATTCATAATCGCCGCCACCATCACTACAATCACTACCACCATCACCACCAGTCACCATTATCGACATCATTACCACTATCATCATCGTCACTATCATCGTTGTTATCCTCAACCCTGCCACTATCACCACCGCCACCACCACCACTATCATCATCATTATCATCACCACTACCACCATCATCATCACTACCTTCACTATCACCCCCGTCATCATCGTTACCACTATCACCATCATCACCACTATCATCGTTATCATCATCACTACCACCATCACCACCAGCCACCATTATCGTCATCATTACCACTATCGTCATCGTCACTATCATCGCTATCATCATCAGCCCTACCACCATCACCACCGCCACCACCATCATCATCACTACCATCACTATCACCATCATCATCACTATCATCGTTGTCATCATCACTATCATTATCATCATTATCATCATCACTACCACCACAACCACCATCATCATCATTATCAGCATCACCACTACTACCACCATCATCCCGACAACCACCATCATCATCATCATCCCTAACATCCTCATAACCATCAACATCATATTACTCATATATTTCTTAATCAAAGTATTAACATGGTATGTAAGAGTATCAATTAAGAGGATCAGATTAAAGTTTGCACTTGTAATCATCAATACACATTACGAGAAAATATCGAAATTATGTAATTTCTGAAGTAATCGACATTTGTGACAAATACAGCGTATACTTTTTCTTAATCTTCGATCAGTCTTTCCGGACATTTTGATCATTCTTGTTGTGATATATACACAGCATTTGCCAAGAACGGCATTTTATCTCACATCATTCAGTGTCATTTGGAGCTCTGGTGCTTATCCTTCGGTGATGTGTCCGGTTTCAGCCAGCGTTTACTGGATTCGCTCTCCGTCAGCCTTTCGCTGTCTCCAGCCGACCGGCAAGGCAACAGGTTGAGTGTATACAAAGCAAAAGATTGCCCTTGCAAAAGGTGGACAACAGAAATAACAGAGGTGGTGAAAACACTGTTTATGAAGCGTACACCAAAGTCTATTCTAGAAATCTCTTCTTATCCTGACGATGAAAGGCAAAATAGGATTAGAGAAACGAAGAAAGAAGAAGGATAAATAAAGGTATATTCGAGCTTTGGTAAGTCAGGTTTATTGTGTTTGCAAGCTCTGGTAGGCATCGATGATAGCGAAGTTTTATTGTGTTTGCAAGCTCTGGTAGGTTTCGCTGATAGCGGTTTTATTGTGTTTGCAAGCTCTGGTAGGCATCGATGATAGCGAAGTTTTATTGTGTTTGCAAGCTCTGGTAGGCATCGATGATAGCGAAGTTTATAACACGTTGCGCTAGTGACCATGTGCCGTGAAAATTCCATTGTTTGAGTCCAGCTTGGGCTAAAATTTGTCAGTTTGCCTGCTGGACTATAGGAAACTTTGATCTTTTACTTGGAGATCTAAATTACAAATACCTCACAATTCGCAGTAAAGCTCGCTTGAATAGCGACGGACACTGGTAATAAGTAAAACAAGCCTTCACGCAAAAATGAATCAGAGATGCAATATTAGATGTCATGACTACGCTTGAATTCATAGTAAGCGAACAAAATGCCCTGGTAAGTAAGTGCCCCTTTCTAAAAATTGATATTCTGGATTCCTTCACGATACTTGCTGGACGATACTCTCTGGAATACTGGACGCCTGTATGTACGATACTCGTTGCCGATACTAGAAGCTCGTAGCTACGATACTCTCTGCTGATACTGGACACAATATCCCTGCTCTTTTCTCTAATTTATGTCTTATAAGTTTGTGTCGTTTAAATCTGTCTAGTTTGTCTGACTTCTTTTTCTATGTGTCCTTTCCATTGTGACAACTATTGAATAACTTGATCGTTGTTGTGAAACTATTGTGACAACTATTGAATAACTTGATCGTTGTTGTGAAACTATTGTGACAACTATTGAATAACTTGATCGTTGTTATGAAACTATTGTGACAACTATTGAATAACTTGATCGTTGTTGTGAAACTATTGTGACAACTATTGAATAACTTGATCGTTGTTGTGAAACTATTGTGACAACTATTGAATAACTTGATCGTTGTTGTGAAACTATTGTGACAACTATTGAATAACTTGATCGTTGTTATGAAACTATTGTGACAACTATTGAATAACTTGATCGTTGTTGTGAAACTATTGTGACAACTATTGAATAACTTGATCGTTGTTATGAAACTATTGTGACAACTATTGAATAACTTGATCGTTGTTGTGAAACTATTGTGACAACTATTGAATAACTTGATCGTTGTTATGAAACTATTGTGACAACTATTGAATAACTTGATCGTTGTTGTGAAACTATTGTGACAACTATTGAATAACTTGATCGTTGTTGTGAAACTATTGTGACAACTATTGAATAACTTGATCGTTGTTATGAAACTATTGTGACAACTATTGAATAACTTGATCGTTGTTGTGAAACTATTGTGACAACTATTGAATAACTTGATCGTTGTTGTGAAACTATTGTGACAACTATTGAATAACTTGATCGTTGTTATGAAACTATTGTGACAACTATTGAATAACTTGATCGTTGTTGTGAAACTATTGTGACAACTATTGAATAACTTGATCGTTGTTGTGAAACTATTGTGACACCTATTGAATAACTCAATCATTGTTGTGAAACTATTGTGACAACTATTGAATAACTTGATCGTTGTTGTGAAACTATTGTAACAACTATTGAATAACTTGATCGTTGTTGTGAAACTATTGTGACAACTATTGAATAACTTGATCGTTGTTGTGAAACTATTGTGACAACTATTGAATAACTTGATCGTTGTTATGAAACTATTGTGACACCTATTGAATAACTTGATCGTTGTTGTGAAACTATTGTGACAACTATTGAATAACTCGATCGTTGTTGTGAAACTTCATTTCATTTATTATTCATATTTTCTATCTACACAGAAAATAGTTTGACAAGTTACTTTGACACGTCAAGAAGTTGATCATAGTACAACAAAATGGCATCTTCAGATAACGAAGCCGCCCCTGTAGTAGAGAAGGAAGAGGAGGAGACAGAAGTAGCCCAAAGTGCTGACACTACTGAATGCGCCGCTCCTGCTACTGAGATTGTCGCCGCCACTGAAGTAGAAAACGCAGTACCTGTAGTTGTTGAAGTTCCAGCCCATGTCATAGAAGCAGAGGAACTCTTCAAGATATTAACCTCAGCAACAAGCTGTCATTCGCTGCTTCATAAACATCTTACACAGACCATCTTCGACAAGATTAAGGAGAGAAAAACCACTCTTGGAGGAACTTTAAGCGACTGTATTCGGTCAGGTAAGTTTGTTAGGTCTTAAGTAGAAATAACGCCCGCCTGCCCAGCGTGTTCGTAGCGCGTTGGGCTGCGGGTGACTAGCCCTCTGTGAGTGCGGGCTCAATTCTGCGGGTTGGCAGAGAAGCCACCGGTTCCTCAGATTCACGATGTTCGTGACACCGAACCGAAGGGTTACGATGTCCATGGCACCGAGCCGAAGAGCTGAATGCTCAAGTGCTTCTGGATCGGGAAAAAGTAGAAATAACAATACACATAGGATGGGAGGGGAAGAGGAGGAGGGAGGAAGAGTGGCGTGACCCCATACTTTAGCTGTCCACGTTTCATTATTCCAATAGTTAGGAGTTCGAAAAATGTGTCATGCTTCGGACAAACAGACACAGCTACATTCTGTTTTATAGTCTGTCTGTCTACCTATCTAATATTAACCTCAATCGTAATCTTCAAATCTAAATCATAAATCTGAAATCTAAAATTTAGATCTGCCTGTCTATCTGTCTATCCATTATGTATCTTTCCATTATCTATTTTGTTACCTTTCCTTCTTTTATCATTCTTTTATATATTTATTTTATCTAATATCTTTCTTTATGTTATGTATATTTTGTTATTATGCTTTTCTATTATCTGTATGTCTAGTCTATCTGGGTTTCTGTTATATATATATATATATATATATATATATATGTATATGTTTACAGGACCGTGCGGTATATTTTCTCAATATGATGCAAGTCTTCGAAATGCTGCCCCTTAAATCTTTCTTCTCTAAAATAACCTTCAATTGTAATTTTGATTTTGCTGCTTATGCCGCCCTCATGACGGTGCCGCCTGATGCGGCCGCCTCTCTGTATCACAGCACGGCACGGCTCTGTATGTTTATTGTATCTATCTATTTTGGTAAATTTCATATCTAGCAGCAATCACATTCGCAGACGTGAATTTCTCTTCGCTTCAGATAAAATTTGCATGTCTACAGCCTCTACGCCATATCTATTGATATGCATCGTAATCCTAATCCACATTAGCATATCTCTGATATATATATACAAGACAAATTAACGTTTATGTGAAGCAACAAGCCCTATTAAAGATCGACATTTTGTTCAAATCTGAACAAATGTCGTAAATAAATATCACATATCTTGTTCAGAAACTAGAAATGCAATTTTTTTCAAGTTTTGAAAGCATCTAGGAACGTCTCTTGTTGTTTTTACAACAATGGCGGGTGGCATATAAAGAAGGAACAAGCCGGCTGTAAATGAAACCCAACCGGCTATTGTTGTGCAATGGCTGGCTATGAATATCGATTTGTATAAATAATTTATCCTTAGATAGTTGTAACTGCAGTTATGTCTAGTAACGATTTGTGTATCTATTTTAGTTTGTGTTCATGTATGTATTATAAAATGATATTTTTCTTCTTCTTTTGTCACACTGTTATCGGGTTGTTGTCCAATGTCGTGGTTTTCAGTTTTTGTCTTGCGCTGTTCTAGCGGCTTGGGTGATTGTTATTTTCGCTCTCTGACAGGATTCTGCTATGCTATCTAACTATATTTTTCGTGGTCTTCCTCTCGCCTTTTTTCCTGATGTTCTGTTATAGTATACTGTGGAGTTTGGGTGCATTCTTATTAAGTGGCTAAACCACTTCATTCTTTATTTCTCAATGTAATTCAAGTAAGGTTCTGTGCCAACTTTCTTTCTTATCCTGATTTTGGTGACTCTGTCATTTCTGGTGTTGTTTGTAACTTTTCGCAGGCAACGCATTTCACATGTAGATATTTTGTGACTGCGTTTTGCTCATTGTCCATGTTTGGCTTTGGTAACACAAAGTAGGTATAAAAATACTGTTGAACAGGCATGTATAATATGTGATATGCAATGCAATGTGAACATTCCTATTGTTATGTCTAATCACTTATTAAACAGTGAAACGACGTGTAAAACGTGACTCTTTTCATACAATAAATGTTAGCGAGTTTTGACGTCGATTGTTGACATTTTACATATTTATTTATTAATTGTTCCCTGCTTTTGTAAAACTGCCATCTACCTGTCTTCCTCAATATCAGCCGTTTATTCAGTATTACGGTAGTCTCTAGAATGCAAAAAGCAAATGCTGTAACCTACTAGTTAGTACCAATGTTAAGGCATCCAAAACTCTCAATAACAACTAAACAACAGATGATCAACAGCATTTTCATGCCTACTTTGTGTTACCAGAGCCAAACATGGACAATGAGCAAAGCGCAGTAACAAAAATAACTACATGTGAAATGCGGTGCCTGCGAAAAGTTACCAACAACACCAGAAAAGATAGTCTTCAACATCAGCATAAGAAAGAAAGTTGACACAGAACCTTGCTTGAATTACATTGAGAAACAAAGAATGCGGTGGTTTGGCGGCTACTTAATAAGAATGCATCCAAACTCCACAGTATACAGAGTCTTCTATAATAGAACATCAGGAAAGAAGGCGAGAGGAAGACCACGAAAATATGGTTAGATGGTATAGCAGAATCCGTCAAAGAACCAAAAAAAAAACAATCACAAAAGCCACCAGAACAGCGCAAGACAAAAAACAGAAAACCACGACACTGGGCAATAACCTGATAGCAGCGTGAGGACAAAAGAAGAAGATTGCAGCCTCCCCGAAGTTTTCTCCAGATCTGATCTGATTTGGTCTGACCACCTCAGATCAGTAAGTTTTCCTGTATCGCTTTGTTTTGGGACACCAGAATTATTATCTTAATTTGTGGTTTTTTTTCATCGTTTGCAGTAGGTATCACATTAATATATCACCATCTTCAAGTAGCTTATCCATTCCTGAACTTGGCTCACATGACAGTAGTCCTGAAAAACACTCTGTTCTGTGCAAGTTGACCGGCGTCAGCAGCAGTCATTCTCTGGTCGTCAATGACATCTTGTACCCATCGTCTTGCAGGTCTTCCTCTCATTCTTCTTCCAGACACTATTCCCTTCAAAATTACCATCTCTAGGCACTCATGTCGTTTGATGTGTCCGAAATATTTAATTTTCATTATTATACTCGTATGTACATACAATTCACTATTTTATTTATATATATATATATATATATATATATATATATATATATAATACTGTTTATAGTAACAATTTAAACTTGGAAGGTGATCTATGAAAATCCAAAATAATGGCGAATCTATCTATCTTGGTTGGAGCACATTTGATATATTTACCTACCTACATACTTGCATACCTACATACCTGTCTGCTTACCTACCTACTTGTCTAATTCTATGTCTACCTATTTGTCTGCTTACCTACCTACCTGTCTACCTGTCTACCTACCTGTCTACCTACCTACCTGTCTACTTGCGTACCTACCTACCTACCTAGCTACATACATACATTCAACCTTCATCGACGTAAGGGAAGACTGCAGTAAAACTATGAAGCAATGGCGAAACACGTAAAAACAAAGTACTGTAGTTTTTACAAAATACAAAAATAATAACAATACACAGTATGGTGTTACTAAAAAAGCCTTTATCGAAACGTTGCTGTGAATTGTTATTGTTTGTATATTTTGTATAACCAGAGTACTTTGTTGTTATGCGTTTCACCATTTAATCTTCACAAATGTTATAAACAAAATAAGTACTATAGTTGAAAAATTGAATAGAATAACAGAACGAAAAAGATGACAACAATGCACTTTGCTACAAACGACAGTACTTATGCACAGACACGTATAGAAAAAAGCCCGCTAAAATTCATCTCCGGTTATACACAGAACACGCGCACGTTCGATTTTATGCGTTAAATATGTGCATACATTATGACGTATTTGTCACGTTATTGCATGATCTCATATACATTTCATCACCATAGCAACTACAATGTCTGTCGATGCTAAAGGGGAACTTCATGTCTGCCAAAACTTCAATATCGTTAATCTTGCAGATGACTGTGCCCTCAGGTTCTCTAGAAACATGTAGGATTATTTACCACATCGTTCAATTTCAAATATCTGGTTTGGTTTACAGCGTTTGTAAATAATAGTAATTTAATTTTCATCATAAACAGGTTTGACCTACCATGGCTCCCCGGCAACATAAGGCCGACTAGATTGATCGGGAAAATCAAAATTCCTGTTTAATTGGGGGCTGGTTTTTATAAGTGTTTGATAGAACACTGTAAGATTTTCTGCAATTTTACACAATTCTCCGAGTCCATGTTTATTTATTGATGAAAAATGTTAATAATATCGATTTATTGTTAAACTTAATGTCACATACTATAATCTTGATTTAGCATGTTGTATTGTGTTTAAAATGAATTTATCTTTATCTAGCAATACTGAAATGCAAGGTCACACGACGGTTGTGGTCTTATTTTCTATAATTTTTTACCTGAGCTCGCCGGATTTATGTTATCGGAGACCACGGATCTACATACCGATCGACATGGCAGAGTTATTGAAGACGGATTCTTGAAACAGAAAGCTTCTCTTCTTTTCTTTTGTTCTTCTCTGCTTTTTTGCGGCTAGGCGTAGCAGGCTTAACTGATGATCGGTTTCTGAGATAATGCGCGCTTGGTCGCTTGATATGCTGTGGTATTGTGGAGTTTTAAGATGTCTGTAACTCCATCAACCCATCTTTTCTTGGTCTGCCCCTTCCTCTTGATGATTCCATTGTCAGGTTGTACGCTCTTGCAACTGGTGTATTCGGGTTCATTCTGACCAAGTGGCCAAACCATTTGAGTCTCTGTTTTTCAATAAATCTAATAGCAGGTGTTGTTCCGACTGTTCTTCTAATTTCCTCATTTCTTATATGGTCTCTTCTTGTTTTATTTACTGCTTTCCTCAAGCATCTCATTTCGCATGTGGTAATTTTCCTTTCTTGAAAACAGAAAGCAACTATTACAATATTCAAACACAAATAACAACTTCTCATGACTCATCCTCTCCCCTCCCCCTCACCCCCAACTATAACTGATATATTTATCGAAAGAGTGTGACCCCCTCCCCACCCCCTTCTCCCCAAACCCTGTGATACCAATGTCAGACAAGGACGATGACATGAAAAGATAAAAGAAAAAGGATCACGACAGACATAAGATTCTTCACCTCCGTGTGTTGCTGGTGCCCTCAAGGGTAACAAAGGTTAGTACCACTGCGACCTACAAAGCATGTAGTAAGAGGCGACTAAGGTAGTGTCCTAGTGTAGTTACCCTAGTCAATAAAAAAGCATCGCAGAAATCGGATGTTCAATGCTTTTGTTACAGTTGTATCACACGCCGTTCGTTTTTAAATAGAACAATTGGTTGGTCCTTACAGTGATTTGTTTGTTCGTTTATTTTGTACAGGAAAAACTTTGTGTGTTTGTTTGTTCTTTAGTGGAGTTTGTTCTTTAGTGGAGTTTGTTCTTTAGTGGAGTTTGTTCTTTAGTGAACTTTGTTTGCTCTTTAGTGGAGTTTGTTTGCTCTTTAGTGGAGTTTGTTTGCTCTTTAGTGGAGTTTGTTCTTTAGTGGAGTTTGTTCTTTAGTGGAGTTTGTTCTTTAGTGGACTTTGTTCTTTAGTGGAGTTTGTTTGCTCTTTAGTGGAGTTTGTTCTTTAGTGGAGTTTGTTTGCTCTTTAGTAGAGTTTGTTTGCTCTTTAGTGGAGTTTGTTTGCTCTTTAGTGGAGTTTGTTTGCTCTTTAGTGGAGTTTGTTTGTTCTTTAGTAGAGTTTGTTCTTTAGTGGAGTTTGTTCTTTAGTGGAGATTGTTTGCTCTTTAGTGGAGTTTGTTCTTTAGTGGAGTTTGTTTGTTCTTTAGTGGAGTTTGTTCTTTAGTGGAGTTTGTTCTTTAGTGGAGTTTCTTTGTTCTTTAGTGGAGTTTGTTCTTTAGTTGTTTTTGTTTGTTCTTTAGTGGAGTTTGTTTGTTCTTTAGTGGAGTTTGTTCTTTAGTGGAGTTTGTTCTTTAGTGGAGTTTGTTGTTTAGTGGAGTTTGTTTGTTCTTTAGTGGAGTTTGTTCTTTAGTGGAGTTTGTTTGTTCTTTAGTGGAGTTTGTTCTTTAGTGGAGTTTGTTTGTTCTTTAGTGGAGTTTGTTTGTTCTTTAGTGGAGTTTGTTTGTTCTTTAGTGGAGTTTGTTCTTTAGTGGAGTTTGTTTGTTCTTTAGTGGAGTTTGTTTGTTCTTTAGTGGAGTTTGTTCTTTAGTGGAGTTTGTTTGTTCTTTAGTGGAGTTTGTTCTTAGTGGAGTTTGTTCTTTAGTGGAGTTTGTTCTTTAGTGGAGTTTGTTTGTTCTTTAGTGGAGTTTGTTCTTTAGTGGAGTTTGTTTGTTCTTTAGTGGAGTTTGTTCTTTAGTGGAGTTTGTTTGTTCTTTAGTGGAGTTTGTTCTTTAGTGGAGTTTGTTTGTTCTTTAGTGGAGTTTGTTCTTTAGTGGAGTTTGTTTGTTCTTTAGTGGAGTTTGTTCTTTAGTGAAGTTTGTTTGTTCTTTAGTGGAGTTTGTTTGTTCTTTAGTGGAGTTTGTTTGTTCTTTAGTGGAGTTTGTTCTTTAGTGGAGTTTGTTTGTTCTTTAGTGGAGTTTGTTTGTTCTTTAGTGGAGTTTGTTCTTTAGTGGAGTTTGTTTGTTCTTTAGTGGAGTTTGTTCTTTAGTGGAGTTTGTTTGCTCTTTAGTGGAGTTTGTTTGCTCTTTAGTGGAGTTTGTTTGTTCTTTAGTGCAGTTTGTTTGTTCTTTAGTGGAGTTTGTTTGTTCTGTAGTGGAGTTTGTTCTTTAGTGGAGTTTGTTCTTTAGTGGAGTTTGTTTGTTCTTTAGTGGAGTTTGTTCTTTAGTGGAGTTTGTTTGTTCTTTAGTGGAGTTTGTTCTTTAGTGGAGTTTGTTTGCTCTTTAGTGGAGTTTGTTTGCTCTTTAGTGGAGTTTGTTCTTTTGTGGAGTTTGTTTGTTCTTTAGTGGAGTTTGTTCTTTAGTGGAGTTTGTTTGTTCTTTAGTGGAGTTTGTTCTTTAGTGAAGTTTGTTTGTTCTTTATTGGAGTTTGTTTGTTCTTTAGTGGAGTTTGTTCTTTAGAGGAGTTTGTGTTTTAGAGGAGTTTGTTTGCCCGTCTGCCCAGCGTGTTCGTAGCGCGTTGGGTGACTATCCCTCTGTGTGTGCGGGTTCAATTCCGCTGATTTGATGGAGTTTGTTCTTTAGTTTGTTCTTTAGTTTGTTCTTTAGTTTGTTCTTTAGTTTGTTCTTTAGTTTGTTCTTTAGTGTGTTCTTTAGAGGAGTTTGTTCTTTAGAGGATATATGTCTTTTATCCGAGACACTGTATTTCAATATAACTGACTGTTTTATCTGAGGCATGGCATTTCCATATAATATCAAGTATTCTTATGTTTTCATGCGTGCTGGCTATACAAATTAGCAATAACTTACGGTGTAGCACGAGACAAAATGCACCGATTGAAGTGAAACACTCATGTGTTGTCGGTCAATGGGAGCAAGTAATAGTAACACTGTGACACTACAAAACATGTCGTAACTGAGGTAGGGGCCTAGAGAAACTACCCTAGTAAATAAAAAGCGTGGCAGAAATCGGATGTACTTGTAGGCGTATAATTGGCATAATGTACAATCGCTTTTAGGCTCGGATCACATTCAAATCACAAAGAGTGGTTGAAAAATTGGTCGATAGGGAGCGTTTAAAGAAGAAGAAGATAAACTGGACAAATTTATCAGAATCATCACATTTAAGAGAATAAGATTTACCCAATCATATCAAGTTTGTAAATATCTGAACAGAACGGCACACAGAGAATTCTAGAAGTAATTATCACAAACATTGTGCATTGTGCAGAATCTATCAAACACAATATATACAAACTACACGAAATGCACTGAATGTAACATGGAGAAACACAAGCTAACATATAAACAGAAGGTTAAAAGAATCTCAAGTGCTATCATGAACAATATCAACTCAAAGAATTCACTTAGAAGTATGTCCGTCTGTATGTTATCGAGAAAAGATAAATGGGAAATGTTGCACCAAAGAGTTCCTGTTTAATTGGGGGCTGGTTTTTATAAGTGTTTGATAGAACACTGTAAGATTTTCTGCAATTTTACACAATTCTCCGAGTCCATGTTTATTTATTGATGAAAAATGTTAATAATATCGATTTATTGTTAAACTTAATGTCACATACTATAATCTTGATTTAACATGTTGTATTGTTTTTAAAATGAATTTATCTTTATCTAGCAATACTGAAATGCAAGGTCACACGACGGTTGTGGTCTTATTTTCTATAATTTTTTACCTGAGCTCGCCGGATTTATGTTATCGGAGACCACGGATCTACATACCGATCGACATGGCAGAGTTATTGAAGACGGATTCTTGAAACAGAAAGCTTCTCTTCTTTTCTTTTGTTCTTCTCTGCTTTTTTGCGGCTAGGCGTAGCAGGTTTAACTGATGATCGGTTTCTGAGATAATGCGCGCTTGGTCGCTTGATATGCTGTGGTATTGTGGAGTTTTAAGATGTCTGTAACTCCATCAACCCATCTTTTTCTTGATGATTCCATTTTCAGGTTGTACGCTCTGCAACTGGTGTATTCGGGTTCATTCTGACCAAGTGGCCAAACCATTTGAGTCTCTGTTTTTCAATAAATCTAATAGCAGGTGTTGTTCCGACTGTTCTTCTAATTTCCTCATTTCTTATATGGTCTCTTCTTGTTTTATTTACTGCTTTCCTCAAGCATCTCATTTCGCATGTGGTAATTTTCCTTTCTTGAAAACAGAAAGCAACTATTACAATATTCAAACACAAATAACAACTTCTCATGACTCATCCTCTCCCTCCCCTCACCCCCAACTATAACTGATATATTTATCGAAAGAGTGTGACCCCCCTCCCCCACCCCCTTCTCCCCAAACCCTGTGATACCAATGTCAGACAAGGACGATGACATGAAAAGATAAAAGAAAAAGGATCACGACAGACATAAGATTCTTCACCTCCGTGTGTTGCTGGTGCCCTCAAGGGTAACAAAGGTTAGTACCACTGCGACCTACAAAGCATGTAGTAAGAGGCGACTAAGGTAGTGTCCTAGTGTAGTTACCCTAGTCAATAAAAAAGCATCGCAGAAATCGGATGTTCAATGCTTTTGTTACAGTTGTATCACACGCCGTTCGTTTTTAAATAGAAAAATTGGTTGGTCCTTACAGTGATTTGTTTGTTCGTTTATTTTGTACAGGAAAAACTTTGTGTGTTTGTTTGTTCTTTAGTGGAGTTTGTTCTTTAGTGGAGTTTGTTCTTTAGTGGAGTTTGTTCTTTAGTGAAGTTTGTTTGCTCTTTAGTGGAGTTTGTTTGTTCTTTAGTGAAGTTTGTTTGCTCTTTAGTGGAGTTTGTTTGCTCTTTAGTGGAGTTTGTTCTTTAGTGGAGTTTGTTCTTTAGTGGTTTGTTCTTTAGTGAAGTTTGTTTGCTCTTTAGTGGAGTTTGTTTGCTCTTTAGTGGAGTTTGTTTGTTCTTTAGTGGAGTTTGTTCTTTAGTGGAGTTTGTTCTTTAGTGGAGATTGTTTGCTCTTTAGTGAAGTTTGTTCTTTAGTGGAGTTTGTTTGTTCTTTAGTGGAGTTTGTTCTTTAGTGGAGTTTGTTCTTTAGTGGAGTTTCTTTGTTCTTTAGTGGAGTTTGTTCTTTAGTTGTTTTTGTTTGTTCTTTAGTGGAGTTTGTTTGTTCTTTAGTGGAGTTTGTTCTTTAGTGGAGTTTGTTCTTTAGTGGAGTTTGTTCTTTAGTGGAGTTTGTTTGTTCTTTAGTGGAGTTTGTTCTTTAGTGGAGTTTGTTTGTTCTTTAGTGGAGTTTGTTCTTTAGTGGAGTTTGTTTGTTCTTTAGTGGAGTTTGTTTGTTCTTTAGTGGAGTTTGTTTGTTCTTTAGTGGAGTTTGTTTTTAGTGGGGTTGTTTGTTCTTTAGTGGAGTTTGTTTGTTCTTTAGTGGAGTTTGTTCTTTAGTGGAGTTTGTTTGTTCTTTAGTGGAGTTTGTTCTTTAGTGGAGTTTGTTTGCTCTTTAGTGGAGTTTGTTTGCTCTTTAGTGGAGTTTGTTTGTTCTTTAGTGCAGTTTGTTTGTTCTTTAGTGGAGTTTGTTTGTTCTGTAGTGGAGTTT
Organism: Arion vulgaris; assembly: GCA_020796225.1. NCBI lineage: Eukaryota > Metazoa > Mollusca > Gastropoda > Stylommatophora > Arionidae > Arion > Arion vulgaris. The sequence goes on along the minus strand of CM036762.1, from coordinate 48,953,935 downwards.
GTTCTTTAGTGGAGTTTGTTCTTTAGTGGAGTTTGTTCTTTAGTGGAGTTTGTTTGTTCTTTAGTGGAGTTTGTTCTTTAGTGGAGTTTGTTTGTTCTTTAGTGGAGTTTGTTCTTTAGTGGAGTTTGTTTGCTCTTTAGTGGAGTTTGTTTGCTCTTTAGTGGAGTTTGTTCTTTTGTGGAGTTTGTTTGTTCTTTAGTGGAGTTTGTTCTTTAGTGGAGTTTGTTTGTTCTTTAGTGGAGTTTGTTCTTTAGTGAAGTTTGTTTGTTCTTTATTGGAGTTTGTTTGTTCTTTAGTGGAGTTTGTTCTTTAGTGGAGTTTGTTTGTTCTTTAGTGGAGTTTGTTCTTTAGTGAAGTTTGTTTGTTCTTTATTGGAGTTTGTTTGTTCTTTAGTGGAATTTGTTCTTTAGAGGAGTTTGTGTTTTAGAGGAGTTTGTTTGCCCGTCTGCCCAGCGTGTTCGTAGCGCGTTGGGTGACTATCCCTCTGTGTGTGCGGGTTCAATTCCGCTGATTTGATGGAGTTTGTTCTTTAGTTTGTTCTTTAGTTTGTTCTTTAGTTTGTTCTTTAGTTTGTTCTTTAGTTTGTTCTTTAGTGTGTTCTTTAGAGGAGTTTGTTCTTTAGAGGATATATGTCTTTTATCCGAGACACTGTATTTCAATATAACTGACTGTTTTATCTGAGGCATGACATTTCCATATAATATCAAGTATTCTTATGTTTTCATGCGTGCTGGCTATACAAATGAGCAATAACTTACGGTGCAGCACGAGACAAAATGCACCGATTGAAGTGAAACACTCATGTGTTGTCGGTCAATGGGAGTAAGTAATAGTAACACTGTGACACTACAAAACATGTCGTAACTGAGGTAGGGGCCTAGAGAAACTACCCTAGTAAATAAAAAGCGTCGCAGAAATCGGATGTACTTGTAGGCGTATAATTGGCATAATGTACAATCGCTTTTAGGCTCGGATCACATTCAAATCACAAAGAGTGGTTGAAAAATTGGTCGATAGGGAGCGTTTAAAGAAGAAGAAGAACAACTGGACAAATTTATGAGAATCATCACATTTAAGAGAATAAGATTTACCCAATCATATCAAGTTTGTAAATATCTGAACAGAACGGCACACAGAGAATTCTAGAAGTAATTATCACAAACATTGTGCATTGTGCAGAATCTATCAAACACAATATATACAAACTACACGAAATGCACTGAATGTAACATGGAGAAACACAAGCTAACATATAAACAGAGAAGGTTAAAAGAATCTCAAGTGCTATCATGAACAATATCAACTCAAAGAATTCACTTAGAAGTATGTCCGTCTGTATGTTATCGAGAAAAGATAAATGGGAAATGTTGCACCAAAGAGTTGAAAAATTGCTATATACACTAACATTTATAGTTAAGTAGATTTATGGCATTGAAAAGATAAATGGTTAAGTTGAAACGGTTTGTCATTGATTAAACTTGTGATTGCGCAACTTAAGTCTAACCCACGGGTTCATAAAGTGGGCGGTACCCCCACCCCCAGTGGGCGCTGAAGCCTTCTAGAGGGGTAAGGGATAGTGGGTTCAGAAGCATTTTGGGGAGTTGTTTTTCGTGATTGTTGCGATTGAATAATCATTTAAAAATTGAATTCTGCAATTTAATTCATCTTATGCCCATCTTAAGACACAAGACAAGAGGCAATGAATGACATACTCAAAAAGAGAAGATGGAAATGGCTTGGACATGTTATGAGAATGAGACAAGAAATGCCTGCAAGGATAGCCCTCACTTGGACACCAGAGGGAAAGAGAAAGAAAGGCAGACCACGGACAACATGGAGGCGCATGATGGAAGAGGAACTGGACACCGCATCTCTGACGTGGGGCTCTGCGCTGAAGGTTGCACGGGACAGGAGAGCATGGAAAGTCCTTTCTGAAGCCCCATGTGTCACTAGGCATGACGGGATTAAGTAAGTAAGTAAGTAAGTATGCCCATCTTACACGATCCATTTTTCATCAATTTTCTATTTCATTCATATAATCATTTGAAAATTGACCATGTAGGACAGAAATACGAGTATATATCAATTTCTATGTCAAAGTGAACAGAGAACATGTGTATATATATATGTGTGAGGGGGAGGCGTTGGCAAACTATTATAGTGTGGAAGGGGGTAGGGGGCTTTACAAAGTTTATGTCGCTCAAAGTGGACGGTGGGCCAAAATAGTTTGGGAATCTATGGTTTTCTTCTTCTTCTTCTTCTTCTTTGCGTTCGGTTTCGTATGCTCGTCTAAATCATGAGATGGGTTGCCTCTATGAAGCTGCATGTCAGTTGGAGTTCCTCGAGAGTTCCCCATAGCTTGGTCTGTAAGCTTTGTTCATGAGGCCATGTTTCATTTCGTTGTTGTATGTATGATGGACATGACTGCAGGATGTGCTCTGTAGTCTGTGTTTCTGTCTGGCATGCACAACTGTGCAGTCTGGAATCTATGGTCTAACCCATATTATAAAATGAATATCTCGCCCGTGTGTTATCTGAGCTCTCAGGGGAGCAAAGAATAGTAACACTGTGACCTACAAGGCATTGCGTTAGAGGTGACTGAGGTAGGGGTCTAGGAAAACTACCCTAGTAAATAAAGTGTCGCAGAAATCGGATGCGCTGGCCCAGGTCCGTGCGGTATATTTTCTCAGTATGATGCAAGTCTTTGAAATGCCACACTTAAAATGTGTTTTCTTTAAATTAAGCTTCGATTGTGATTTTTAAAAATAAAAATGTCCGAATACTTAATCGAATCGAATACACCAATATCGAAATAGCATAGGCCGATAGTGAAAAGCGTTGCGTATATATTTTTTATTATTGAATGGTTTAAATAGTATTTTGATTTCGCTACTTATGTCGCCTCCTTACGGTGCCGCCTGATGCGGCAGGCTCTTTGTATCCCCAGCCAACTCTAATATTGGGTCTCATAACTGATCGAGGAAACCCTGACCTAGTTTTGAGTTGGGGATTGATTTTTTGTATATGTTTGATAGAACACTGCAATTTTACTCAATTGAAACAACGTACAATTGCTCTTAGGCTCAGATCACATACAAATCACACAGAGTAGTTAACGTGTTAGATGTGGAGCTTCGAAGAATGAGAAGAAGAACTCTATATTATAAAATTCTCTGAGCTCTCTATATTATAAAATTCTCTTACCTCTCTATATTATGAAGTTCTCTGAACTCGTTTTATTATAAACTTTTTTGAACTCGCTGTGTTAAGAAGCTCTTCTAACTATGTTATAGAATGTACAGATCTCTCTTTGTTATAGAATGTACAGATTTTCTTTGTTATAGAATGTACAGATCTCTCTTTGTTATAGAATGTACAGATCTCTCTATGTTATAGAATGTACAGATCTCTCTATGTTATAGAATGTACATATCTCTCTTTGTTATAGAATGTACAGATCTCTATATGTTATAGAATGTACATATCTCTATATGTTATAGAATGTACAGATCTCTCTTTGTTATAGAATGCACAGATCTCTATATGTTATAGAATGTACAGATCTCTCTTTGTTATAGAATGCACAGATCTCTCTTTGTTATAGAATGTACAGATCTCTCTTTGTTATAGAATGTACAGATCTCTCTATGTTATAGAATGTACAGATCTCTCTTTGTTATAGAATGTACAGATCTCTCTATGTTATAGAATGTACAGATCTCTATATGTTATAGAATGTACAGATCTCTATATGTTATAGAATGTACAGATCTCTCTTTGTTATAGAATGTACAGATCTCTATATATTATAGAATGTACAGATCTCTATATGTTATAGAATGTACAGATCTCTATATGTTATAGAATGTACAGATCTCTCTTTGTTATAGAATGCACAGATCTCTATATGTTATAGAATGTACAGATCTCTCTATGTTATAGAATGCACAGATCTCTCTTTGTTATAGAATGTACAGATCTCTCTATGTTATAGAATGCACAGATCTCTATATGTTATAGAATGTACAGATCTCTCTTTGTTATAGAATGCACAATTCTCTTTGTTATAGAATGTACAGATCTCTTTGTTATAGAATGTACAGATCTCTCTTGTTATAGAATGCACAGATCTCTTTGTTATAGAATGTACAGATCTCTCTATGTTATAGAATGTACAGATCTCTATATGTTATAGAATGTACAGATCTCTCTTTGTTATAGAATATACAGATCTCTCTTTGTTATAGAATGTACAGATATCTCTTTGTTATAGAATGTACAGATCTCTCTTTGTTATAGAATGTACAGATCTCTCTTTGTTATAGAATGTACAGATCTCTCTTTGTTATAGAATGTACAGATCTCTCTATGTTATAGAATGTACATATCTCTCTATGTTATAGAATGTACAGATCTCTCTTTGTTATAGAATGTACAGATCTCTCTTTGTTATAGAATGTACAGATCTCTATATGTTATAGAATGTACAGATCTCTCTTTGTTATAGAATGTACAGATCTCTCTTTGTTATAGAATGCACAGATCTCTATATGTTATAGAATGTACAGATCTCTCTATGTTATGTAGTTTTTTTTAACTCAGGCTATGTTTTGAAGATCTAACTATATTATGGAATTCACTGATATCTCTCTCTACGTTATGGAATTCACTGATATCTCTCTCTACGTTATGGAATTCACTGATATCTCTCTCTACGTTATGGAATGCTAAGTATTCCTTGAAATGATGAAAGGTCAAGGTGACGGAAGATTTCTTCCACAAACTCCCTCACCTTCATATTATATATTTGCAGAAGGGTTTGGTTTGCTTGGGGGAAGGGAAGGGCAGAGGTAGAGGCTCTCTGTTCTCTGTGTTGATTCACCTGTGAGAAGCTTCCAGTATTATCGATATTTTATCACCACACATTCATCAGTTGCGTCTGAAACTTGATGTTGAGTGCGTGACTGCATACCTGGGTTGTCCTATTATCCGTCCAAGGATGCCGGGTCGCAGACTGCAGAGGAATGCACAAGAGAGAGAAGGGGAGAGGGGGTGGAGGTAGAAAGACAAGCGTGCAAAGGTGAGAAGGGGTAACTGTAGCGCGTGCAAAGGTGAGAAGGGATAACTGTAGCGCGTGCAAAGGTGAGAAGGGGTAACTGTAGCGAAGAAAACAAACGAAGGTACTTCTTCATTCATCATCATCATCAAATAGCTTGTCCTGAGCAGAACTTTGCCACCCCAACAGTCCTTCGGAATCTCTCTCTCTCTCTCTCTCTCTCTCATAGGCCAGATGTCACGCCTCTGCAGCCGTCATGCTTAAACCACAAGTTACAACCTGAATATCAATCTTCTCCGTGGTCTTTCTCTTCTTCTCGTTGCCAGAATTCCTCCTTCCATAATTGTCTTCTCCAGACCATCGTGTCTCTTTATATCTCCAAAATACCTCAATTTTTTCATTCTCAGTTGTAACATGTCAAATTTCTTTGATTATCAGTTCTTTCTAGATAGATCTATTTGTTCTCTTCTCTGTCCAAGATATACGGAGGACTCTTCTGTAACACGTATATTCAAAAGCATATATGTTTTTGCATTGCCTTGTTAAATGTCCATGCTTCACACCCATACGCTACCACTGGGAGTATGCATGTTCTTAGTATTTCTTCATTACCCAAACGAAAAATACAAATACAAATTATTGAAGCGATCGTCGTTGTATAGAAGTACCAATCTTAATGAGATTGATTGATTGATTGAACTATCATCTGTTGCACGTCGGCGAGTAAACATATGTTCTCCGATCTCAATCGTACACAAGAAGAACACAGAAGCAATGCGTGAACTCTGTAAGACATGCGAGGCTTCCCCGACGCAATTTTGAAGAGGATAAAATATTTTTGTAGGAATTTTATTTAAATCTTACAACATTAAACTTTGACCTGGCAGGGAATGTTCAGCACACTCTTATCGATATTCTTCTTCTTTTTCTTCTTCTTACGTGCCATATCTTTCTTTCTTTCTCGAATCCTGTTTGCCTCACAGCGTCAGATCAAGAAGAGATTTATAAAACGGGCCCTAGTATGCGCTTTGTAAATAGTCTCTTTCGTTGCCTCTATTATCTCTGAGGTTCATCTTTTGCGTGACCGGCCTTTTGCTTTGTACCCATTGTATCGGAGTAGCATTGCTCTTTGAGGTACACATCACCGAAGGATAAGCACCAGATCTTCAAATGGTGCTGAAGATGTGATGTAAAACACACCAATGCTAAGGCTGCATGAATCAGATTTCCACAAGAATAGAATGGGGAGATCTGGTACATCGGTCTGGGCGGTGATCGCGAGAGAGAGAACATGATGTTGGAGAAGGATAAAGAACTTTCTGGAGATTTAATGTCTTTCAGGCAGACTATGATGAGAGCAACGTTTTGCAAAGGAAATGTTACATTATGAACAATACTCTTTAATATCACCAATAACAAAAACATTTCTTAGGTTGAAAGGACATGCCTCGGCTTAAAATGACTTTAATCCTATAAACAAATAATAAATAAATCAAGCCGAATTAATACTGAAGCTAATACACCAAAACAAAGATAAAATCACCACATTGAGAGAGACTTCATTTTAATTCAAACATAACTGTTATTATATTTGATCCTTACTATGATTGTTATTCAAATCTAAACTATTTCTCAAACAGAATACAATGAGAATACATAGAATACAAACAGAATACACAGAATACATTGAATACAAACATAATACAATGAGAAAAGACAGAATACAAACAGAATACAATGAGAATACACAGAATACACAGAATGCAATGAGAATACACAGAATACAAACAGAATACAATGAGAATACACGGAATACAAACAGGATACAATGAGAATACAAGGAGAATACACAGAATACAAACAGAATACAATGAGAATACAAGGAGAATACAAGGAGAATACACAGAATACAAACAGAATACAATGAGAATACACGGAATACAAACAGGATACAATGAGAATACAATGAGAATACACAGAATACAAACAGAATACAATGAGAATACAAACAGAATACAAGGAGAATACAAAGAGAATACAAACAGAATACGAACAGAATACACAGAATACTCTTCTTCTTCAGCGATCTCTACACAGAATACAAACAGAATACACAGAATACAAACAGAATACACATAATACAAACAGAATACAAACAGAATACACATAATACAAACAGAACACACAGAACACAAACAGAATACAAACAGAATACAAACAGAATACAATGAGAATACAAACAGAATACAAGGAGAATACAAACAGAATACAAGGATAATACACAGAATACAAACATAATACAAGGATAATACACAGAATACAAACAGAATACAAGGATAATACACATAATACAAACAGAATACAAGGATAATACACAGAATACAAACAGAATACAAACAGAATACAAACAGAATACAAACATAATACAAGGATAATACACAGAATACACAGAATACACAGAATACAAACATAATACAAACAGAATACAAACAGAATACCTACATTCCATCCCTACTAAAATATCATGTCTTTCAAATAACTACTTTTTCTAACATGAATTATCAAATCATAAAACTAACAAATACGTGTCTTTATCCTAAAACGTCAATTTATTAAATATCACCGCAGCCACCCCTCGGTTTTCTCCAGATCTGATCTGATCCGCTCTGACCACCTCAGATTTGTAGGTTTCTTACATCGCCAACTTTTTCTAAACACAACCATATTCTCGTAAATTACCTTCATTTTGCTAAACTATTTTTGTAAAAGAGACAGAGAGAGAGAGAGAGAGAGAGAGAGAGAGAGAGGCGATATATCCTGTACGTGTAATTCTATATTTTGTTTCATGCGCTAAGTTTAGACACATCGCTAGTCCCTTCTACAATCATAGTTTTATATTTGCCTCAAATAAAATCAAAGAAGTTTTTTTCATGAAAATAAGAAAGAACTATTGTTTATGACACCAACTGTGTGTTCTATTCTAGAGCCTGGTCTTTTATTCTTCCTCGTCTGTTTTATAAAGTCACTATTTACCCCATGTGAGCGTCTGTAGCTCAAGCAGTAGTGAACTCGATCACAGACCCTAGCGTACCTGGTTCAAACCCCACGATGGGCAAGTTTGGAAGCAAATTCCTTTCCGTGGAATTTTTACAAAAGGTAATATTAGACCTCACCGTTCAGAAAGCAATGGCAATAAACAAACAGATCGAAAAATCTCTGAGGGCCACAGAGATATGGTTTTACAGAAAAATGATGAGATTCCAATGAACTGCTAAAATGACAAATGTAGAGGTGCTGAATAAGGTCAAGATATAAAAAAAGCTTATCATCAATATAAGAAAAAGGCAGTCATCTTTTTTCGGGCATGTGATGAGAAAGGGAGGTTTAGAACACTTTGCAACAACCGGTAAAATCAAGGGTAGATGAGACAGAGGAAGATAGAGAGAAAATGTTGGATATCCTGACTTCATGGAACAGAAGAGCGTCAACATCTGAGATGATAGCAAACATCGAGACAGAGATTTGTGGAGATCCATGATCGTTTACGCCAACCGGCACGACACCTGATGATGATGAGGAAGTTGCTAATAAAAATGTTTCTAGTAGTTCCTTGGTAATTCTTTGATCATACCTTGCAATATCATTTGTAAAAAATAAATCTTGAGTGGAGGAAGGCGGGGGGAAGGGGAAGAAGGTGGAGATGCGGAAACAGATCTCTTATCAGCTTCATGATATCGACCTATCCCATAATTTTACCTGCGAGCGCTATCATCTACTACGGCCTCACATGAAGATGGCGGGCAAAACAGATGTTCTGACTGATTTAAAGCAATCTCCACATTTGTCTTACATTTGTCTTATATTTGTCTTGCATTTGACTTCAAGAAAAAAAAATACCTGAGGTTATTTCCTGTTTTACGTAATTGTTAAAGCATTTATGTTATGTGACCCTGGCTCTTACCTGGTTCTTACCTGATGTTTACCTGAATATCATTCACCTTGATATGAAGAAGCACGTTTCAGTGTACTTAACATTGTTAGTCTATGTATTGTTGTTGTATTCTGCAGTACAGAAGGATCTCATGTAAGATCGAAGAAGTCAAACATAATATTATTAGTTACTAGGTTTGTATTTCTTCTGTCTTTTCTTCGAACTTTCCATATCGACCACATATGAACCCCTCTTTGTGATTTGTATGTAACTACCATACCTGGCGTTATACTGTAACATGGTATCACATCTGACTGGTCATAGGGAGGCTGTTAGACGTATGTTAATTTAATCCGTACAGTTATTTTGAACTTGTTAAAATAAAATATAATCACGTAGAAACAAAATTATGCAAATTATGTTCCAATAAGGTTTTTTTCTTCTTCTCTTCCGCAATTTACTTCTTTATAGGGGTAGTGATCTCGTGTGTACTTGTTTTAAGGCACTTTGTAAGCTTATATTCATTTTCGTAATGCTTTTCTTGATGCTGTCGCTCCATCTTTTGCGTGATCTTCCTCTTGTTTTGTACTCGCTATACTTTTTCTGTGTGGCTCTCTGTGGTAGACGATACCAGGGCATTCTTGGCAGGTGTCCAAACCAGTTAATCTGTTGTTCTTTTATGAATTGCATGACTGGTTTCACATCCAGTCTCCTTCTGATTTCTTCATTTCTAATTTTGTCTCTTATTGTCACACCTGCAGCTCTTCTAAGGCACCTCATCTCTGTCGTTATGATTGTCCGCTCATTAGCCGCTGTTATTGTCCATGTTTGACACTGGTAACATAGAGTTGGTCAGAAAATCGTTCTTATAAGATTTGCTTTAGATTTAGGTTCCAATAAGGTTGCTGCTGCTAAAAATAGAATACTTCTTCTGATACAAGTTTACGTGAATCTACTGTCCTGAACATGCGGGTGTTTGCGTCAATGAGAAAGCGGACAGGCTTGCATCAACAGCATCGATTGTTAGGAGTTAAAATGGACAAGGGGATGTTCTTCGGTTTCTTCAGACTGTCTGTTGGATGAAGACACTAAAATAGATGTTGAATCGATCCAGCAATTTAAGCAGTTTTAAGTTACTCGTTTTACAAATAAAACTGGATGTCTGAGAGGCAGAGTGAGAGGTGTGTTAAATCAGCGAGCCACGAGAACTATCAGCTTGCATGCTCTTCGATATCTATTGAAGGAGACTGAGCACCTATAGGTCTGTCCGGATTGTAATGACATCAATTTAGTAACCAATAACAAATAACAATTTTACTCCAGTTCTTAAGTTTCTTGGAGCAAATGTTCACAAATTTGTTCTAGCGCCCGAACTGGAATTATCTGGGTGTCATTTGCAACCTGTGTTTTTTTATGAATTTTAAAAATTTGTTCCTGCTCTAAAGATTCAGCAGGAGGGAGAGTAGATAAGCTTCCATAGATTATGTGTGTCTGGCATTCTGACCTGCGCATGCATTTGCCAAGAGGAGCACACGTAAGATGTTTATATCTAGGTAATTAAGTTAAACATCACAGTAACCATAGAAACGCTTTTATATAAAAACAAGTTGAGCTCACAGATTTAAAATTTAAGCACTTTGAAATGTATCCGCCTATATATATATATATTGATATATCATACACGAAGAGTAAAAATGTATCATTCTATATATATTTATACAGTGGCGGCTCGTTTTTGTTGGTGGGGCAAGACAACAATTTTTGAGAAAATCATGGTTTTGGATTAGGTTATATTTTAATTTATAAAGTAATAAGTACACATTACACTTTCTTTTTGGTGGTGACCGGCCCCAATGGCCCTTAATGACGAGCCGCCACTGTTTATATATCATACAGGAAAAGTAGAAATGTATCCTCCTATATATATTTATATATCATAGACGAAAAGTAGCAATGGGTTTTTTAAATTAGTTTTTCATTTTTTGCTTGTTTGTTGACGTGTCTCTCTCTCTCTCTCTCTCTCTCTCTCTCTCTCTTTCTCTGTGTGTGTGTGTGTGTGTGTGCTTAGTTGATTGGTTGATTAATCGTCCTTGTCTTGCCTGGGCTCGGAAGGGGAGCAAATAATAGTAACACAACGAACAATCTTTTTTAAGATCAGATCACATGCAAATCACACAGATAGCTTCTGGTTTGGAATTTTTTCGTTATTTTCATATTAATGTAGAATTTCTATAACAATTTGGAGAGATTATGGCTTAGAAGAGTAGAAAAAGATTAGTTTACAAAAATATGTCAACGCATTGCAATGGAAACAATACAAAATGGCCACGAAACACAAAATTTCAAATCCATAAGACTCTGAATATAAATGAATATAAATGAATATAAATGAATATAAACGACTACACTGAGATCTGGGATCTCTAGAAAAATATCCAGATGGCTCCACGAGGGAGCGAACCGAGTACCTTTGGCACAAGAGACGAGCACCGTGCCTCTACGCCACAGATACACACACCAAAATTTATTTAAACGAACAAACGCAAATAAATAGAAGAAGAAGAAGAGACAGATGGAGACACACACAAATAAAATGAGATGCATATACGCTTTTGTAGAGTTTTGTCTCTGAAATTAACAAACACTGAAATTTCCAACACATTACATTGCCATATTGTCTACAGCTTGCATGACATTGACCGTCTACGTAGAAGTCTTCAGATGTAGCAGTTCAGTTCTACAAACTTTTGCCATCTTACATATTTTAGGCAGTGACATGCAGGAATTATCTGCTTATTATCTCCAATTAGATGTCAAATTAATGTGCCAAGTTGCCCATAGCTGTACGAGATGTAAATCTAGATTTGGCTTGAAGGAAATCAATCGTTAGAAATAAACGCTAGAAAAATATAAACAAGAGAACGGAAGATAAAAAAAACACAACTTATATCAGGTGTCTATAAAATATGTTTTTGTAAATTAATTCTATGCACCTGTACAGGTAATTATCGATTTCCGGCTTCTTAGTGGCGGTACCTCGGAGTGGTCCTTCATCGTTGTCTGCTTTTTTTAAAGCGTTTATTCATCATCATCACATAGCTTCTCCCGAGCAGAACTTTATCACCCCAACCACAGCCAACTTTAGATAACTAGGCCAGACAACTGAGTGGGTGTTAACTGACCTAGATCAGAAAGGGGGGCTGGAAAGTATAGATATTTGATAGAACACTACAAGCTTTATGCAATTTTACTCAATTCTGTGAGTCTATGATTATTTATTGGTGAAAAATATTCATAATATTGATATTCCTTATTGTTAAACTTAACTTGTTGCATAATATAACTTCGAGTTAGCCAATACTAGAATGCGAGTTTACGTGGTGTAGTTAGGGTCTGATTTCCATAATTTTACCTGAGTCTGAAGGCCCATAACTTTATAGTTGGCTCTGCCCCAACAGTCCTTCGAAATGTCCCTCCCTCATAGGCCTCTGTAACCGTAATGTTCAATCCATTAGTTGCATCCTGAATCCATCTTCTCCGTGGTCTTCCTCTTCTTCTCTTTGCTGGTATGCATCCTACAATTATGGTCTTCTCCAGCCTTTCCAGTTTTTTTGTTATATGTCCAAAATATCTCAATTTTGCTCTTTCTTATTTGTAACAGCATTAGCCAGTTTTCTTTGATTTTGAGTTCTTTCTGGAAGTATTTCATTCATCATCATCATCAAGTTGCTTGTCCCTTCCGGAACTTTGCTCCCATGACAGCAGTGCTAAAAAACTCTCTGTTCTGTGCAAGTTGACAGACGTCATCAGCAGTCATTCTCAGATCGTCAATAACATCTTGTACCCATCGTCTTCCCCTCATTTTTCTTCCAGGCACCATTCCTCAAAATTATCTTTTCTAGTGTTTCATTACTATAAGCAATTTCAGTTTTTTTTTTTTTCTAGAACTAAATTTATAAACTAGTGAACCACGGAGGTTCACCTTCACAGGTGGAGTTTAGTGAAAAGCACGGAGTCTTTCCTCCACAGGTGGAGTTTAGTGGAAAGCACGGAGGCTCACCTCCACAGGTGGAGTTTAGTGGAAAGCATGGAGGCTCACCTCCACAGGTGGAGTTTAGGGGGAAGCACGGAGGCTCTCCTCCACAGGTGGAGTTTAGTGGGAAGCACGGAGATTCACCTCCACAGGTGGAGTTTAGTGGGAAGCACGGAGGCTCACCTCCACAGGTGGAGTTTAGTGGAAAGCACGGAGGCTCACCTCCACACGTGGAGTTTAGTGGAAAGCATGGAGGCTCACCTCCACAGGTGGAGTTTAGTGGAAAGCATGGAGGCTTACCTCCACAGGTGGAGTTTAGTGGAAAGCACGGAGGCTCACCTCCACAGGTGGAGTTTAGTGGAAAACATGGAGGCTCACCTCCACAGGTGGAGTTTAGTGGGAAGCACGGAGATTCACCTCCACAGGTGGAGTTTAGTGGGAAGGACGCTTACCTCCACAGGTGAAGTTTAGTGGAAAGCACGGAGTCTTACCTTCACAGGTGGAGTTTAGTGGAAAGCACGGAGGCTCACCTCCACAGGTGGAGTTTAGTGGAAAGCATGGAGGCTCACCTCCACAGGTGGAGTTTAGTGGGAAGCACGGAGGCTCTCCTCCACAGGTGGAGTTTAGTGGGAAGCACGGAGACTCACCTCCACAGGTGGAGTTTAGTGCGAAGCACGGAGGCGAGGCTCACCTCCACAGGTGGAGTTTAGTGGGAATACGGAGGCTCACCTCCACACGTGGAGTTTAGTGGAAACCACGGATTCTCACATCAATAGGTGGAATTTAGTGGGGAAATCTAAAGGAAGTGAGAGAAACAAATAGAAGACCTAAAGCAAAAATGGATCGCTGATAGTGGTCGATAACACGCTGCGCTGGTAACCACGGGCCGTGCTAATTCCGCGGTTTGAGACCAATGTGGGCCAAAAATATATTAGTTAAGTGCGCATATTGTACGCGGTTGGACAACACGTTTCCTGATCCATTACTTTGGGGATTTAAATTACAAATACCTCAGAAGTAGGAAGAATCGCCTGAATGGTGAGGAACACTGATGACAAGAAAAGCAAGTCTTCACGTAAAACTGAGTCAGATGTGCTATATTCGTCGCCCTGACAACGTCTAAATTCATTGCAAGCGAACAAAAAACAACAGCTAATACCTCAGAAGTACAACTCGCCTAAATGGCGATGGACATTGATGATAAGAAAAGGAAACCTTCAGGCAAAAATGAGTCAGATGGGCCGTAGTAGGCGCTATGACTGAGCCTGAATTCATAGCGGGCGAATGAAATAAAAGAAATAATAGAAAAGAACATTAGAACCACTTTTCTACGTTTGAACATTTGCAGTCGTTTGTTGTTGAATAACATTGCACGTTCAAGAATTGCAACTAATGCTCTATATATGGAACACCAGGCGCGTCCACGGGTAACAGATAGTTGGACAATCTACAGACAAGGAAAGTCAGCCGCAATTTTTTTTTCGATCCAGAATCCAGAAGCACTTGAGCTTTCAGATCTCCGGCTCGGCGCCATGGACATCGTAAACCTTCGGTTCGGTGCCACGAACACCGTGAATCTGGGAAACCTGTGGCTTTTCTGGCAGCCCGCGGAATTGAACCCGCACTTACATAGGGCTAGTCACCCGCAGTCCAACACGCTACGAACACGCTGGGCAGGCGGGCGGTCAGCTGCAATATAAACCAGTCTTAACGGCATTTAAAGGTCAAGAATTGATTGTATTGCACCAAGGTTTCCCCATATGACTCGGGCGATATTCGATCGTAGAAATAGCACGCCACCTTCCGAGAGTATCGCACATAGTTCAAACTCCATAGCTCCAGCAACAACCTTAACAATCTCTGGAGAAAATTTACTCGTGAACCACACGACACGTTCCAGATTCGAACCACACGACACGTTCCAGATTCGAACCAACGACCTCGATAATGAAATGCAAAATATTTGACAACTTCGACACAGAATTCTCCCATATTCTCTGCCATTCATATACTACTAGACGAATAAGTTAAGAAAAGAAATGTTTACCTGCCGGTTGAGGTAGCAGAACTGATGATCGGAATGAAAAACAGAATGCTCAGTGACTGAAATGTCAAGCGAACAATAGTTAATATGAACTCTAGCCATTAAGAAGGAAAACATCGATAAATCAATCATTCTGTGCTTTACAGCCACCGCGGAGAGATGAACAGATTATAAGATACAACATAGAAAGACATCGAAATCTGGTAATTTGAAGTGAATATTATTTACGAACACAAAACTTGGGAAGAAATTAGAGCATACATGGAAATACAGGAATATGAACATTTAACAATAATAATATCAGTTAACATGCATAGAGAGGTTCGCTCCAGGTGTCTCCTTTTTTGACCTGACGCTGAAAGGCAAACAGGATTAGAGAATAGATAGATCAGTTAAGTTTAGTTTAGTCGTCAAATCATCATCACTGAACATGGAACCAATTAGTCTGTAAGTGCTCAGATCTCTTTCTCAGTATGTATATCAACGTGTGACGACTCAGTATGTCTATCAACGTGTGACAACTCAGTATGTCTATCAACGTGTGACAACTCAGTATGTCTATTAACGTGTGACGACTCAGTATGTCTATTAACGTGTGACAACTCAGTATGTCTATTAACGTGTGACGACTCAGTATGTCTATCAACGTGTGACGACTCAGTATGTCTATTAACGTGTGACGACTCAGTATGTCTATTAACGTGTGACAACTCAGTATGTCTATTAACGTGTGACAACTCAGTATGTCTATTAACGGGGACAACTCAGTATGTCTATCAACGTGGACGACTCAGTATGTCCATTAACGTGTGACGACTCAGTATGTCTATTAACGTGTGACGACTCAGTATGTCTATTAACGTGTGACGACTCAGTATGTCTATCAACGTGTGACGACTCAGTATGTCTATTAACGTGTGACGACTCAGTATGTCTATTAACGTGTGACGACTCAGTATGCCTATTAACGTGTGACGACTCAGTATGTCTATTAACGTGTGACGACTCAGTATGTCTATTAACGTGTGACGACTAACAACTGCGTTTCTTTGTTGGTTTAATATTCTTCTTCTTTAGCTAAATAATTGTCTATTGTCTTTTTCAAGATGGATGATGGAATTGGTTGTCCACTCTTGCCGTTAAGCGTAGGGGTGGGAGCTTTATTTTGCGTTCCAGGGCCAGATGAGTCGCCCTTGTTGTGTTATATCCGTGTTTATGTAGTGTGGTCTAGATATTGTCTTTCCATTTTTTCTTGGTCTTCTCTTGGCTCTAGTACCTGATCTCTTTTTTATTGTATGCTGCTATTGGTGGTTGGTTGTATTCCATTCTCATTAAACAATATAAGTGATAATAATAAGGTGCTGCATGTTAGATGAGGACATTAAAATAGATGTTGAACCGATCCAGCGATTTAAGCAGTTTGGTGTTACCTGTTGTACAAGTAAAACTGGATGCTTGAGGGGCAGAGTGGGGAGTCTGTTTAATCAGCGAGCCACGGGTACCATCAGCATGCATACTCTTCTACATATATGGGGGAGACTGAGCACCTATGTGTCTGCCCGGAGTGCAATGACGTCAGTTTAGTAACCAGTCGCCATAGTGGTTACTGGGGCCCAAATTTGGGGTGCAAAGAATAGAACCACTGTTACCTGCCACGCATGTCGTAAGAGGCGACTAAGGAGGCTCGGGTGAAATCGGATGCACGTGTCCGCTAGGGAAGGCTAACCCGAAACAAATGCTTGCAGAAAACGGATGCACCAGGCCGTAAGGCGCATAACATGGTGCAACGATCCTCACAATGAGGAATGGGATAACGGATTCTATGGTCGCCAAACTGCCTCGGAGATTTAGCCACGCAGTAAAAATGTCAGACCTACCATCACGAGGGTGGCCAAAACTTACTGCAGGAAGAGGTCGGCACAAACGGGGAAGCAGAAATCATAGAAATTATATCCTACAGAACTGCCCCCAGTGTGCAGACTTGAGAAGAAAGAGGTGGCCCACCTACACTAGCGTCCAAAACAAACTGTATGGCGTGGCTGATAATCTGAGGCAGAGGGCTGCCTTTATAAGAGAATCCGAAATTCCATTCTAGTGAGAACGCGGAAGAAGAATTACCATCTCAGTCCCTCTGTTCTGCGCAGATACAAAATGGTGAATATTTGCCATGCATTAGTTTTTGTTTTAGTCATTCTCCTTCGACCGCGTGGTGCCGGGCCCCGGGAAAGGGGAAGTAAAGAATAGTACCACTGCGACCTACAAAGCGTGTCGTAAGAGACGACTGATGTAGAACCTAGGAAGCTACCCTAGTAAATAAAAAGCATCGCAGAAATTTGATGTGCTGGTCTACTTGTAGGCGCAAAACTGGCACAAGTACAATCGCTCTTATGCTCAGATCAGATACAAATCACACAGAGTGGTTAACAAATGGTCGATATGGAGCGTTGAAAGAAGAAGAAATCTCCATGTTTCTAAAACATACAGCCGACACAAAAACAAACAAACTAAAACAACCAGTGACACATATAACATCACGTGCTTAATTTTGCACACGTAATATCACGTGGTACATTTTTATTTGAAATAAATATATAATAACTCCTAGTTTCATGTTATTTATTCTCTGTTAATTCTCTCTCTAGCACGGCATGACTCCATTCGAATTTTTTTTAAACCTGTCATCTCTGAGTTTGTCTTTTGTTGTGACAAAATCAATACAACGAGGACTTCATTGTTTCTGAATATTTGTGCTCGCAATTCTGTTTTTGTAAAGCAAAAAAGGGAAATAGAAAAGGTAGACTCAAATGCATGCTATTGTGTATAATATCAGGAATTATCGAAAATAATGGAAAAACATGAGATTGTCATTACATTTAATAGAGGTCATAAGAGAACATTATAGTGATCAAATGGCAGCTGTAAAAACATGCGATAATACATCAGCTTGGTTTGACATTTTTTTTTTCCCGATCCAGAAGCACTTGAGCTGAAAGCTCTTCGACTCGGTGTCATGGACATCGTAACCTTCGGTTCGGTGTCACGAACACCGTAAATCTGGGGAACCTGTAGCTTTTCTGCCAGTCCGCGGAGTTGACAAGGCTGCATTCTGTCGTCTTGTCTGTGTAACATTTATGCATAAAACATCAAGAAGAATGTTACAGAAGATTGTAGAAAAGAACAATACGATCATTTTATAATCGGAGGAAGAGAAATACATGAAATAAGATATGCTGGCGATACAGTATTACTGTCAACATCGCAAAAATGAATAGAGAACGCAAGCATGGAGAGAGAATAAATAGATATATCCAGAAAGAACTGAAAATGAAAGAAAACTGGCTAATGCTACAAATAAGAAAGATAAAATTGAGGTATTTTGGACATATAAAAAGACACAAGTGGCTGGAGAAGACCATCATGGAAGGAGACATACGGACAAAGAGGAGAAGAGGACGATCATGGAAGGAGACATACGAACAAAGAGGAGAAGAAGACCATCATGGAAGGAGACATACGGACAAAGAGGAGAAGAAGACCATCATGGAAGGAGACATACGGAGAAAGAGGAGAAGAGGAAGACCATCATGGAAGGAGACATACGGACAAAGAGGAAAAGAGGACGATCATGGAAAAGTTAGATTCAGGATGTAACTGATGGTTTAAACATGACAACTGCAGAGGCAGGACATCTGGCCTATGAGAGAGAGAAAATTCCCGAAGGACTATTGGGGTGGCAAAGTTCTGCTCAGGACAAGCTATTTGATGATGTTGACATTGTTTTTTTAAATAAAAATATAATAACTTATAGTTTCATGTTATTTTTCGCTGTTAATTTCTCTCTAGCACAATATGCCTCCATTCTAGTTTTTAATCTGTTATCTCTTCGTTAGCTTGTCTTTTGTTGTGACAAAATCAATTCAACGAGGACTTCCTTCTTTCTGAATATTTGTGCTAATGGTGAAACACATAAAAACAAACTACTGTAGTTTTACAAAGTACAGAAACAATAACGATACATAGCAACGTTTCGACCAAAAGGATTTATTGAGCAAGGATACAACAGAAGTGAAGGAATTCATTTCTTACACGGCCTAGAACATGTAGAATCCTTTACTTCTGTTGTATACTTTGCTCGATAAATGCCTTTTGGTCGAAGCGTTGCTGCGTTTCGTTATTGTTTTTTTTTCTTTTGTAAAACTACAATACTTTGTTTTTTACGTGTTCGTCATTGTTACATAGTTTTACTGCAGTCTTTTATATCGATAATTGTTATGCTCACATTGTTGTTTATGTAAAGTAAACAAAGGGAAATAGAAAAAGGTAGACTGGATGAAAGAAAAAAGGTGGACTAGATGTGGGATAAGCATAAATAATATAGTAGTTAAACACAACAATAACCAGTTTAATAATAAATAAAAAATACTGAAGGTAATAATGCCTAGTAAAATCACAAACAGTGTTAAAAAGCTGGGTCTTGTATACGCAAAGTCATGTAAAGGATATGCAATTAACTTAATAAAAAATTGGTTAAATAAAAACTTTCTCTTCAATACCTTAAGCTATATGTGGTAATATTGTGTTAGTCTGGTATTTTTCATTAACCGTCGGTACACGATGGGTGATGTTGTGAAGAACATCACGCCGGTCGCATTTACTTCTCAGTGTTTTTTCTGGTACCCAATTGAGACTGGGTCGACCTGAGAGCGGTTACGGTCGGAAAAGTATTCCACGCCCACTTTGGAATTGAACCCATACGATTAGAATGCAAGCGAGTTGACTAACAACTCAATTTTATCTTATAACGTCAGTTAAACTGAGTGATGACGTCTGCTTATTCAACAAATATTCTTCTTCTTCTTCTTCTTCTTCAAACCCCAGGAATTCTGAGTTTTTCATTCTTTTTCATTTAGTGCATTTGGGGGAGCACCCGGCTATCTTTTTTTTTTCCCGATCCAGAATCACTTGAGCTTTCAGCTCTTCGGCTTAGTGCCATGGACATCGTAATTCTTCGGTTCGGTGCCACGAACAACGTAAATCTGGACAACCTGTGGCTTTTCTGCTAGCCCGCGGTATCGAACCCGCACTCACAGGGAGCTTGTCACCCGTCGTACAAGGCGCTACGAACACGCTGGCAGGCGGGTTCCCCGGCTATCTTTAAAACCCAGAAACCTCGAACAGCTCCAATCGTGTAGTGCTATGCTTAGTGCTGCGTAGACTCCTAATCATGTAGGGTTCAAATATGTATTATAAGAAAGATTATACGTTTTAACAGTCATTTGTGTGTGACCTTAACTTTCTGGTAAATCTTGGATAGTGAAAAGTTAATGTAATTTTGGTTAAGTTGGTTCGAACCTGTTTCTCTGCACATAGGACCACAAAAATAGGCGCATATTCTTTTTCAGTTATGTTAAAATGTCAGCGCTAGAGCACTTAGGCAGCGGCTTCGATGAAGATTCAGACTGTTCTCACAAAGATAATTCAGATACTCATATGTTTTGTTTAAACCAGGAGAATTAACTGTACCCAGAATTGAATTGTACACGTCGGTGTACTACCAATTCAGCTGTGTCAGGCCACAACCAACTCTAGATAACTAGGCCAGACAACTGAATAGGGTTCCTGACCTAGATTAGAAACGGGGCCGGAAAATATAGATGTTTGATAGAGCACTGCAAGTTTTTTTGCAATTTTACTCTATTCTGTGAGTCTATATTTGTTGGTGAAAAATATTTATAATATTGATATTCCTTCTTGTTAAACTGAACTTGTTGCATAAAATAACTTCGATTTAACATTTTGTGTTGATTTTAAAATAAATTCGTCTATATACACCAATGCTGGAATGCTAGGTCACGTGGTGTAGTTGGGGTCTGATTTCCCATAATTTTTACCTGAGTCCGAAGGTCCATAAGTTTATAGTTGGCTCTGGTCAGGCAGACTAAAAGGTACCTCTAACTACAATGATACTTGGTTCGCTCTCTCGTGAAGCCATTGGAATATTTTTCCATTATTTATTCCATATACTTTTCTGCAGTGCATGTCCTCTTGAGAAATTCTTACCTGAATAGAAGCTTCTAAACGGAATGTTATCTGTTTGCTTAAGATAACTGAGGTCTTATCTGTGGGGTTAAGATAACTAGGAACATTTTTATGGCCATTTTATCCAGGGAAGCTTTGCACAACAATTGTGGAACGTTCTAACATACCTTCACCATCGCTGATCCTTTCCTCCGACCCACACAGGTCCACCACAATCTAATCTTTTGAGATGTCAGAAGACTACAGGTAAAAGCAATCGATTTCTTACAAAACTAACTTCATTAGAAATGGACAAAGAAATCAGAGAAAGAAAATATTTGACTCAAAAGTTTTTAAAAACAAAATGTATTTGAGATATCTCTTCTTCTTCTTTGCGTTCGTTCTTTACGACCAATTTTAATCACTCTTTGTGATATGTTTGATCTTTGTCAAGAACGTGTATACGTTGCACACTGGTTTGGTAGGCCCCTAAACGCATAGACTTCTACACGTTTAGGACATGTGCATCCGATTTCAGCCAAACTTCCTTAATCGCCTCTTACGACATGCGTGGCAGGTAACAGTGGTTCTATTCTTCACACCCCAAATTTGGGCCCCGGTAACCACTCGGGCGTATTTGAGATATAAAGAGTTCGGCAGAAAGGATCGTATCCTAGGGAAAGCTCACCCTAGTAAATCAAAAGCTGGCTGAAACCTGATGGGCGGGCCTAGTCATCATGGGCGCACAATCGACCTAACGTAGATCACCTGTTCTTGTCAAAGGACCAATTATATATCACATAAAAAATGATAAAATTGGCCGAGAAGAACGATCGACATAAGTAGAAGATATAAAGAGTTAAAACATTCTATAGAAGCTAAACCACGCTGCAGAGAAAGGGGGAAATATATGTAGACAAATCAAAGATATAGATATAATTAAGACAGAAACATTAAAAGACTAATTATGATGTGCTGAAAGAGGCCATGCGTAGAGTTATTGGTTATTGGTTACTGAACGGACGTTACAGCATTTCTAGCAGATTCATAGGTGCATAGTCTCCACCAACAGATGTCGAAGGGTGTGCATACTGATGGTTCCTGTGGCTCGCTTGTTAAACATGGTCCTCTCTCTACCATCAAGCACCCATGTCTACTTGTAAAACGTGTAATTTCAAACTCTTTAAATCGCTGTATATATTCGACATTAATTTTAGTTTCCTCATCCAATAGTAGGTCGCCAAAAGACTGAAGAACATCCCCCTTATCCAACCTAAACTCCCCCAACAATCGATGATTTCGCTGCAAGCATTTCTTCTCTCTCGTTACCGTAAACACCCGTATAACCAGGACAGATTAGCACAATCATCAACACCAGAAAGAGATAGTAATTTGTTTCGAGTATGCCATTAAAAAGGAAAAAGAGTTTAGTACACATGTCGAGAGCTTGTACACAATCAATAGTTGCGAGATGGAGAACGACAGCCAGGTGACATTCAGGGCAACTTCATGGGAAACTGTCAATATCCGAACTGACAGTAAGTGCACAGGGCAGAGATTTGTCGAGATCCATGATCGCCTATACCAACCGGTCTGGCACATGAAGGCACGTATTGTGAGATCTCTAACCACTCTTTTGGCACTGACTGCTGTTGTTGGTGTTGCTGGTTGCTTCTTAAACAAAGAATAAATATATGACACTGACTGCTGTTGTTGGTGTTGCTGACTGCGTCTTAAACAAAGAATAAATATATGACACTGACTGCTGTTGCTGGTGTTGCTGACTGCGTCTTAAACAAAGAATAAATATATGACACTGACTGCTGTTGTTGGTGTTGCTGACTGCTTCTTAAACAAAGAATAAATATATGACACTGACTGCTGTTGTTGGTGTTGCTGACTGCGTCTTAAACAACGAATAAATATATGACACTGACTGCTGTTGTTGGTGTTGCTGACTGCGTCTTAAACAAAGAATAAATATATGACACTGACTGCTGTTGTTGGTGTTGCTGGTTGCGTCTTAAACAAAGAATAAATATATGACACTGACTGCTGTTGTTGGTGTTGCTGGTTGCGTCTTAAACAAAGAATAAATATATGACACTGACTGCTGTTGTTGGTGTTGCTGACTGCGTCTTAAACAAAGAATAAATATATGACACTGACTGCTGTTGTTGGTGTTGCTGACTGCTTCTTAAACAAAGAATAAATATATGACACTGACTGCTGTTGTTGGTGTTGCTGACTGCGTCTTAAACAAAGAATAAATATATGACACTGACTGCTGTTGTTGGTGTTGCTGACTGCGTCTTAAACAACGAATAAATATATGACACTGACTGCTGTTGTTGGTGTTGCTGACTGCGTCTTAAACAAAGAATAAATATATGACACTGACTGCTGTTGTTGGTGTTGCTGACTGCTTCTTAAACAAAGAATAAATATATGACACTGACTGCTGTTGTTGGTGTTGCTGACTGCGTCTTAAACAACGAATAAATATATGACACTGACTGCTGTTGTTGGTGTTGCTGACTGCGTCTTAAACAACGAATAAATATATGACACTGACTGCTGTTGTTGGTGTTGCTGACTGCGTCTTAAACAACGAATAAATATATAACACTGACTGCTGTTGTTGGTGTTGATGGTTGCTTCTTAAACAAAGAATAAATATATGACACTGACTGCTGTTGTTGGTGTTGCTGACTGCGTCTTAAACAACGAATAAATATATGACACTGACTGCTGTTGTTGGTGTTGCTGACTGCGTCTTAAACAACGAATAAATATATAACACTGACTGCTGTTGTTGGTGTTGCTGGTTGCTTCTTAAACAAAGAATAAATATATAACACTGACTGCTGTTGTTGGTGTTGCTGACTGCGTCTTAAACAACGAATAAATATATGACACTGACTGCTGTTGTTGGTGTTGCTGACTGCGTCTTAAACAACGAATAAATATATAACACTGACTGCTGTTGTTGGTGTTGCTGGTTGCTTCTTAAACAAAGAATAAATATATGACACTGACTGCTGTTGTTGGTGTTGCTGGTTGCTTCTTAAACAAAGAATAAATATATAACACTGACTACTATCTCTGAGGTTATGGGTGATTTCTCAAAAATTGAATAACATTTCTTTTCTCTAATCCTGTTTTGCCTCACAGCGTCAGGGTATTTCTAGAACGGGTTTTTGTGTGCGTTTCATAATTAGTGTTTTTTCACAGCCTCTGTTATTTCTGAGGTCCACCTTTATTGTGAACGGCCTTTTGCTTTGTATCTACTGTGTCGGAGTAGCATTGCTCTTTGAGGCGCACTGTCTGTTGGTGCTTCTCATAGTCATATATGCGGGTTATTGTGGATATGAGACATCCACTGCACAAGAATACTAATGATGTTAAGGGCTTGAGAATCAAGTGTGGCATGTCGTGGATGGCCTAGGCTGAGAGAACAATTGGCCAGGTGACCACGGCTGTGACCCTACCAAAGGGGGGAGAATGGATACCAACAGATGGTAGCATATCCAACTATCTCAACGTTATCATTACTCTTGGAAGAGAATGTAGAGATTGGGGCAACATGAAGGCTGATCTCGCAGTTAAGCAGCTGATAGAAGATAATGCAAGGGATGATGATGTTATTGTATATACCTATGGGTCGGTTCATCGTGGTGAGAAGTCCGGCTGGGGTTTTTTGGCTAATGCGCATGGTAGGGTTGTTGCAGAGCAAAGTGAAGCATACAGGATAACTACTTATAGTATGAGGATGGAGGTTGAGGCCGTTACTGCTGCCCTCCATTGGATCTCTGAGACTTCATTTACTGGGGCTGTTGTTGTATCTGACTCTCAGTCGATGCTTCACAAGATCCAGAAGGGCAGGTTCCTGTATGAGTGGATATCGTCTATAGACGTTTCTAACCTCCAGAGGCTTACGTGGATATACTGTCCTGGGCATGCAGGTGTTTACGATAATGAGAGAGCGAACAGGCTTGCATCAACAGCATCGATTGTTGAGAAGTTGAAGATGGATAAGGGGGATATTCTTCGGTCTCTTTTTTTTTTTTTTTTACCTCTGGGGCTATTTAGACTGTGCTATACACTGAATTAGCCAGTATACTTGCTTTGCTTCATCTTAAGAAATACTGAGAGACAGTGTAAAGGCTTAGAAGTGTGAAGGGTTAAGTATGAATTTGCGTTTGTATTGAGATTGCGTTTATGAATATATTTGAATAAATTAGATCCATTTTTTAATTAGATAATTAATGCCTTTGAATGCAAATGCTACAGAAGAGTACTTAGAATATTATGGACAGAGAAAAGAACAAACGCTTCTGTTCTGCAACAACTTGATAGATTTGGCTATTACAAAGCATAAAAACAAGGAAAATTTCGGACACATCAAGCGACATGAGCGCCTAAAGAAAATAGTTTTGGAGGGAATTGTGCCTGGAAGAAGAATAAGAGGAGGACATACAAGACGATGGGAGCAAGATGTCATTGACGATCTGAGAATGACTGCTGGTGACGCAGGTCAACTTGCACAGAACAGAGAGTGTTTCAGGAATGCTGTCATGGGAGCCAAGTTCCGGAGGGACAAGCTACTTGATGATAAGATTTATTTTACTTAGTTGTGGGAAGAAACATGTTAGAAAAACTTAGTTATAACATAGCTTTCCTTTGGGTATTTAGTTTACGTTGTTAGTCGCTTTCGAAGTTTGGACAGGTCAGCTGTTCGATTCCATTCGATCAAGATTGGCAATTCAGCCATGTCTACATGTGGACAGATACGCCAGGCTGCAGAGCACATACTTCAAGACTGCAGAGCACATACTTTAAGGCTGCCCCGAATATGATATAATCACTGTCCTAACGAAACACCATTCAACATAAAAACTACACGAACCTCTGTGTGAGCTACAAAAGACAGTGAAGTTTATACAAGAGACAACGTTGAATATATGGACAATATTTCAAGCAAACGAAAGGAAGGAAGGATACAAGAGACAACGTTGAATATATGGACAATATTTCAAGCGAACGAATGGAAGGAAGGGATGAAGGATCCCGTGTTGCGTATTTCTAATTATTTTGTCTTGTATTTGATGTATGTTTTTCAAAAGTTCTTCACAAATCTGTCTAATATTTATTTCCTTATTATATAAATATTGTAACGAATCATCTCTGTGTGGTGTGGGGGTAAGATGAGACGAAGTGTACTTATTTTCTCTTGCTTACCCTCTGGACTACACAACTGAATATTTATGTATAAACACATCATAAAATGTGTCGTTACAATGATTCTATAAATATCATTTGCATTCTAGACTTCCTGAAATTCAGCTTTTCTTTCCTGCGTTCTCTGGGATTTGGGTTTTAAATGGTGATCATCTGTTAGAATGCAAAACCGGAAATGACAGCCTGCGAGCTTTTCTGAATAAGAATTAGCCAATCAGAGGAAATATTGCAGGTTTGGAGAGCTCATTGGGGATTATGGGTAGCAGTGTTTATGAATATTCATGACACGCACATTGAATAGCTGTGTCTGTGTTGAACGTCACTAAGACATTGTGATCCTATCGGTGTATAATATTAATAAACATAGTTGACATTGTGGTTACACTTTTCACTAGGGATCTCAACATTCAAAGAATATGTACTCGTCTTATACTCCTTCTTCTGCTTCTTATCCTTCTTCTGCTTCTTATCCTTCTTCTGTTTCTTATCCTACTTCTGCTTCTTATCCTTCTTCTGCTTCTTATCCTTCTTCTGCTTCTTATCCTTCTTCTGTTTCTTATCCTACTTCTGCTTCTTATCCTTCTTCTGCTTCTTATCCTTCTTCTGCTTCTTATCCTTCTTCTGCTTCTTATCCTTCTTCTGCTTCTTATCCTTCTTCTGCTTCTTATCCTTCTTCTGCTTCTTATCCTTCTTCTGCTTCGAACGCTCCATAGCGACCACTTATTAACCATTCTTTGTGGTTTTTATGGGATCTGAGTCATCTTCTTCTGCGTTCTCACTAGATTGGGATTTCGGATTCTCTAATAAATGCAGCCGTCTGCCTCAGATTATCAGCCACGCCATACAGTTTGTCTTCTGCGTTCTCGCTAGATTGGGATTTCGGATTCTCTAATAAAGGCAGCCGTCTGCCTCAGATTATCAGCCACTCCATACAGTTTGTCTTGGATGCTAGTGTAGGTGGGCCACCTCTTTCTTCTCAAGTCTGTACACTGGGGCAGTTCTGTAGGATATAATTCCTATGATTTCTGCTTCCCGTTTGTGTCAACCTCTTCCCGCAGTAAGTTTTGACCACCCTCGTGATGGTAGGTCTGACATTCTTACTGCGTGGCTATATCTCCGAGGCAGATTGGTGACCGTAGAATCCGTTATCCCATTTCTCATCGTAAGGGGTCGTTGCACCATGTTATGCGCCTTACGGCCTGGTGCATCCGTTTTCTGCAAGCATTTGTTTCGAGTTAGCATTCCCTGGTGGACACATGCATCCGATTTCAGTCAAACCTCCTTAGTCGCCTCTACGACATGCGTGGCAGGTAACAGTGGTTCTATTCTTTACACCCCAAAGTTAGGCCCCGGTAACCACTCGGGCGTGATCTGAGTCTAAGAGCGATTGTACGTGGTGCCAGTTATATGCCTACAAGTAGGCCAACACATCCGATTTCTGCGACGCTTTTTTATTTACTAAGGTAGCTTCCTATGCCTCTACCCAAGTCGTCTCTTACGACATGCCTTGTAGGTCGCAGTGGTACTATTCTTTGTTCCCTTGTGAGCCCCGGCAACGCACAGGTGTAAAATGTTATAAAGATAATGATTGACTTCCCTTACACAGAAGGTTTTTCCTAGTTTCTATTTAACTATGACGTCTTGCACACGTTTTTTTCTTGATCTTCCTCTACCAGGTATCATACTATTTAACTATGACGTCTTGCACACGTCTTTTTCTTGATCTTCCTCTACCAGGTATCATACTATTTAACTATGACGTCTTGCACACGTTTGCTTCTTGATCTTCCTCTACCAGGTATCATACTATTTAACTATGACGTCTTGCACACGTTTGCTTCTTGATCTTCCTCTACCAGGTATCATGCTATTTAACTATGACGTCTTGCACACGTCTTTTTCTTGATCTTCCTCTACCAGGTAGCATGCTATCCAGAACGATCGTTTGCAGAGAATCATGTCGTTCGCCATGTCTAAAATATTTCATTTATCATTGTTAAATACGTTTACATTAAACGTTGAGTTAGCACCATCATCATCACTTGCTTCCGGCTGTCTGAGATGCTTTCTAAACTTCCTACCTATGATGTAGGAGTAAGACTCGCCTGAATGTGACACTAATAAGGAAAGCAAGCCTTCCCGAAAACATCAGTCAGAGGCATCATATTAGACGTAATGACTACGGCTGGGTCCATAGAGAACGAACAAGCAAATAAAAATTAATCACCACAAGTATCAGTCTAGTATACTGCTTAACAGTTCGCATGTCGGGACTAACAGTTCGCATGTCATGACTAACAGTTCGCATGTCGGGACTAACAGTTCGCATGTCATGACTAACAGTTCGCATGTCGGGACTAACAGTTCGCATGTCATGACTAACAGTTCGCATGTCATGACTAAAAGTTCGCATGTCATGACTAACAGCTCGCATGTCAACATTTATACATACTGTGAAGTTATGATGTCTAGAATCCTCTCTCTATCTCTGTCTTCGTTTCACACAAATATTTGTAACCCAACATCGATATTTATTACCTTAATTCGGAGTCTTTTCAACAATCGCTAGTTCATCTACAGATCACACTTGAGGATCTAAACTTCAAATTATTTTTGTAAAATAATATTTCCCCATTTTCAAACTTCCCTTCGATACCCTCGCCGGAGTTAAGGAGGTCGTGCACTGCCGCTTAGACCTTGCTGTGTAGGAAAAAGATCGGAGCACACATGGTTACTCACCGAAGTGCAATGATGATGTTCCTATCAATCAATCAATCAATCAATCAATCAATTTCAAGTACCTCTGAAGTCGGAGAAGGTCCGCCTGTATGGTCACGGAATCCTATAAAAGGGTAAGTAGGCCATCCCGCAAAAATCAGTCAGAAGCGCCATACAGACTACATTGAATTCATAGCGGGCAAACACAGAAGAAGAAGAGACTAGTTCGTCCTTCTCCTTCTTCTTTGCGTTCGTTCTTTACGACCAATTTTAATTACTCGTGATATGTTTGATCTTTGCCAAGAACGTGTATACGTTGCACATTGGTTTGGTAGGCTCCTAAACACATAGACTAAAAAAACGCTTAGGACACATGCATCCGATGTCAGCCAAGTTCGTCCTGTAACCAGGAAAGTAGTGCAGATCACTAAACTTCCCTCTTCTTATTCTTCTTTCTTTCTTTCTGTTTTGTGTGTGTTCTTCTCTGCTTTTTTGCCGTTAGGCGTAGCAGGTTTAACTGATGATCGATTCCCGAGATAGTGTATGCTCGATCGCTTGATATGCTGTGGTATTGTGGAGTTTTAAGATGTCTGTCACTCCATCAACCCATCTTTTTCTTGGTCCGCCCCTTCCTCTTGATGACTCCATTTTCAGGTTGTACGCTCTTGCAACTGATGTATTTGGGTTCATTCTCACCTAGTGGCCAAACCATTTGATTCTCTTGTTTTCAATGAATCTAATAGCAGGTGTTGTTCCGACTGTTCTTCTAATTTCTTCATTTCGTATTTGGTCTCTTCTTGTTTTATTTACAACTTTCCTCAAGCATCTCATTTCGCATGTGATAATTTTCCTTTCTTTATTCTTTTCTTCTTATATTCTTCTTCGAACCAGAAATTATGAATTTTCATTCTTTTTTTCATAGTGCAGTGGTGGGGAGGGGGTTGTACCTGGCTTTCCTTACAACCCAGAAACCTCCAACAGCTCCAGGCGTGTAGTGCTATGCTTAGTTCTGCGGATACTCTTACTCAGAAAAGGTTCTCTCTCTCTCTCGCGATCGTTCTTAAGCCGTTTTTATCATTCTATTGTGATATATAAACAGCCAAACATCAAGAACGGAATGTACGTGCACATCCTTCAGTACCAATTGGAGCTCAAGTGCTTATCCTTCGGCGGT
Organism: Arion vulgaris; assembly: GCA_020796225.1. Classification (NCBI taxonomy): domain Eukaryota; kingdom Metazoa; phylum Mollusca; class Gastropoda; order Stylommatophora; family Arionidae; genus Arion; species Arion vulgaris. The sequence goes on along the minus strand of CM036762.1, from coordinate 48,923,720 downwards.
GGTGTGTTCGGTTTCAACCTGCGTTTACTGGGATCGCTCTCCGTTAGCCTTTTGCTGTCCCCAGCCAAAACCCACAAGGCAGCAGGCTGTTATTTTCTTTCAGGGCAGCGACCCTTAGACGGCCTGCCCTCCTGGGCTTATGAGCGCCATCTGCCCAGCGAACCGGTCGTTTTGTGAACACCTTGGTTTGCCGCCCGTCCAGTTTTGTGTACGGTTTGTTCCGCTAGCCTTTGATTGTCCCCAATCTAACTATAAGGCAGCAGTAAGGTAGGGTTCAAACTTCCCTCAAAGAACCTCCATGTAGCATGCTTTGTTTCCTTAACTTCTGGAGCAAACATTGACACACGTGACACAACTGTCCTTCAAACACATTGTTCAACACTCTATTTCTCCTCCTCTCACTCATTCATTTACGCGCAACCTGTAACATTATGTTATTAAAATGCAGAACTGATCGCATTCGCTATTTTTGGTAAGGATATCTGGGGCCGAAACAGCATGTTTTCATGAAACAACAGACGCCTTCGCGAGCAGGTCACGTAAACCTGAATTCTCGACCATCACTTGAAATTTCGAGACCAGTTGCAATGAATAACATGTGCCACGTTCGTTAATTAAATTTTTCACGTTCGTACAAACTCGACAGGTTTTCTCTTGCATCGAATATATTTTTAGGAGCGCAGTATTAGTAGTCACACTTGTGCCTGGAAGTTATGTGTTCAATTCCTGATACATTCGACTCCACAGACATCTCCATATAACAATAGGTACACGAAACCTCCAAAGTTGGGGGATGTTAATGTCGTTGGCAGAAGTTGTTGATTGGGACGAAACATTTATGGGTGTGCCATGAATGAGATGATATTGATTTTTACTGTTTTATTGTTTCATGTCTGGTCAACCACTAGTAACAACTGTTATAAGAAGGAGAAGATGGAGATATGTTGAACACACCTTGAGAAAAAATGATCAAAGGATATCAAAGCAGGCATTGAAGTGGGATGCAAATGCTTCAAGACAGAGAGGACGACCTAAGGAGACCCTGAAACGAACTATGCTGAGAGAGGCAAGAAATATAGAAAAGATATATTATCTTGGTGGTTAGTGCGCTGGATTCAAATACAAAAATATACTTTGGTCTATATCACATAATGGTAGATTTGTCTACTACCCCAGCTGTATACGATTGCCTGACTGCTAAGTTAGATGAACATTTCGATTCGCTGTCACTTTGCTGCAGTTACTACTAACATATTCAAGACAATAATTAAGACAATAAAAAAAAACTTAAGCCACTGGGAGAAGCCTTTTTTGTTACGAGTATTAACCCATTCGTACATCTGATCCGATATACTGTCTTGCTGTATTTTTTTTTCGGATGACGCAAAGCCACTATTTTGGCTAATTTAGTATAATAATAATTCCTCTCGTACCATTATACGTTACATAGATCATGCAAGCAATTACTCCATTCCGCACTATACTGGGCAACTCGCTCAATCTCCTCCATGGAACTGAGACCGATATCTCTTGCCTCTCTCAGCAAAGTTCGTTTCAGGGTCTTCTTAGGTCGACCTCTCTTTCTTGAACCCTTTGCATCCCACTTCAATGCCTGCTTTGATATTCGTTGATCATTTCTCCTCAAGGTGTGCCCAACATATCTCCATCTTCTCTTTCTTATAACAGTTGTCACTAGTGGTTAACCAGACATTTCTCTGATTTCATTACCTCCAGAATTTGTTTCATTTGATATTCATTATTTTTGGCAGACATCTATTTTCAAATGCATTCAACTTGCTTTCTATATCTTTAGTCATTTCCCAACTCTCGCTGGCATATGTTAGGATTGATATAACATTTGAATTGAAAATTCGTAATTTAGTTTTAATACTATATAACTTACAGTTCCATATTTTATTTAGACTTTTAAAAGCTGATATTGCTTTGACATTTCGTAGCATAATTTCTTTTTTAACATTTCCTGTACAATCAAAATCTAGTATACATTTCAATATAAGTGCTTTTCTTAGAAAAACAAAAATTAAGGAATGAGAGGGTTAAGCAAATTTTTTTTTAAATTACTGAAACTCAGAAGCGGCTCGTCATTAAGGGCCAGTATGGCCGGGCCACATCAAAAATAATGTGTAACGTGTATTTATTATTTTATAAATTAAAAATAACAACCCAAATCCATGATTTTTCCAAAAATATTTGTCTGGCCCCACCAGCAAAAATGGTCACGAGCCGCCACTGCTGAAACTTGACATTTACAAAATAAAGATTATTTAAATAATATATCCGACATTGAACATTGCGTAATTTTGTTCACTGTTTCTTTCTCTCTTATTAAAAGATATAACAACATAATAATTGTATAACATTTAAACGATATTGCATAATAACGAAACTAATCCGGTAGAGACAGATATTTTGCAATATCTAATTTTCTAGGCTTTTTTAAACGTCAGCAATATTTGTTTCTGTAAATAAAAATCAGAGCTATTTCATCTTTGAAATTTGATTCTTTGTTTTCTCTTAAGTGATCGCCAAGAAGCTTTGAAAATTGGTTTGAAGTTCAGGGTAATGTGAGTGACGTTATGTTTTTGTAACATTTTGTTGTTTTACGATGTCTAACCGCCAGCTTAATCACACTTTTCTATTTCTGTACATCTTTCATATTTTTGTCTTCTTCTTCTTCTTCTTCTTAAGCTCTATATCGACCACTTGTTAACTATTCTTTGTGATTTTTATGTATTCTGAACCTAAGAGCGATTGTATGTTGTACCAGTTATGCGCTTACAAGTAAGCCAGCACATCCAATTTCTGCTATGCTTTTTATTTACTATGATAGCTTCCCTAGACCTACATCAGTCGCCTCTTATGACATGCTTTGTAGGTCGCAGTGATACTATTCTTTGCTTCGCTTGCGGGCACCGGCACCACACAGGTGTCATCTTGTTGTCTGATTAAGGGGTTATGTTACAGGATTTCTCAACTTTCTTATCTCTCAATAAAATTATGTGATATATAGCAGTTACTACTAGAGTGGTCTAAAATGAAAATTTAGATATCTTTCGCATTAATAAACTATCGGGTTGCCATGAAAACGTCAGCCATGTTGGATTGTAAACAACGTCGTACGGTCTCCAAACAGAGTGAAATATATAACAATTACAATTTTTTTTGACTGCACAACCTAAATATACCAATATTCTGGCCCACTTCTTTCTTCTTTCTTTTGTCGTCACACTGCTACCGGGTTGTTGCCCAGTGTCGTCACACTGCTACCGGGTTGTTGCCCAGTGTCGTTACACTGCTACCGGGTTGTTGCCCAGTGTCGTGGTTTTCTGTTTTTGTCTTGCGTTGTTCTGGTGGCTTGTGTGATTGTTATCTTTGCTCTTTCACAGGATTCTACTATGCCATCTAACCATCTTTTCCGTGGTCTTCCTCTTGCCTTCTTTCCCGATGTTCTGTTGTAGAAGACTGTATACTGTGGAGTTTGGATGCATTCTTATTAAGTGGCCAAACCACTTCATTCTTTGTTTATCTATGTAATTCAAGCACGGTTTTGTGCCAACTTTCTTTCTTATGCTGATGTTGGTGATTCTGTCTTTTCTTGTGTTGTTGGTAACTTTTCGCAGGCAACGCATTTCACATGTAGTTATTTTTGTGACTGCGCTTTGCTCAATGTCCATGTTTGGCTCTGGTAACACAAAGTAGGTTTTCTGGCCCACTGACAACTTTAAATTGTTCTGTAACATATAACTGATCTCTAGGAGTGCAACGAATAAGACATATCCAATTCACGGCCCAAAATAGGACCCCCTGGTTCATAAAAAATTCATATAAATTTATTTGCTAGAGAAAGGTGCATTTTCTGTTGTCTAATGGCTTCAATATTAATATATATATGTCAGGGTAAAATCTCATATTGCTGCTATCTTGAGGATTTCTTTCATGGTGGAAAACATACATTACCCACGTTAACGAAATTTACAAATGGGAGAAAACTGTGTTTTAAAAATGTAATGTGAATTTAGTCTAACGTGTCATTGAAATCGTCCGTAACAGCATACAGTCATTGCCTAGCCTAATTAAATCTAATATATCTGTTAGTACTCAGATCAAGCTTTACAATGAAACATGACTCGATTGGGTAAAGACATTTTCTATAGCGAATTTTTAGAGGGTAGGGCTGTTCAAAAATAATTTTGTAGCATTTTTCGGGATCATAAATAAAAACACTTTGCATAATTTGATTGTAGAGATTCAATACTAACATAATATGATGAATTTGAAAAATCGATATCTATAAGCTATAATGACCCAACTTTCAGTAGTATGACCCTTAAAGAAAAAATAGAAGCTTTGAAACAAGGTGTTACATAAAAGCTCGAGAACATCATGGACAGGAAGAAAAACAACAAAGATATCTTACAAGAAGACCTGCATATAGAAGAGCATTGCCTCATAAATAACGTCATTTACCGGAAGATGAAATATTTTGGCAACATTAAACGTTACAGTGGTTTGGAGAGAACGGTAATGGAAGGCATGGTTCCTGGAGTACGAGGCAGGGGATGACCAAGAAGAAGGTGGCAGCAGGACATTAAAGATCGTGACGAAGGAGGAGGCATGAAAACTTACTAGAGACATATAATTTTTTAGACAGGATGTGATGAAAGCGGATTTCCTCAAGGGACACGCTACTAGATGATGATTGTTGTCAGATCAACAATCAGTCTTATAATGTATTCACGCTATGTTTTTTTTTATATCTAGAAACTATTTTCTCGTTCATGTTTCCACATATTTATACATTATTAACATTATTCTACTATATTTCTTTCCTACCGTTACACGTTACATATGGCATTCAAGCAATTTCTCCGTACCGCTCCATCCTGGACAACTCGTTCAATCTCTAGTACATAATTTGGTCCGATATTTCTCACTTCTCTTAGTGAAGTTCTCTTCAGGGTTTCCATAGTGGTCCTTTCATTCTTGAGCCCTTCACTTCGATGACGACTTTGTGGTTTTGATCCTTTTTCTCTGAGTATGCCCAACATATCTCCATCGTCTCTTTCTCATAAAAGTTGTTACTAGTGGTTAACCAGACATTTCTCTGATTTCATCAACTCTCCTGAATTCGTCTCATTTTATGTCCATTATTTTTTGCAACATCTATTTTTAAATTCATTAAACTTACTCTCTATATCTTTAGTAATTTTCCAACTCTAGCTGGCATATGTTAAGACTGGTACAACGTTACAATTGACAATTTGTAAATTAGTTTTTAAAATATATAACTTTGAGTTTCATATTCTATTTAGACTTTTTAAAGCTGATGCTACTTTGACAATTCGTAGCATAATTATTTTTTTTTAAATTTCAAAGTAATTATTGATGTTCATCATCATCAGGTGCCGTGCCGGCTGGCGTAGGCGAACATGGATCTCCACAAATCTCTATCTTTGGTGTTTGCTATCATCTCAGATGTTGACGCTCTACTGTGCCATAGTCACGAAGTCAGGCTATCCAAAATTTTCTCTCTCTGTCATCCTCTGTTTCGTCTACCCTCGATTTTACCAGTTGTTACAATGTGTTATAAACCTCTTCTCCTCATCAGATGTCCGAAAAATGATGACCCCCTCTTTCTTATATTGATAATAAGTTTTCTCTGTGTCTTGACCTCATTCAACACATCAGCATTCGTGATTTTAGCAGTCCATGGGATTCTCATCATTCTTCTATAAAACCTCATCTCTATGGTGTCCAGAGATTTTTCATTCTGTGTGTTCATAGTCCATGACTCGCATCCGTATATCAGTTGTTATTGATGTTAGTTACTACAACAAATTCTCTTTTCAAATTTCTTAGTTTGTTTACCTCGTTATTTATCAGATAGTGTTTTATAAACATATTGTTCCCTAATGTAAGATGTTTCTCATTGACCATCTGCACATCCTGGATGATGTCATCAACATCACCCTGGAACCCAAATTAACCCGTTTAGACCTGAGTGCCGTAACGGTCTGAAACAAAATACAATATAACTGTGTAATTTAACCCGATTCAAGCGCATAGGAAGCGAATGTGAGATGTAAGTTGTGTATGCAAAAGAATCATGGGTAGTTTAAAATCTATAAAAGTCTGCTGAAAAGTAGCTGCCATTAAAAAATTCATTAAAATAAATTTCGACAAAATTGTTACTATCTTCAACATTACATGGGGAAACCTCGCCGGTGATACGGATTATATGCACTGTCGCTGAGATCTTTCTGTTTACGAAAGAGATCTGAGCAGACATGGTTATTCACCGAATTGCAATGACGATGGATATATCAGTTAATCAATGAATGAACAACACAAGTGTGGTATGAAGCCATAGAACAAGCAACAATTACCCACAAAAATATATTCTGAAGTTAGACAGAAACCAACAAACCATGAAAAATTAGACACTGCACAGAATACTGTCGATTACTAGTCAATCTCTACATAATTAAAACTGCTTAAACTGACCAATGCACATACCAAGAAAGCCCACAGACTCCCGAACACATTCTGAAAAATGCTTCATTTTCATTTACTAGAGGTGTCAAGCATGGCACCGTGAAACGACTAGAGGTGTCAAGCATGGCACCGTGAAACGACTAGAGGTGTCAAGCATGGCACCGTGAAACGACTAGAGGTGTCAAGCATGGCACTGTGAAACGACTAGAGGTGTCAAGCATGGCACCGTGAAACGACTAGAGGTGTCAAGCATGGCACCGTGAAACGACTAGAGGTGTCAAGCATGGCACCGTGAAACGACTAGAGGTGTCAAGCATGGCACTGTGAAACGACTAGAGGTGTCAAGCATGGCACCGTGAAACGAATTTGAAGGAGAAATTGTGGAGCACCGCGAGATCTCATGCTGATAACTGAATACATGGAAGCAACACATCTCTCTGCTTAGACTTTCAAACGTATGAAACTGATCTCATAATAATAAGAATCATTATGACACTTGACACTCAGATGACACTTGGAAAACATAATCCTTGCAATATTATTCTCCTCTAGTGACAACAAATCGATAGGATCTCATCATTCATTGTCTGACTAATGATCAATCTGTGAATCGATCACAATTGATCGGATGATATCTTGCATACCACGTTCTGCTGTAACATGTTTTGTATTGATAAATGGGAAGACTGCAGTAAAACTATATATCAAACAACAAAACGTGGAAATATAAAGTAAGGTAGTTAGTTTTACAAAGCGCAACAGATTACATCAAACTTTTCGTCGAAATGATCTTTTTTTCAAGTAACCCATAATTTTGAGGTAAACAATATATATATATATATATAGCTTCGATAAACTTGTACGGAATATGTGTTAAACGAAATAATCTGTATTTTGTCTACACGTGGATCACGCACGAATTATTATTTCGTGTATAAACATGTGATGTAATTTCGAATTGATCTGATTAAACCGTATGAAGTTTAGGTCACGACCCAGTGGCGGCTCGTGATCGTTTTTGTTGGTGGGACCAGACACATATTTTCGGGAAAATCATGGCTTTGGGTTAGGTTATATTTTAATTTATTAAATAATAAATACACGTTACATATTTTTTTTGCTGGGGCGCGGCCCCTCTGGCCCTTACTGACGAGCCGCCACTGTCACGACCTATCCTAATTTCTAAAGTTTCTGGATTTTGAGAAAGCACAAATTGAGGGATAGCTTACTTCCAAATAAAATAGGTAAGCTTGGCAACCATATAGTGCAGATTTGGACTGGTCAAGACTTTGGGTATGACAGGTTGATTAAGCGTTAGAACTTTAGTATGTACATCTGTCAGTGATAAGATACAGCCCAGTGTTTCATTTAAAACGGCCCACCCGTGTGGTGCGGGGGCCCGCAAGTGAAGCAAGGAATAGTACCACTGCAACCTACAAAACATGTCTTAAGAGTTGACTGATGTAGGATCTAGGGAAGATACCCTAGTAAATAAAAAGCATCGCAGAAATCGGATGTGCTGGCCTACTTGTTGGCGCATTACTGGCACAACGTAAAATCGCTCTTAGACTCAGATCATATAAAAATTACACAGAGTGGTTAACAAGTGGTCGATATGAAACGTTCGGAGAAAAGGAAGGAAAGATTTAAAACAGAAAGAAATTAAAAGAGAAAGAAAGATTTAAAACAGAAAGAAATGAGAGAGAGAAGGAAATATATGAAAGGAAAGTATAGGCAATATAATTCAAATTAATATTATTGCTGTTGATATCATAATAACGAATTATCTCGCAAGATGATTAACGTTCAGATCGCGCGATAGGAAATCAGATTTATTTTCTAGGTAAGAGATTAACGGAAGCGTAATCTACTCATGTGCTCACGTGTCGTCTAGATGGTGTTGCTTCCATGGAGATCGGTCAGGTCATGGAAATTAAGACGTAGGTTAATCTATTTTTAGTGTTATGACTAAAGGGTCCAAATCCGAAGGATTGACTTTATTGCACCGGGTTTTATCCCATATGGCTCAGTCCTCGCTGCAGAAATTGCACGCCACCTACCGAGAGTTTTGCACAAAGCAAGAACTCTGTAGCTCAGGCAACAATCTTATGAGACTATGGAAATAATTCATACGTGAACAGAACAGTTTGGTTCGGATTTGAACCCACGACGTTCGTAACGCAGGGTAAGGGCTTAACCACTTAGCTAGAGTGATCCCCTGGTGTTACGTACGTATAGATAGAAAAACAATCTGATGGTGCGAGGTCAATTTAGATAGAAAAACAATCTGATGGTACGATGTCAGTATATATAGAAAAACAATCTTTGGCGAAACAGCAATGGTAATGTAATTTAAAACAAAGCACTGTAGTGATAGCTAATGACTATACTTATATCGTACAGTAAAAAATATTCTTACACATTTGTTGTCTTGTCTATCTTCTTCATTGTCTTCTGATGTTGATTTCGCTTCATTCATTTAACCTAACATACAGACAATGCACACACACACACATACTTATTGGTCCAGTTGGAACCTAACATATAGGCAATACACACACACACACACACACTTGTTGATCCAGCTGGAACCTAACATACGGGCAATACACACACACACACACACACACTTGCAGATTCAATTGGAACCTAACATGTAGAAGCAATGCGGCATGCCTCTCATGAATATTTCTGTAAGGTCCGATGGACATTAACATAATTTAGCCACCATTATTGATCCTGTATACAAAATGTTATATCAGGTGATGCCGCCTTCCTTGCCTGAGACATGTTTGCATTATGAGCAAAGATCAATATAAAAACATGTACAACACAGATTTACTCAAGTCAAAGCGTTATAACAGCCAACAACAAAACTAGACTATCGACCAACAGAGCTTTATCCAGTGTACAGTTGACTAAACAGAATATTGTACACATAAGAGAAGATTAATAAGTAGAAAATAGATGAAAACAAAATGAAGCTTTATTCGATGTGGATGCCGAAACAGGCGGATCCAGGTCAGAAACGACCAGCAGCGTAGGAATGAGAAGGTAATAATACATCATAAAATATGACTCATATCGAGGAGACAGACATGGGCGGAAACCAATTGCACTTAGCAGCGTTTCCTAAACTTGGGGCTGGCGGATCCCCAGAGGTCCGATAGATACTCACAGAGGGTCCTCAAGCGCTTGAAGAAATATTATGATTTTTGACATTTCAAACAGAAAAATAAATTTTTAAACATGTATAAAAACAGTGGTAAATTAGTTCCGCTGTGAAATCAAAGGACCCTGACCAGACCGGAGTCTAAATGTCTGACAGGGTAAAATGAAAGATCATTTAAAGTTTACCACAGTCTGAGAACATTGTTTACTACTGTAACACAAAGATAATTCATTCCTGTCTATTTTCATATATAGAAACTTTTGGGAGACTGCCGCAGCAAATGCATTTAAAGGGGCCAGTGGTAATGCAAAGTTTGCGAACCGCTGCACTAGAGGAATAATAAGGACAAAAATATGGGGAGGGTGAATCAAGAAACGCTTGAGTTCACTTTAGGAACGAATACAAAATATTTATTAAACTCTCGCTACTGACAGTTTACATGATTGACAAATTTTCATGGACAGAAAAACAGACAAATAAACAAGTTTTAAGACACTAGGCATGAAGAAACAATTATTAAGAGAAATAACATTCAGACAAGTAAAGTATTTTGGGCACATAAAAGACATGACACCATGATAAAATCTTTACTAGAGGGGAAAGTTGAGGGAAGAAGAGCAAGAGGAAGACCGAGAGATAAGTGGAAGGAAACTTTAAGAAATGGACAGGTTACAGTCTGGCAGTGTGCAACACCAAGGCGAAAGACAGAGGATGCTGGAGATTCATTGCAGCCAACCTTCGATGTGAAGACGGCACCTGATGATGATGACTGACAGTAGTACCGCTTGTTAGAGAGGTGTAGGACGGGGAGGACGAGAGTCTTGGGGATTTAATGGCCACATGGCTAGTGCAGTCGTCGCTAAACTATTCAGGTTAGGATTTTGCTTTTTTATCCCCGACAGACAAATATCCTTGACCTTTCCGTGGATTGAACACGGGTCTCCTGCGTGGAGACCGTGCTCTAATCCATTCGGCCAGACGTCCCGGAATGAATAGGAAGAGAGAAAATAGCGATTATGGAAACTATGATCTGATAACAGTTGTCAGAGTCCCAGGGCACACAGGCAAAAACATTTCATAAATAATTAATAAAGACAAACCGTGTAAACAAATTAAGCAATATATGAGAATTGTTTGTTGTGGAAGGGGGTGATTTAAAATACAACTAACAGGTAGGCAGTCCCATGTCATCATCATCATCATCAAGTAGCTTGTCCCTTCCGGAACTTGGCTCCCATGACAGCAGTCCTAAAAAACTCCTGTTCTGTGAAAGTTGTCCTGCTCAGCAGCAGTCATTCTCAGATCGTCAATGACATCCTGCACCCATCGTCTTCTAGGTCTTCCTCTCATTCTTCTTCCAGACATCATTCCTTCCAAAATTATCTTCTCTAGACACTCGTGTCGTTTGATGTGTCGGAAATATTTAATTTTCCTTGATAGTATGCTCTTTAATAATAGCTAACTCTCTTTATTATCAAGCTGTTGCAGAACAGAAGCATTTGTTCTGTTCTCTGTCTATGATATTCTAAGTACTTTTCTTGTAGTCCCATGACTTTCAGTTTCATGTAGAATGTATCAAATGCAATGAATGTAAAGTTAGAAAAAAATAACTTAACAGCCGTCCATCACAAGCGATGATGTCAACATCCTCAGACGTGTTCTGTTGCACCTCATGGTGTGTGCGGAAGTGACTTTTCTTTCTTTCTCGAATCCTGTATGCCTCACAGCGTCAGGTCAGGAAGAGATTTCTAAAACGGGCCTAGTATGCGCTTCGTAGATAGTCTCTTTCGTCGGCTCTGTTATCTCTGAGGAAGTGATTGATGAGTTCAATTCTGGAACGCAACCCCTACCACTTATAAGGTGTGAACATATAGCATATAGTTATTGTATGTTCTCTCTTTTCGTACAACTCGTTTTCTCTGCGACTCAGCATGACGAACATTCTCAGTAATTCCAGTTACTCTTGTAGTGTTGCTGTGGTACATTTAGCGATATGGAGCAACATATGTCTAACGCACTGTGTTTATATCAAGAAATTTTAGAAACACATCAAGAGTGTCGCTGAAGCGGTTTTTTTTTACACCAACTGGTCGTTTGCCCCCGTCTAGTTTTTGTTCACCAACTGGTCGTTTGCCCTCGTCTAGTTTTTTTTTCCACCAACTGGTCGTTTGCCCCGTCTAGTTTTTGTACACCAACTGGTCGTTTGCCCCGTCTAGTTTTGTGTCCACCAACTGGTCGTTTGCCCTCGTCTAGTTTTTTGTACACCAACTGGTCGTTTGCCCTCGTCTAGTTTTTTTGTCCACCAACTGATCGTTTGCCCTCGTCTAGTTTGCAAAATCAACTGAATTTGTGAAAATTCAAAGTCACCAAAATTAAAATAAAGTATTACTGAAATTTGTGTATGCATTTTAGTTTAATATTTTTCATAAAAAAATATGCTACGAATTGGCAAAGCAACATCAGCTTTTAAAGTCTAAATTTATTAAAACTAAAAGTATTGAAACTAAATTACTTATTTTCAATTCAAATGTTGTATCAATCCTAACATATGCCAGCTAGAGTTGAAAAATGACTAAAGATATATAAAGCAAGTTGAATGCATTTGAAAATAGATGTCTGCGAAAAATAATGAATATAAAATGGAACGAATTCAGGAGAAGTGATCTTCTTCTTCTTTGCGTTCGTTCTTTACGACCAATTTTAATCACTCTTTGTGATATGTTTGATCTTTGCCAAGAACGTGTATACGTTGCACATTGGTTTGGTAGGCCCTAAACGCATAGCCTTCTACACATTTAGGACACGTGCATCCGATTTCAACCAAACCTCCTTTGTCGCCTCTTACGACATGCGTGGCAGGTAACAGTGGTTCTATTCTTTACACCCCAAATTTGGACCCCGGTAACCACTCGGCGAGGAGAAGTAATGAAATCAGAGAAATGTCTGGTCAACCACTAGTACCAACTGTTATAAGAAAGAGAAGATAGAGATATGTTGGATACACCTTGAGAAGAAATGAACAAAGAATATCAAAGCAGGCATTGAAGTGGGATGCAAAGAGTTCAAGAAAGAGAGGACAACATAATGAGACACTAAAACGAACTTTGCTGAGAGAGGAAAGAAATATCGGTCTCAGTTCCATTGAGGAGATTGAACAAGTTACCCAGGATAGAGCGGAATGGAAAAAATTGCTTGCAGGCCCTATGTAACGTATAACGGTACGAGAGGAATTATTATTTTTTTCATGAATCTTAAAAATTACATTGCGGATCCGCGCCGGTGCTTCTGAGTGTGTGCTCTGCCAGGGAAATCTCGGATCACACATGATTTTTCCCCAAAGAACACTGATGTCCCTTTCAATTAATAAAGCATTCAATCAACAATTCAGCTATACAGAAACTATCAGCTATTACTTGGAAAGAAATGTTATTCAGAAGAGAAAACGACGGTAAGGGCGACAGGGAAAAAACAAGGTCATTGCACGCTGCAATTAGATTACAGGATCAACACGTTGACGTCCGTGAAACATTTTAGGCACGTAGCCATCACCAGGAAAATGAACTCTTAAATCGAAGTTTCTGTTCTGTTCGAAATTCCCACACTTTCAAGGACAGCAGTCGTCTCGCATTTGCAGACGTGAGAGAATCTGTCATGTTAGATTCAACCAAACAAATTCTAATACCAGGTTGCTGTTTTCTCCTGTCATTCTTTATGTTGAATCTTTATTTTTGTCAGTATCTTCACATCTGGTAGTAGTATCTTCACATCTGATAGTAGTATCTTCACATCTGATAGTAGTATCTTCACATCTGATGTAGTATCTTCACATCTGATAGTAGTATCTTCACATCTGATAGTAGTATCTTCACATCTGATAGTAGTATCTTCACATCTGATAGTAGTATCTTCACATCTGATAGTAGTATCTTCACATCTGATAGTAGTATCTTCACATCTGATAGTAGTATCTTCACATCTGATAGTAGTATCTTCACATCTGATAGTAGTATCTTCACATCTGATAGTAGTATCTTCACATCTGATAGTAGTATCTTCACATCTGATAGTAGTATCTTCACATCTGATAGTAGTATCTTCACATCTGATAGTAGTATCTTCACATCTGATAGTAGTATCTTCACATCTGATAGTAGTATCTTCACATCTGATAGTAGTATCTTCACATCTGATAGTAGTATCTTCACATCTGATAGTAGTATCTTCACATCTGATAGTAGTATCTTCACATCTGATAGTAGTATCTTCACATCTGATAGTAGTATCTTCACATCTGATAGTAGTATCTTCACATCTGATAGTAGTATCTTCACATCTGATAGTAGTATCTTCACATCTGATAGTAGTATCTTCACATCTGATAGTAGTATCTTCACATCTGATAGTAGTATCTTCACATCTGATAGTAGTATCTTCACATCTGATAGTAGTATCTTCACATCTGATAGTAGTATCTTCAAATCTGATAGTAGTATCTTCACATCTGATAGTAGTATCTTCACATCTGATAGTAGTATCTTCACATCTGATAGTAGTATCTTCACATCTGATAGTAGTATCTTCACACTGATAGTATATCTTCACATCTGATAGTAGTATCTTCATCTGATAGTAGTATCTTCACATCTGATAGTAGTATCTTCAAATCTGATAGTAGTATCTTCACATCTGATAGTAGTATCTTCACTATAGTATATCTTCATCTATAGTAGTATCTTACATCTATGTAGTATCTTCATCTGATAGTAGTATCTTCATCTGATAGTAGTATCTTCACATCTGATAGTGTATCTTCACATCTGATAGTATATCTTCATCTGATAGTAGTATCTTCATCTGATAGTGTATCTTCATCTATGTAGTATCTTCATCTGATAGATATCTTACCTGATAGTGATCTTCACCTGATAGTATACTTCCAATCTGATAGTAGTATCTTCACTGATATAGTATCTTCACCCGATAGTAGTATCTTACACTATAGTAGTATCTTCACTGATTAGTATCTTCACACTGAATAGTATTCACTGATAGTAGTTCTTCACTGATAGTAGTATCTTCCACTGATAGTAGTATCTTCATCTGATAGTAGTATCTTCATCTGAATAGTATCTTCACATCTGATATATACTTCATCGATAGTAGTATCTTCATCTGATAGTATATCTTCACATCTGATAGTAGTATCTTCATCTGATAGTATCTACATCTGATAGTATATCTTCATCTGATATAGTATCTTCCATCTGATAGTAGTATCTTCACATCTGATAGTAGTATCTTCACATCTGATAGTAGTATCTTCAAATCTGATAGTAGTATCTTCATCTGATAGTATCTTCATCTGATAGTAGTATCTTCATCTATATAGTATCTTCACATCTGATAGTAGTATCTTCATCTGATATAGTATCTTCATTATAGTAGTATCTTACACTGATATAGTATCTTACACTGATAGTAGTATCTTCACACTGAGTAGTATCTTCCCTGATAGTAGTATCTTCAACCTGATAGTAGTATCTTCCTGATAAGTATTTCACTGATAGTAGTATCTTCACACCATGATAGTGTATCTTCACTGATATAGTATCTTCACTGTATGTATCTTCACCTGATAGTAGTATCTTCACTGATAGTAGTATCTTCACACTGATATAGTATCTTCCACTGATCAGATAGTATCTTCATCTGATAGTAGTATCTTCATCTGATATAGTATCTTCACATCTATATAGTATCTTCATCTGATAGTAGTATCTTCCATCTGATAGTATATCTTCATCTGATTAGTATCTTCTCTGATATATTCTTCATCATAGTAGTATCTTCACATTGATATAGTAATCTTCATCATAGTATATCTTCATCTGATAGTTAGTTTTCTTCACATCGATAGTATTTCATCGATAGTAGTATCTTCCATCTGATAGTATATCTTCACATCTGATTAGTAGTATCTTACATCTGATAGTAGTATCTTCATCTGATAGTAGTATCTTCATCTGATAGTAGTATCTTCAATCTGATAGTAGTATCTTCCATCTGATAGTAGTATCTTCACATCTGATAGTAGTATCTTCATCTGATAGTATATCTTACATCTGATAGTAGTATCTTCACATTGATAGTAGTATCTTCATCTGATAGTATATCTTCATCTATATATCTTCATCTGATAGTATCTACATCATATGTATCTTCATCTGATGTATATCTTCACATCTGATAGTGTATCTTCACATCTGTATTATAGTATCTTCACATCGATAGTAGTATCTTCATCTGATGTAGTATCTTCATCTGATATATATCTTACATCTGATAGTAGTATCTTCACATCTGATAGTAGTATCTTCAAATCTGATAGTAGTATCTTCATCATATGTATCTTCATCGATATGTATCTTCATCTGATAGTAGTATCTTACATCTGATATAGTATCTTCATCTGATATAGTATCTTCCATCTGATAGTAGTATCTTCATCTGATAGTAGTATCTTCACATCTGATAGTATATCTCATCTGATAGTAGTATCTTCATCTGATAGTAGTATCTTCATCTATAGTAGTATCTTCACATCTATAGTAGTATCTTCATCTGAAGTAGTATCTTACATCTGATAGTAGTATCTTCATCTGATGATGTGAGTATCTTCACATCTGATAGTAGTATCTTCAATTGATATATACTTAATCGATAGTAGATCTTACATCTGATAGTAGTATCTTCATCTGATAGTAGTATCTTCTCTGATAGTAGTATCTTCATCTGATAGTAGTATCTTCACATCTGATAGTGTATCTTCATCTGATAGTAGTATCTTCATCTGATAGTATATCTTCATCTGATAGAGTATCTTCACATCTGATAGTAGTATCTTCACATCTGATAGTAGTATCTTCACATCTGATAGTAGTATCTTCATCTAATAGTATCTTCTCTTAGTATCTTCATCTGATAGTAGTATCTTACATCTGATAGTAGTATCTTCATCTGATAGTGTATCTTCATCTGATAGTAGTATCTTCATCTGATAGTAGTATCTTCATCTGATAGTAGTATCTTCAACTGATAGTAGTATCTTCACATCTGATAGTAGTATCTTCACATCTGATAGTAGTATCTTCACATCTGATAGTAGTATCTTCAAATCTGATAGTAGTATCTTCACATCTGATAGTAGTATCTTAACATCTGATAGTAGTATCTTCACATCTGATAGTAGTATCTTCACATCTGATAGTAGTATCTTCAAATCTGATAGTAGTATCTTCACATCTGATAGTAGTATCTTCACATGTAGTATCTTCACATCTGATAGTAGTATCTTCACATCTGATAGTAGTATCTTCACATCTGATATTAGTATCTTCACATCTGATAGTAGTATCTTCACACTGTGAGTAGTAGTATCTTCACACTGATAGTAGTATCTTCACACTGATAGATAATAGTACTTCACACTTATAGTATCTTCACACTGATAGTAGTATCTTCACACTGATAGTAGTATCTTCACATCTGATAGTAGTATCTTCACACCTGATAGTAGTATCTTCCACTGATAGTAGTATCTTCACACCTGATAGTAGTATCTTCACTTGGCTGATAGTATAGTATCTTCACACTGATAGTAGTATCTTCACACTGATAGTAGTATCTTCACTGATAGTAGTATCTTCACTCTGATAGTAGTATCTTCACATCTGATAGTAGTATCTTCACACCTGATAGTAGTATCTTCACATCTGATAGTAGTATCTTCACATCTGATAGTAGTATCTTCACACCTGATAGTAGTATCTTCACATCTGAGTATATGTAGTATCTTCACATCTGATAGTAGTATCTTACATCTGATAGTAGTATCTTCACATCTGATAGTAGTATCTTCACATCTGATAGTAGTATCTTCAAATCTGATAGTAGTATCTTCACATCTGATAGTAGTATCTTCACATCTGATAGTAGTATCTTCACATATGATAGTAGTATCTTCACATCTGATAGTAGTATCTTCACATCTGATAGTAGTATCTTCACATCTGATAGTAGTATCTTCACATCTGATAGTAGTATCTTCACATCTGATAGTAGTATCTTCACATCTGATAGTAGTATCTTCACATCTGATAGTAGTATCTTCACATCTGATAGTAGTATCTTCACATCTGATAGTAGTACCTTCACATCTGATAGTAGTATCTTCACATCTGATAGTAGTATCTTCACATCTGATAGTAGTATCTTCACATCTGATAGTAGTATCTTCACATCTGATAGTAGTACCTTCACATCTGATAGTAGTATCTTCACATCTGATAGTAGTATCTTCACATCTGATAGTAGTATCTTCACATCTGATAGTAGTATCTTCACATCTGATAGTAGTATCTTCACATCTGATAGTAGTATCTTCACATCTGATAGTAGTATCTTCACATCTGATAGTAGTATCTTCACATCTGATAGTAGTATCTTCACATCTGATAGTAAACTGGACGGAGAGATTTTTCTTCTTCGAACGCTTCAGGACGACCACTTTTAACCACTCTGTGTGATTTGTATGTGATCTGAGCCTAAGAGTGATTGTACGTTGCGCCAGTTATGTGCATACAAGAAGGCCAGCACATACGATTTCTGTGATGCTTTTTATTTACTAGGATAGCTTCCATAGGTCCTACATCAGTCACCTCTTGTAGGTCGCAGTGGTACTATTCTTTGCTTCCCTTGCTGACCGTACGGGCGAACAGAGAGATCGAAACTAGAATCCATCAAGCCAACAACATTACATACCAACTTACCCCGATATTGAAACACCCAGCAATTCCAGTAGATACGAAAATACAGATTATAAATGCAATCTTCATACCAACACTGTGCTACCAGTGCCAAACATGGGCACTGACAAAAGAACAAGAAAGGAAAATTACCGCCTGTGAAATGATATGCTTGAGGAAAGTTGTAAATAAAACAAGAAATGAAGAAATTAGAAGAACAGTCGGAACAACACCTGCTATTAGATTCATTGAAAAACAGGCTCAAATGGTTTGGCAACTTTGTGAGAATGAACCCGAATACACCAGTTGCAAGAGCCGTACAACCTGAAAATGGAATCATCAAGAGGAAGGGGCATACCAAGAAAAAGATGGACTGATGGAGTTACAGACATCTTAAAACTCTACAATACCACTGATCTTTGTATAGCAATATCAAGCGACGAGCGTGCACTATCTCGGAAACCGATCATCAGTCAAACCTGCTACGCCTAACGGCAAAAAGCAGAGGATAAAGAAAGAAAGAAAGAATTTTTACTTTAGCCAAAATGCACATCTTCTAAGAAATGTGTTTCAGAACGTAATAATCTCATGTACGCACTAACCAACACTTAAACGAGCGCATGAGATAATTAGTTGCTATTTAGTATGGAGCCAGCATGACACATGGAGAACAAGAACATGAATAAGAAGTGGCAATGAGTGATACTTGCTGTTCTGTAACTGTCTTGTCTACTGCCCAATCAGATCACTTTAACTTCCCGCCTCTAGCTAATGCTTGTTACAAGTTATGTTAATGAGTATTTCCCTTGCTTCGATGTTAAATTGTTTAGTGTTTATGTTATTTTCTTCTCCTTCTTTCTTTCTATAATCGTGTTTTGTCTCAGCGTTAGAATAAGAAGAGATTTCTAGAACGGGCTTTTGTGTGCGCTTCATAAATATAGTTTTTCGTCACGGTACACCTTTTGCGTTGACGGCATTTTCCTTTGTGTTCACTGTACCGGAGTAACATTTCTCTTTGAGGAGCACTGTCTGTTGGTAATCTGCGTATGTGGCCGAACCAGTTAATTTGTTGTTTCTTTAAGAAATTCAGTACTGATGATGTTGTATCAACTTTTTTTTACTGATGTCTTCATTTCCCCAACATTCTCTGTAGACATTTCATCTCTGTCGTGACTAGTTTTCTACTATCGTTTGATGTTAGCGTCCAGGTTTGGGGTCGAGCATAGTGGAATACTTTTCAAAATTAGCATAATGTTTCATATGTTGATTTATAAAAGTCCGATTCTTGATGATAAAACACTGTCATAGAAATGCTCTGAAGATTTCAGCAAAGAAAATAAAAGTATTCTCTATCTCGGTTGCGCAAGTTGTGCATACCGATAGGTGTGGCAAGACGGGAAAACCACGAGAGAAACCACAGTAGATACATGAACCAATACCGAACGGTAGTTTTTAGACTAAACCCACTGAAATACATGCTTGGTAGGTGATCAGAGCAATTATGAACAAGTCCGATGTGCGATCAAGTTGATCTTCAAATGAAAAATGAATAAACCTTGAATGAACAAATCTCCCGAGGGGTTACCGGGGCCCAAATTGGGGTGTAAAGAATATAACCACTGTTACCTGTCACGCATATCGTAAGAGGTGACTCAGGAGTTTGGGCTTTGGCTAACTACCCACACCATAAAAACACTAGATGGCTACAGAATGGAGAGCGAACAGAGTAAACGCTGGCTGAAACCGGACACATCGCTGAAGGATTTTTTTTTCCCGATTCAGAAGCACTTGAGCTTTTCAGCTATTCGACTCGGTGCCACAAACACCGTAAATCTGGGGAATCTGTGGCTTTTTCTGCCATCCCGCGAAATTGAACCCGCACACACAGAGGAATAGTCACCCATAGTCCAACGCGCTACGAACACGCTGGGCAGACGGGCATCGCTGAAGGATAAACACCAGAGCTCCAAATGGTGCTGAAGATGTGACGTAAAACACACCAACGCTAAGGCTGCATGAATCAGATTTCCACATGAATAGAACTTATGGGGAGATCTGGTACATCAGTCTGGGCGGTGATCGCGCGAGAGAGAATGAAGAAATGAAAATAAATGTCATAAGCACAGCAGGGATGGTATTTTTTTAAAGCGTGGGTTTGTTTAAATTTGCAAGAAAGAAATTTGAAGAAAAAAAAAATATGTTGAAACACTAGCTTTACTACTATAGCAACCCAGTTTGGCATAGGATTTAAGTGTGGAATTTTACCCTGCTCTAACGGTTCTTAAGTCGACCCACTTTCAGTTGAGTACCAGAGAAACATTAGGAAGAAATGGTGGCTACCACATCAATCACTGTGAGTTACAAGTCAAAGAAAAATACGGGCCAAACACTATTCAGCAATATATCTCATGTATAAAAGGAGTGCCTTTACTTTGTATATATATATATATATATATATATATATATATATATATATATATATATATATATATATATAGGGCGCTCGTCATTAAGGCCAGTGGGGCCTGGCCCACCAAAATCGAAAGGGGATAACTTCCGGTTTATACAAATAATAGTAAATATTTCAAAAGCAATAATTTTTCCAAAAATTTGTGTCTGGCCCCACCAAGAAAAATGACCACGAGCCGCCACTGTTAATATATATACATGCACACACACACACACCAGTATGCAATAACATTTAAGCAGAGTTTGGCAAAGCTCAAGAAGGACAAATCATACAACAATGTCAGGCAATATGTAAAAATGTGTGGAAAATATTAATACGGCCAAAGAAATCGGAAATATTATTATTTATCCTCATCATCATCATCAGGTGCCGTCTCCACATCGAAGATTGGCTGCAATGAATCTCCAGCATCCTCTGTCTTTCGTCTTGGTGTTGCACACTGCCAGACTGTAACCTGTCCGTGTATCCTAATACCTAAAAAAATAGATGCACCTAATTATGTACTAACTATAGAACATTAGCAATGATTAGTCATGAAATTAAATCGTATTAAAAATTTATATGTAAAGACTTCCGTGTAGGAATATAGAAAAAAAACATTATATAATATAAGCTTTATTTATACATAACAGGGGTGCACAGTGGCGGCTCATGCTCATTTTTGTTGGTGGGGCCAGACACAAATGTTTGGAAAAATCATGGTTTTGGGTTAGGTTATATTTTAATTTATAAAACAATAAATACACGTTACACATTATTTTTGGTGGGGTCCGGCCCCACTGGCCCTTAATGACAAGCCGACACCGGTGGTGCCCATTATCACATATTTAAGATGGAGACAATCATAGCGAAAATATAGTATAATGAAGATCTATACTTATGCTTTATTAACAAGTCAAATGTATTTTTGATTGTGTGAAACATCCAGAACTAAGATGATAACGAAAGAAATGCGATTTCCATTATATTTCATACAAATCATAACACAACTGTTGATTGATTGATTGATTGATTGATTGATTGATAAGACTATCATCACTGCACTTCGGTGAGTAACAATGTATGCTCCGATCTCTTTCTTACACCGTAAGATCTCAGCGGCAGTACACGAACTCCGTAGCACCGGTGAGGGTCCCAATGTTTGTTTGCGTTCGTACTTTACGACCGATTTGATCATTCTTTTTGTGATATATAATTGATCTTTGACAAGAACGACTATATTGTTATGTCCCTATAGGCCCATACTAGTGTAGGACACTTCGACCTGGAAATGGTTCAGCCTGGTTCCCCAATGTAATTTTGAAGATGAAGAAGATAACACAACTGTATTGTGATCAAATGGCGGTCATAAGAACGTGCGATGACACATAAGATTAATTTGACATAAGACAGGGCGTCAGACAAAGTTGCATTATGTCATCGTGTTCGTTTAGCAAATATGCTCAAAACATCATGAGGAATGTTCTAAAAGATAACAACCACAATAAAATGAACAATGCGATCCTGTTCTAATCAGTAAACAAGAAATACCTCAACTAAGGTATGCTGACAATACGGTTATACTATCAACAACGCAGAAAGGAAATGAGAAATTAATAAGGCAGTGGAAGAGAAAAAAAGAAAGAGAAAAATCTTTATTTCAATGTGGCAATAGCAAAAATAATGACACCTGATAAAACAAACATCA
Organism: Arion vulgaris; assembly: GCA_020796225.1. NCBI lineage: Eukaryota > Metazoa > Mollusca > Gastropoda > Stylommatophora > Arionidae > Arion > Arion vulgaris. The sequence goes on along the minus strand of CM036762.1, from coordinate 48,901,071 downwards.
TCATCAAGGTGCGCCTGCTTTAAAGGACGTTGCTCTCTTTGCAGGACATTTGAAATTCACTCTGTCTCTAGCCAGTTCACCCACTTCGTCGATGGTCATGTTCATGGTTTCTTTAATATCTTGTAGCCATCTTCTTCTTGGTCTGCCTCTGCCTCTACGTCCTGGGACCCTGCATTCTAGTATTGTTCTTTCCAGGTCATCGTGACGCTAGATGTGACCAAAGTATGTAATTTTTCTGTATAGTATGTTGTTTATCAGCCAATTCTCTTTAACATTTAGTTCTTTCAGGACATCAGTGTTCTTTCTTTTTCTGTCCATGGTATTCGTAGGATCTTTCTGTAGCATTTAGTTTCGAAGGACTGGATTTTCGCATAACAAGCATAACAAAAAATAATGTTGTTTATGAAGGGAAAGAAAATAGACAAGGTTAAAGGGTTTGAATATATCGGCTCACTTCCAACAGGATATAGAAATGGGATAAAGGAAATCAAAAGAAGAACAAACATACGAGGGCGCATTGAAAAGTAATGCCTCCAAGTCCATAACTTTGTTAATATTCATAATTTACAAATGAAACATACATTTTCAGAAAGCTTGAGATGTCCACTACACAATAGAGTCATTATTTTTCGACATAGTCACCTCCACGTTCCACACACACGCCAACGTCGAACTAGTTGTTGCATCCCGTCGAAGAAAAATCTGATGATTTTCACGAAGCCAGGTACGCACATCTGCTGCCACATCCTCGTCAGAAGTATATCTGTTTCCTTTGAGATGTTCCTTGAGCTTTGGGAACAGGAAAAAGTCACAAGGTGCCAAACGGGGCTATATGGTGGGTGCGCTAAAATGTCGTCAAAATTGAGACGCTCTAATGCTGCCGCTGTTTGTCTACTGGTGTGTGGACGAGCATTGTCATGTTGAAGGACTGCGTGTTTTCCAGGACGAACACGTAAGTCTTGCCCGTAGTTTCTTCGTCGTTTCCACATACCGATCAGAATTGACAGTATTGACGCGTTTCAAAAATTCGGTGTGGATTACGCCCTGGGAGTCCCAAAAAATGGTCATCAAAACTTTTCCGCTGACGCGACAGTTTTGAATTTTTTTGGGGTGGGTGAGTTTTTGTGCCTGTATTCTATAGACTGGCGCTTGTTTTCAAGGTCGTAATGATGCACCCATGACTCATCGCCAGTGACAATTCAGCAGATAAAGTCATCGCCTTCTCGTTCATATCGCATCAGGTGTTCCTGACACGCCTGATGTCATCAGATTTTTCTTCGACGGGATGCAACAACTAGTTGGACGTTGGCGTGTGTGTGTGGAACGTGGAGGTGACTCTGTCGAAAAATAATGACTCTATTGTGTAGTGGACATCTCAAGATTTCTGAAAATGTATGTTTCATTTGTAAATTATGTATATTAACAAAGTTATGGACTTGGAGGTATTACTTTCAATGCCCCCTCGTAGTTTTGTAGAAAAACTCGATCAACTAAAAACGTTATAGTATGGAACTGATAAAAACCAAAGATCAGATTACAAAGAGCATGCATATCTGCAGAAGAACAACATATGCATGGGAAACATGAATTTTTAACAAGACAGTGGAAAAGTAGTGTATGCTCATAATTTTGGATTCTCCGAAAAGAGATGATTCTTATGTTCATGTTTTTTGATCTACACGCTCTGATATAACCAATAAAGATTTCGTCCTTTGGTTGAAAGTGCGTGCCTCTGCGTTAAAGAGGTTTTAATCCCATATATAACAAAGATACAAAAATAGTGTATGCTTTCGAATAAAAATGTTACATAAAAATATCCCACATATATCTTGAACATAGAAGAGAAGAAATAAAAATGTTACATAAAAGAACTCAAAATTAAAGAAAACTGGGTGATGCCACTACTAAGATCGGGGAAATTAAAGTAGTTTGGACATATAAAAAGACATGATGGAGAAGACACTTATGGAAGGTGTCATCCAAGCAAAGAAAAGAAGAGAAAGACGACATAGCAAATAGGTTCAGAATGTGATAGATCATGTGAGCATGACATCAGCAGAGGCGGAACTTCTGACTTTCGAGAAATTCTGAAGAACTGTGGCAAAAATTCTGTTCAAGACAAACTATTGGAAGATGAATGACATAGGACGTCAAGAGAAACTATTGGAAGATAAATGACATAGGACGTTATGACTCAAATTCTACTTTCTTCTAATTGGAGACTGTGGTCTCAAACAGTACTGTTAAAACTGTTTGAACTGTAGGTCACGACCTATCCTATTTTTAGAATTTGAGGAAGCCACACATTTTGTCAGAAACACCTTAAATTAAATCGTTAGCTTGGCAAATGTGTAGTGGAGATTTGGACTGGTACAGATTCTGTTTATGTTAGGTTGCTTATGCAGAAAGCAAAAACTATCGTTGTAACCTTAGAAAGTTAGAAAATAAAGGTATCCATCCATCCGACGTGTTCTGATTTTCCATGTTGTCTTGCGCTTCGTTAATTTGCTAGGAGATCACACACTAGTTTAACATAACATTTTTCTCACATTTATTACTGCATATTATAAAGTAATACTTCTTCTTCTTCTGCGTTCTCATTAGATTGGGATTTAAGATTCTCTAATAAAGGCAGCCGTCTGCCTCAGATTATCAGCCACGCCATACAGTTTGTCTTCTGCGTTCTCATTAGATTGGGATTTCAGATTCTCTAATAAAAGCAACCGTCTGCCTCAGATTATCAGCCACGCCATACAATATATAACTCATGCCCCAACTTCAGCGTGTATTTGGTTGCATTTTTTCATATAACTCATGCCCCAACTTCAGTGTGTATTTGGTTTCATTCTTCTCATGCCCCAACTTCAGCGTGTATTTGGTTGCATTCTTCTCATGCCCCAACTTCAGTGTGTATTTGGTTGCATTCTTCTCATGCCCCAACTTCAGCGTGTATTTGGTTGCATTCTTCTCATGCCCCAACTTCAGCGTGTATTTGGTTGCATTCTTCTCATGCCCCAACTTCAGCGTGTATTTGGTTGCATTCTTCTCATACCCCAACTTCAGCGTGTATTTGGTTGCATTCTTCTCATACCCCAACTTCAGCGTGTATTTGGTTGCATTCTTTCATATAACTCATGCCTCAACGTCAGCGTGTATTTGGTTGCATTCTTTCATATAACTCATGCCCCAACTTCAGCGTGTATTTGGTTGCATTCTTTCATATAACTCATGCCCCAACTTCAGCGTGTATTTGGTTGCATTCTTTCATATAACTCATGCCCCAACTTCAGAATACATTTAATTGCATTCTTTCATATAACTCATATCCCAACTTCAGAATACATTTAATTGCATTCTTTCATATAACTCATGCCCCAACTTCAGAATACATTTAATTGCATTCTTTCATATAACTCATATCCCAACTTCAGAATACATTTAATTGCATTCTTTCATAAAACTCATACCCCAACTTAAGCGTGCATTGAATGACATCCCGTTATATCGCACACACCAGCCATGGCTTGTATCGAAACGTGCAACCAATCACATTCTTGAACAATACCAGAATATTTGCAACATTTATGAATAACCAGACACTAGATTCGAGTTCTCACAAGTCACGTATCATCCCCCTTCTATAACCAGACCCCATCCTGATCTCCGCATCAACAAATTCTGATGTACTCTCGCCCAGCAGCGTATCATATATCGCAGTTTGTGTCGGCTGTTGTGAGTTAATGGTCGTGTATCGCACTGGCGACAAGCTGGGACAGAGAGATCCAACACAAAAAGAGTTTTATTTTTCCAAACCCCCTCCCCCCCTTTGCCTGTGCTGACGGAAAAGACTGGTCGATACAAATGAAAATGGTGCCAAAAGGTTTTTTTCTTATTTTTGTGTGTGGATGTTTCATGTCGACCTCAGCACCGTAAATCCGCGCAGTAATAAGTGTGGATTAAACCAGAAATAGTAGTTTGTGTTTTCATATTTACCACAGCGTATTAGTAGTTTTAGCTGTAACTTCACACGAGACTCCTCCCCCTCCCTCTCCCTTCCCATCAGTGCAAAGATATATTCAACATTTGTACCTAACCCATCCAAGCCCACACCTCATATCAACAATATTTGTCGAATTTCAGATTGTCCCACCCCTTCCTTATAAGACTAAAAAAATAAAATAAATGACCCTTTTTCATACCTCGAGCAGTGGCGGCTCGTGATCCTTTTTGTTGGTGGGGCCAGACACAAATTTTCAGAAAAATCATGGTTTTGGGTTGGGTTATATTTTAATTTATTAAATAATAAATACACGTTATACATTATTTTTTTGGTGGGGGTGTGGTCCCACTGGCCCTTAATTGCGAGCCGCCACTGATCTCGAGATATATTGGGTAATAGTGTTCTGCCTGTATTTTTCATTTACCGTCGGCACACGATGGGTGATGTGGTCAACATCGCGACGGCCGACTTTAGTTCCCAGTGCTTTTCCTGGTACCAAATTGAGGCTGTGTCGACCTGAGAGCCGTTACGGTCTGAAAAATATTCCACGTCCACAAACACCGTGAATTAATTCTGCCAAGACCAAAATTATGGACCTCACAAACTCGACAGACAACATCGTAATAAATGGTCAAACACTGGAGAAAGTTGAACATTTTACATATTTGGGTAGTAAAGTGTCAAACAACGGAGACACGATGAAAGAAATAAACTCTCGTATTGCTATAGCAGCTAGTGCCTTCACTAAATTAACGAATATCTGGCAATCTCAAGACCTTAGTATATGCACAAAAGTTAAATTATTTAGGTCATGTGTGATTCCTGTACTGACCTACGGTTGTGAAAGTCGGAAATCAACACAGAAAATTGATAAGAAACTGGACAGCTTTGAGAATAAATGTCTCCGAAAATTATTAAAAGTAAAACGGAGTGATTTCGTTTCTAACAACACAGTGAGAGATAGAACACACCAACAACCCGTATCAAATATTATAAGGAAACGAAGGTGGAAATATTTAGGTCATGTTCTTAGATCAGACGAAAAGAGATTAAATCGACAAGTCCTTATGTGGTCACCAGTTGGGAAAAGAAAACGTTGAAGACCTAAGACCACTCTTCGAAGAACCATCCAACAAGAAAGTAAACTATTGGGATGTAAAACCATACAAGATCTCCAACTGCTAGCAAAGAACCGCATCACATGGAGATCTAAAACCTCTGCCCTATGTGCCGCCTTTGACACGAAAGGAACTAACTAACAAGCTAACTAACTGTGGAACTAAATCCGGATCACTAACATAAAAAAAGATGGTGAAGATATTCTGTTGGAATTTTAATTTTAAATCTTGTCTAATGAATTTTGCCCGGGAGCGGCTTTTTCCGATCCAGAAGCACTTGAGCTTTTCAGCTCTTCGGTTTGGTGCCATGAACATCGTAACCCTTCCGTTCGGTGCCACGAACACCGTGAATCTGGGGAACATGTGGCTTTTCTGACAGCCCGCGGAATTGAACCCGCACACACAGAGGGATAGTCACCTGCAGTCCAACGCGCTACGAACACGCTGGGTAGGCGGGCTGCAGCGGCTTTACAGCCTGCTCTTCTCGATTTTGAACTGCCGAAGGTACTATTACGTGCTCAAATTGAACACGGGACCTACGTTTTATCGTCCGTCTCCCATAGGACTAGGAACTCGATCTCACTTACACTGAGAAAAGGGGTTCTCTGGAAAAATGGCCAACGTCTCCACGAGGTAGCGAACCTAGTACCTTTGAAACGAGAGTCGAGTACCTAACTTCTATGGCTAATGTCTCCACGAGGTAGCGAACCGAGTACCTTTGAAATGAGTGTCCAGTACCTAACCTCTACACCAGAGACCCCTACGTCTGTGTATACCCAGAGCCAACTATAAACTTATGGGCCTTCGGAATCAGGTACGAATTATGGGAAATCAGACCACAACTACACCACGTGACCTCGCATTCCAGTATTGTTGTATATAGACGAATTCATTTTAAAATCAACACAAAATGCTATATCGAAGTTATATTATGCAACAAGTTAAGTTTAACAATAAGGAATATCAATATTATAAATATTTTTCACCAATAAATAACCATAGACTCACAGAATTCAGTAAAATTGCAAAAAAAAACCTTGCAGTGTTCTATCGAACATCTATAATTTCCAGCCCCCTTCTCTGATCTAGGTCAGGATTCCCATGTCAGTTGTCTGGCCTTTTCCCGGCCAGTTGTCTGGCCTAGTTATCTAGAGTTGGCTGTGGTATACCACTGCATATCCCTCACCTGTGCTCTTCTCTTATAGTGGTTTGACCTCTGTATTTATTGCAGCAGAAAATTGTTGCTATGAAATTTATATCAAGTGAGATACAAATAGAAAAATGGAGTGTTGACATCAACAGGTATTGCTTTCCATTTAATGTCAAGATTAATATCTATAAATCTACATACCTGCTGGATTACATCTTCGGCACGCCCATCCATGATTTACCTCGAATCAACATGTTTCCTTTAAGCTTAGTCATCTTCTCGTGGAGTGTGTTTTGCACGAGATTCAGACGACTTTGAGATCATCATCAGGTGCCGTGCCGGCTGGCGTAGTGATCATTGATCTCCACAAATCGCTGTATCTGGCATTTGCTATCATCTCAGAGGTTGACGCTCTTCAGTGCTATGAAGTCAGGCTATCCAAAATGTTATCTCTCTGTTTCATTTCTCCTCGATTTTACCGGTTGTTACAATGTGTTCTAAACCTCCCTTTCTCATCACATGTCCCAGGATAGGTCATAACAGACTGAACAAACACCTACATAGGCTACGTTTGTCCCCATCCCCTCTGTGCCCCTGTGGCACCGCTGATCAAACCACAGAACATGTCCTGGAAGACTCTCCTCTGTATGTCCTCCCTAGAAAGGAATGCTGGCCCTACAACACAATACTACATTCAAAACTACATGGTACCAGAGATGAGCTCCAGACAACAGTCGACTTCATCATAAGAACCCGTCTAACGTTATAATCATCAAAACTACATGGTACCAGAGATGAGCTCCAGACAACAGTCGACTTCATCATAAAAACCCGTCTAACGTTATAATCATCAAAACTACATGGCACCAGAGATGAGCTCCAGACAACAGTCGACTTCATCATAAGAACGCGTCTAACGTTATAATCATCAAAACTACATGGCACTAGAGATGAGCTCCAGACAACAGTCAACTTCATCATAAAAACCCGTCTAACGTTATAATCATCAAAACTACATGGCACTAGAGATGAGCTCCAGACAACAGTCGACTTCATCATAAGAACGCGTCTAACGTTATAATCATCAAAACTACATGGCACCAGAGATGAGCTCCAGACAACAGTCAACTTCATCATAAAAACGCGTCTAACGTTATAATCATCAAAACTACATGGTACCAGAGATGAGCTCCAGACAACAGTCGACTTCATCATAAGAACGCGTCTAACGTTATAATCATCAAAACTACATGACACCAGAGATGAGTTCCAGACAACAGTCGACTTCATCAAAAGAACGAGTCTAACGTTATAATCATCAAAACTACATGGCACCAGAGATGAGCTCCAGACAACAGTCGACTACATCATAAGAACGCGTCTAACGTTATAATCATCAAAACTACATGGCACCAGAGATGAGCTCCAGACAACAGTCGACTTCATCATAAGAACACGTCTAATGTTATAATCATCAAAATAGCGATCGCAAAGAAGAAGATCACATGCCCGAAAATGATGATTGCCTATTTCTTATATTGATGATAAGCTTTCTCTGTGTCTTGACCTCATTCAACACCTCATTAGTGATTTTAGCAGTCCATGGGAGGTGTTGACTTTGCGGTACGCATATGCTTTGAATAGTTTAACTCTGCTATTATGAGGAGGAAGTCTGAAATGTACCTCTATGTCCGACATGAAATATCCTTATGAAATCCCAAAATTACACGCATTGCTTTGTTCTCTATTTATATTGTTCTGTTAATGATAGATAACAGTTAATGTGAATGTAAATATCTAGATAAGCGTGCCTGATAAATTCTGTTAACTATAAACCTGAGTAACTGCGGATGGTTAGTGTAGTATGCTGATTTATCTGTACGCAAAACATCAGTTCATGAAATTAATCATATTGGAATAAAATGTATTAAAGCACAAACACAAACAATAAAAGATACAGAACTATATAGTTTATTATATTGCATTCTTCTTGCTTCCCTTTCAACTCCCAACGGAGCAGAGTTCTTCAACAAACTTCTTTCAGCTCTTTCTCTCTCTCTGTGGGTTCCAAAACAGTGAGTGTCTTGCAATGTTTTCGGTTGGTCTTCTCAATGTGTGTCCTGTCCAGTGGTGGCTCGTCAGTAAGGGCCACTAGGGCCGGACCCACCAAAAGAAAGTTTAACGTGTATTTATTATTTTATAAATTAAAACATAACAACTCAAAACCATGATTTTCCCGAAAATTTGTGTCTGGCCCCACCAACAAAATGATCACGAGCCGCCACTGGTCCTGTCCTATCCATCGTCAGGGCCACTTCCTTAGCTCTTTCTCCACTGGTATCTGCTCAGTTCTTTCTCCAGGTTCCTCATTCGTAATCTTATCATAACATATTGCATATCTATAACTAAAACTAAAAAGAAATCACGAATAGAACTAAAAATGACAGTTTTATGATCGACCATGCAGACAGTTTTGTAATTATTCCCGCCTATTGTATTATTATTGGTATGGTTTTGTAGACTGTTATGTCTGTGTTACATCTTGCGTATCGAGATGAAAGTTAGTTTCACAATACAAACGTCTGGTAGTTATTAGTTGCTTTTGGCATAGATGTCAACAAATGGGAGAATGCTGCTCAAGACAGATCAGCCTGGCGCACACTTCTTCGACACGGTTCCTCGGCCTGCGAGACAGATAGAACAGCACGGATGGAGCAAAGACGTCAAAACAGAAAGGCAGTAAAACTTCCCACAAGTGCAAGTATACCTTGCCCACACTGTACACGAACATTTCAAGTCCGTATCGGGCTCACTAGTCATCTACACATTCACAGACAAACATAGCGCAACTACATTCCCTTGGATGAAAATTTGTGTGGTCATCATCACCCGTGATGGACGAGCATCAGTTATTAGTTACTGAGCCGAGGTAACAGCACTCCGAGCAGACTCATAGGTTCTCAGTTGTTCATATCACATATCGACATAGGGGATTTGCGCCTGTGACATTTAAGGGCCGCATGGCTAGTTCAATCATAGCAAAAATGTTCTGGTTAGTATTTTTCATTATGCCCCAACAGAAAAAAAGTCACTGGCCTTACCGTGGATTGAACCCGAATCTCCCGCATAGGAGTCGTGCTCTAATCCATTCGGTTAGATGCTCCAGTTCTGCAGGAATAAGCTATCTCTCTCTCTCTCGATCCCCGCCTAGACTGATGAACCAGATTTTATCATGAATGCTACCGTGGGTTTAAGGGACTCCGTTCCTCCGTACAGCTTCTCCTCCGAAGCTCTGTGTTTATGGGCCGGGTTTCTTTTCTTAGACCTGCTATCAATTATCAATCTTGCAGTATGTACTCCGCTGTTATGTCCAACCTTTTCGCAGGGCACAGGCTAGTTGTGCTAATTTTAAATTTGTTAAACACGTGGGCGCGAAGCTTGTTGTGGCCGGTACGGAGGCGATCTTCTTCTTTCTTCTTCTTTCTTCTTTCTTTTGTCGTCACACTGCTACCGGGTTGTCGCCCAGTGTCGTGGTTTTCTGTTTTTGTCTTGCGCTGTTCTGGTGGCTTGTGTGATTGTTATCTTTGCTCTTTCACAGGATTCTGCTATGCCATCTAACCATCTTTTCCGTGGTCTTCCTCTTGCCTTCTTTCCCGATGTTCTGTTGTAGAAGACTCTGTATACTGTGGAGTTTGGATGCATTCTTATTAAGTGGCCAAACCACTTCATTCTTTGTTTCTCTATGTAATTCAAGCAAGGTTTTGTGCCAACTTTCTTTCTTATGCTGATGTTGGTGATTCTGTCTTTTCTTGTGTTGTTGGTAACTTTTCGCAGGCAACGCATTTCACATGTAGTTATTTTTGTGACTGCGCTTTGCTACGGAGGCGATAAGCTATCTAAATCTTCTTCTTGGAACACTCCATATCGACCACTTGTTAACCACTCTGTGTGAGTTGTATGTGATCTGAACCTAAGAGCGATTGTACGTTGTGCCAATTATGCGCCTACAAGTAGACCAGCACATCCGATTTCTGCGACGATTATTATTTACTAGGGTAGCTTCCTAGGTCATGTATCTGCCGCCTCTTACGACATGCCTTGTAGGTCGCAGTTGTACTATTCTTTGCTTCCTTGCGGGTCCCCGCACTGCACGGGCATCATAATATCAGAGTTTGGTGTATCTGACACACAAGCAGACAATCAATTTTATACTTAAGATTAAAGCCTGCAACGGCGTTCAAACACGGTAGTACTGCCTTAACAAATATCGGTTTGACCAATTCTGATATGTCTGGCGGCTTAACACCAGCCAGTCAGTCGCCAGTTGTCAATCATTGTCGTGTTTCTGTTGCACGAGATGTCTGTTCCGATTCGTGCTCACTCTCATGTTTTATGTGTCGCGTGTTCTCTCTCGGCTATTGATGAGTTGCAATAGAAATATCTTCAACAATGTATGTCTCTCTGTCTAGTTATCTGTATCTGTGTCTGTCTGTCTCTGTTTCTCTGTCCGTCTTTCTCTCCGTCTCTCGTTGTCTCTCTTTCCCTATATGTCTATCTCTGTCTCGTTATCTGTCTCGCTGTCTCGTTATCTGTCACTCTGTCTAGTTATCTGTCTCTCTGTCTAGTTATCTGTCTCTCTCTCAGTCTGTCTTTCTCTCCTTCTCTCTTTGTTTCTCTGTCTCTCTGTCTAGTTATCTGTCTCTCTGTCTAGTTATCTCTCTCTCTTTCTGTCTTTCTCTCAGTTTCTCTTTGTTTCTCTATCTGTCTCTCTTTCTCTATATGTCTGTATCTCTGTCTTTCTGTTTCTATCTGTCTCTGTCTGTCTGTCTTTCCGCCTCTCTCTGTCTGTCTCTGTTTCTCTTTCGGTTTATCTGTCTTTCCTGTCTCGGTTTCTCTCGCTCTGTTTCTCTGTGTCCGTCTTTTGTTTCCGTCTCTCTGTCTAGTTATCTGTCTGTCTCTCTCTCCGTCTTATTCTCCGTCTCTCTTTGCTTCTCTGTCTTTCTCTTTTTCTATATATGTCTGTCTCTTTGTCTATGTTTCTATCTGTTTATGCTTGTCTGTCTTTATCTCCGACTCTCTTTACATGTCTCGGTTTCTCTTTCTGTCTATCTATCTATCACTTTGTTTTCTTTTTTTTCTCTCTCTCTCTCCTTGTATCTCTGTCTGTCTTCCCGTCTATGTTTGTGTCTGCCGGCCTGTCTTTCTCTCCGTCTATCTCTGCTTCTCCCAGTTTCTCTATCTGACTCTCTGTGTATCTCTCGACCTGTACATCCCCTGTCTATCCGCCAGTCTGTATGTCCATCTGTCTTACACATTAATATCTTAGCTACGAAGCACCGACGATAGTCTCCGGCGTAATTATGAGGACGGTAACAATTTGTAGAAATTGTTTCTTATTTTAAAATAAATTATGTCTGGGCAGTGACTTTAGCCCTTTCCTGGAACCCACATGGACAGCGGAAGAGAGAGGGAGACCTAGAAATACATGGAGATGAGATTTGGAGACATAGATCAACAATATACAGAAGAGCTGGAGGGAGATGCAGGAGATAGCTAAAGATAGGAAGACTTGGCATGAGTTGTTTTGTGGGTCTAAGCCTCAATCCGGGGCAGAGAGAGAGAGAGAGAGAGAGAGAGAGAGAGACTTTTCAGCCTAAATTTTTAGATTTTCAATTTCCATGAGTTCTGTTACGTGCTCAACGTGAACACAAAGAGCCTACGTTTGTTATCCAACAAAGACGCAATGAAGCAAATCAAATTCATAGGACAAATGGCAGTAATTTGAAAATGTAAACATATCACCAGGAACACTAAATGAGCATTGTTCAATGAGTCTTTCTCCGGACAATAAGCTTTCAGTGTCAAACCTTATAACACTTATGTTCAGTGCAGTGGCGGCTCGTGATCGTTTTTGTTGGTGGGGCCAGACACAAATTTTCGGGAAAACCATGGCTTTGGGTTAGGTTATATTTTAATTTATTAAATAATAAATACACGTTACACAATATTTTTGGTGGGGCTCGGCCCCTCTGGCCCTTAATGACGAGCCGCCACTGATTCAATGAGTCTTGACAACGGACATTAAGCTTTCAGTGTCAAAACTTATAACACTTATATTCAAAAGCACATATATGCTTTGTAGCTGCATTGTTAAATGTCCATGCTTCACAACAATATGTTGCCACTTGGAATGTTCTTAGAAGACATGTACAGAGAGTCGGAGATAAAGACAGACAAGCATAAACAGGAAAAATCTGGCCAGCAATGGCGGAATGCGGGATGGCCATTCAGAGTCAGAACTGTTTGATTCTGAACACGACTTTGCTAGCGCATTTTCGCTATGTTTGGTCGGGTATTTTCCGGTTTCGTTTGCCGAGCTACTGAGTTAGTGCTTGAGCAACGCTGTGAGTTATGACTGTTACATGGAATGCTTTTTTGCTGTGTCAACCGTACGTTTGTTGTGTGTATTAAAAAAATGGCGGACAGCGGTTATGACGAACAAGCTCAATCTGCCGTATGCAGTTATATTGCGAGTGCAGAAAGCTGGATTTTGTCATGATTAATGTTCTCTTCGACAAGAATTGCAATTCAAGTGATGAACAGTTTTGTGTTGCTACATTAGCGACGGCCATATGCATTTTATGCGGTGCCGGTTTCTTTTGGTGGCGGCACGCGGCTGTTTCATTCTGGAATTAGTTCACACAAGAAACATTTCACAGTTGTTAGCATTTCGTGTGATTTTCATTGGCACAGGAACGGAGCAATAATGGGGTGACCCGTTGCAATGAAGTTGGAACTTTACTTATGAACTATGAACTATGTTGCCACTGTGAATATGCATGCTTTTAGTATTTTGATCTTTGTTTTTATATTTGTTCCATTCCATCGTGTTTTTACTTGTTAAATTTGTGTACTGCTATGCTTCTTCTTTTGATTTCCTTCATCCAGTTTCCATCTCTTGTTAGCAGTGAACAGAGATATTCAAAATTGTTCAGTTTCTAAAGTTCAAACGTCTAAGAAAACGAAGGATAAGATTGACTTCATTGCACCATTCATGGTTCCAACATATAGCCCTGCCACTCCGTACAAATGACACGCCACATGCTGAGAGTGTCTCCGTAGCTTCGGCAATAATCCTAAGGTATCTCTAGGAAAAAAATGTATTTACGAACAAAACGACGCGGTTCTGAATCGAAACGCAGCCCCAGGTAAGAGAAATCCGAATAGCTTAGCCGATAAATCGCAAATTCCTGTTAGATGGGGGCTGGCTTTTCTATATGTTCGATAGAACATTCTAATCGTAATTGCAATTTTACTCAATTCTTATGTCCATGTTTATTTATTGATGAAACATGTTAATAATACTGATATTTCTTTGTGTTACATTTAATTTGTGACATAATAGATTTCTTGCGCGTTGTGTTGCTTTTAAATGAATTCATTTCTATCTAACAATACTGAAATGAGAGGGTCCCGAGACAATTGCGATTTGAATTCTGAAAATGTTTACTTGAGCTCGTCGGCCTAATGTTACCGGACGCCACGATTCGAACCTACAACTTTCAAAACACAAGGCTAGCGCTTAACCGCTTCGCCACAGAGACCTCATATAGTTCTTTAACCCACTCGCTCTATTGAGTCGATATAGTGGCTAGCGGTACTTTTTATGATCACGGAAAGCCATTATACTGGCTAGTTCAGTATACATTTCTATATAAATACGTCCGTAACCAGAGGGGAGTATGGCAAGAATGGTCCTTTCTTGGAACCCACAGGAACAGCGACAAAAAGAGAGACCTAGACCAGAGCCAACTATAAACTTATGGGCCTGCGGACTCAGGTAAAAATTATAGGAAATCAGACCACAATTCCACCACGCGACCTCACATTCCAGTATTGGTGTATATAGACGAATTCATTTTAAAATCAACACAAAATGCTAATTCGATGTTATATTATGCAACAAGTTAAGTTTAACAATAAGGAATATCAATATTATTAATATTTTTCACCAATAAATAAAGACTCACAGAATAGAGTAAAATTGCAAAAAATCTTGCAGTTTGCTATCAAACATATATAAATCCTGCCCCCCTGTCTCTTTGATCTGGGCCAGGGTTTTCCGTCAGTTATCAGGCCCATTTTAAAGTTGGCTGTACCTAGACAGAGAAGAGATTTGGATCAACAATATAAAGAAGAACTGGAGGGGAGCTGCAGGAGATAACTAGAGATAGGAAGAGTTGGCATGAGTTGGTTGAGGGCCTATGCCTCAATCCAGTTAATAAGGCAAAGAGAGAGAGAGAGAGAGAGAAAATTTCAGACTGAAAGGGTTAATAGAGGAGAAAAGTTCAATAAATAAGTGAGAGAAAAAGTTGAGGAAAAGCAGGGAGATAACGAAGAAATAAAAGAGTTGTAAGGAGAGAAGAACGATGGGATTTTTCAAAAAAAAAATGATGTCATTCCGGAAATGAACATAATATCAGTGTGAGCGTGATAGAGCGCATGCGCAAGTTAATGTGTAGTTTTTCACCAGTCTAGTTTGATAAGAGAAGAGAAAACAGAAAACAGAAACACACTTGAAGAGGTCATAAGTGGGTTGAATGTGCTCGATGCATTGTCATTTATGAAGAGGAAGTTCAGTATGCTGGCAATATAGATTTGAGGAGGGGAGGGGTGTCCTACAGAAGCCAGCCGCATTATTCTCTGTAATTATTGTAGCGCGAGTTTCTGGTTGGATCGGGTGCGTGCCAGACGTCCAACTAGGGACACTGTGACCAGCGGAAGTGGCAGGGCAAGGAATAATATATCTATTACTGTTAAATATTCAAATTCCCAGCGCAATATATGGCAGCAAATGTCGTTATGGTTTGAAATTGTGTCTGTAGTCATCCACTTTCCATAATTCTCCGCCATCTATGTCCTTCTCTTCTACTGTTCCTTGCCGATGTCTTTAGGGGGTCTCTGTAGCCTAGAGGTTAATCGCTCACTTCTCGTTCTAAAAGGTCCTCGGTTCGCTACCTCGTCCAGCCATTGGGATATTTTTTTCAGAGACCCTTGATCTCAGTGTAGGTGAGACCAAGTTCCTAGTCCTATCGGAGACAGACGATAAAACATAGGCCCCGTGTTCAATTTGATCACACAAAAGAACCCCTGGCAGTCCAAAATCGAGAAAAGCAGCCTGAAAAAAAATTTGTTTAATTCAGAAGCCGGATTGTAAATAATGTTTCAATAACGCCAGGAGCCGGTAAAAACTGCTTGGCGAACCGATTCCTGCCTGTGGGCCGTGAGTTGCTCACTCCTGATTTAGAATGAAATCAGAGTTCGAGATATATAATGAAGAGTATTTCTTATCTTTTGTTAACTAATGTTTTATCCGGTCTGAAAGGTTTTGAAAGGTTACCGGGGCCCAAATTGGGGTGTAAAGAATAGAACCACTGTTACCTGCCACGCTTTTCTTAAGAGGCGTCTAAAGGAGGTGGGGCTAGCTACCCCACACCGTAAAAACACTAGATGGCTACAGAACGGAGAGCGAACCGAGTAAACGCTGGCTGAAACCGGACACATCGCGAAGGATAAGCACCAGATCTCCAAATGGTGCTGAAGATGTGACGTAAAACACACCAATGCTAAGGCTGCATGAATCAGATTTCCACATGAATAGAATTTAGGGGAAATCTGGTACATCGGTCTGGGCGGTGATCGTGAGAGAGAAAGAGAGAGAGAACCAGACGTGAAGTGACTAAAATGTATAGTTATCTGTGTTGGGAACATAATGAGAGCAGTGCCCGTCTGTCCAGCGTGTTCGTAGCGCGTTGGACAACGGGTGACTATCCCTCTGTGTGTGTGGGTTCAATTCCGCGGGATGGCAGAAAAAGCCACAGATTCCCCAGATTTCCGGTGTTCGTGGCACTGAACGGAAGGGTTACGATGTCCATGGCACCGAGCCGAAGAGCTGAAAAGCTCAAGTGCTTCTAGATCGGACAACAACAAAAAATGTCACCATTAGAGCCTGTAGCTTAAGCGGTAGTGAGCTCGATCACAACCCAAGCGTACCTGGTTCAAACTCCGCGGCGGGCAGTTTGGAAGCAAATTCGTTTCCGTGGGATTTTTACAAACGGTAATAATAGACCTCACCGCTCAGAAAGCAATTATCAAACTACTGAAAGTATAAGTGGTGTCTAGAAAAATCAACGACTCGTTTACTGTGGTTGGTGGCTACGTCATGTAAAAGATATGTCACAATTGTCCCTGTCAATCTTCTTCTTCTTTGAGCGCTCCATATCGACCACTTGTCAACAACTCTGTGTGATTTACATGTGATCTGAGCCTAAGTAAGATTGTACGTTGTGCCAGTTATGCACCTACAAGTATGCCAGCACGTCCGATTTATGCGCTGTTTTTTATTTACTAGGGTAGCTTCCCTAGGGCCTACATCAGACGCCTCTTACGACATGCCTTGTAAGTTGCAGTGATACTATTCTTTGCTTTCCTTTGCGTTCCCCGGCAACACACGAGTGGCAATGCCAGTCAATAGTGAGCCTAACATATGAGCGAGAGAGAGCGAGAGAGAGAGCGGAAAAGAGAGAGATGAGCTAGCACTCCCATCTTTGTGTGAAAATGTGAACAAGTGCACCACGTTTGTAACTTCTCAACCTTTAACCCAGCAAGTTTAGATAACCTGAGATTGACATTTTCAAAGTTTCCCAAATCCCAGGGATTCCTTGGATCATACACCTGTACACCTGAACTGATCGTGTAAATAATACTCCTGGCTATGGAGGGGTAAGGTGAAAACCCTGCCAGGTGAGCATCTGGGGCATATAGTTTTAAGTGTATCGCTTAACTGGAATTATTTCTGACTTTCGGTGGAGGGACTTTATTGCACCAGGTTTTACCCCCATATGACTCAGTCCATCTTCACACAAATGGCACGCCACATGCCGAGAGTATTGCACAAAGCACAAACTTCGTAGCTACGGCAACAATCCTATATGAGTCTGAAAAAATGCACTTGTGAACAGAACGGCGCTGTCCGGATTCGAACCTACGACCTTCGGTACGCAATGCAAAGGCGCGACTCCTGAAATCCTGGTATTTTTATTTTGTTCATGACAGAAGAAACGGGGATTGGAGATGTTGACTTACATACATAACTTGACCTACTTTGAGAACGTTTTGAACATAACTTGACCTACTTTGAGAACGTTTTGAACATAACTTGACCTACTTTGAGAATATTTTGAACATAACTTGACCTACTTTGAGAATATTTTGAACATAACTTGACCTACTTTGAGAATATTTTGAACATAACTTGACTACTTTGAGAATATTTTGAACATATCTTAACAATACTTTTGAGAACGACCAGACTACTATTGTCAGATTGTAAATTGGATACACTTGAGTCGGTCATTGATAGATATGGATGGTTTGCTGTACTTGAGGATGAAAGACCATGCGGCTCGTGATAATTTTTATGGTAGAGCCAGACAGAAATGTTCGGAAATATTATGGTTTCGGTTAGGTTATATTTTAATGTATAAAATAATAAATACACTTTACACCTTATTTTTGGTAGGGCCTGGCCCCACTGGCCCTTAATGACGAGCCGCCACTGTGAAAGACTATATATATATATACATATATTCTTCTCGTACCGTTATACGTTAACTTTCTTTGCTGAGCAATTCGCTCAATCTCGTATGAAACATTACACTAAATCAGCGGTTTCCAAACTTTGCATAACCACCGACCCACCTTTCTAGTACATTTTGTCAAAGATCATAATATTTTTACAAGGACTTGAGAACCCTCTGTGAGTACCCCACGAACCACAGTTTGGGAAACGCCGCAATAAAGTATGAATAACACTTATACAAATATGTATCGAGAAAATGTTCAGCTCACTGTAAGATTTGAGTGATATTAACAATTCAACTTCTAAATGTCCCAAGAACTATTATTCTATATCACTGGTTCCGAAAAGAAATCGATAAATGCTAAACACATTCTCAGCCATCCTTGTTAAGTAAAGTGGTTGAAATCTTCGTGCTTGAGTTTTTATATGACGAGAATAAGGAGTTTTAAGATCTCTCCATGGGAAGCACCGGAGCCGATGAATACGATCAATAAATAAACACACACAACAGAAAGCTCACCACATGTGAAATGAAATGCAGTATAGGTCACCAGGAAAGAAAGACTCCGAAACGATGACATCAGAAGCAGAGTGGGCATAACTTCATACACCGAATACATCGAAAGACAACAAATACAGAGGTTCGGACCTTTAATGAGAATGGAATACAACCAACCACCAACAACAGCATAAATAAACAGAGACCAGGTACTAGAGCCAAGGGAAGACCAAGAAAAAAATGAATAGACAATATCAAAACCACACTAAATAAACACGGATATAACACAACAAGGGCGACTCATCTGGCCCTGGAACCCAAATTAAAGCTCCCACCGCTACGCTTAACAGCAAGAGTAGACAACCCATCATCCACATGGGGAAAAGAGAATAGACAATAATAGACAGAGAACAAGAATTATGGACTTCCACACAAAAAAAACCAAGTTACCAAACACACGATTCAAACCACAGACTATTGGTGCCATAAGAAATAAGGATTTGTAGTTGGAATCCTGTGTTTAGTCATTTGAGTTGTTACGATGTTTTAGATGAAATGTCTACGCAGAATGTGTCTGGGGTAATAAAAGAGACCGATCGAGAAATGAAGACATCAGGGATAAAGTGGGTACAGCATCAATACTAAACTTCATCAAGAAACAACAAATTAAATGGTTCGGCCACATAAGCAGATTATCAACAGACAGTGCACATCAAAGAGCAATGTTGCTCCGATATAATGTGGATACAATGGATACAATGGATACAATGGATACAATGGATATAATGGATACAAAGCAAAAGGACGGCCACACAAAAGGTGGAGCTCAGAGGTAATAGAGGCGACGAAAGACACTATTTATAAAGCGCACACACGGGCATGTTCCAGTGGTGGCTCGTCATTAAGGCCAGTGGGCCGCCCCCAAAAAAAAATAAAAATTATGTGTAACGTGTACTTATTATTAACAAATTAAAATATAACCTTAATCAAAACCATGATTTTTCTGAAAATTTGTATCTGGCCCCACCAACAAAAGGATCACGAGCCGCCACTGGCTTGTTCTAGAAATCTCTTCTTATCCTGAAGCTGTGATGCAAAACAAGATTGAGAAAAGAAAGAAAAGAAGAAAGATTTTAGTACAATTTCATGGCCAGCTAGAAGCCAGTTGTGTAGCACCACGATCGCGTAAAGTTGATCTGGTGGTCCAGAGAGAAGCTATAGTGTATTCGAATATAGACTTTTATTGATGCGTTGGCATGGAAGAAATTACCTTCCCAACACTTTCTGTCTCCCGTAGTTGCATGTCATATTGGAAATAGAGAACAATTCATGAAAGTTTAATTACAAGAGGAATTGATTAGCAAGGAAATGAAAAGAAATTATTCCAAGTGGGATGCAACTTCTGACACGGAATGTGTTCATTGTACTTGTTTGCACACAGGCATCACGTTAGAAGATTCTTCTGCTCTTCGCATTCGTAGTTTGTCTTATTGATAGTGTTGTATATCTATTTGTTTGTCTGTCTGTCTGTCTGTCGGTCTATCTATCTATCTATCTATCTATCTATCTATCTATCTATCTATCTATCTATCTATCTATCTATCTATCTATCTATCTATCTATCTATCTATCTATCTATCTATCTATCTATCTATCTATCTATCTATCTATCTATCTATCTATCTATCTATCTATCTATCTATCTATCTATCTATCTATCTATCTATCTATCTATCTATCTATCTATCTATCTATCTATCTATCTATCTATCTATCTATCTATCTATCTATCTATCTATCTATCTATCTATCTATCTATCTATCTATCTATCTATCTATCTATCTATCTATCTATCTATCTATCTATCTATCTATCTATCTATCTATCTATCTATCTATCTATCTATCTATCTATCTATCTATCTATCTATCTATCTATCTATCTATCTATCTATCTATCTATCTATCTATCTATCTATCTATCTATCTCTCTCTCTCTCTCTCTCTCTCTCTCTCTCTCTCTCTCTCTCTCTCTCTCTCTCTCTCTCTCTCTCTCTCTCTCTCTCTCTTCTTCTCTCTCTATCTCTCTATCTATCTATCTATCTATCTATCTATCTATCTATCTATCTATCTATCTATCTATCTATCTATCTATCTATCTATCTATCTATCTATCTATCTATCTATCTATCTATCTATCTATCTATCTATCTATCTATCTATCTATCTATCTATCTATCTATCTATCTATCTATCTATCTATCTATCTATCTATCTATCTATCTATCTATCTATCTATCTATCTATCTATCTATCTATCTATCTATCTATCTATCTATCTATCTATCTATCTATCTATCTATCTATCTATCTATCTATCTATCTATCTATCTATCTATCTATCTATCTATCTATCTATCTATCTATCTATCTATCTATCTATCTATCTATCTATCTATCTATCTATCTATCTATCTATCTATCTATCTATCTATCTATCTATCTATCTATCTATCTATCTATCTATCTATCTATCTATCTATCTATCTATCTATCTATCTATCTATCTATCTATCTATCTATCTATCTATCTATCTATCTATCTATCTATCTAATCTATCTATCTATCTATTCTATCTATCTATCTATCTATCTATCTATCTATCTATCTATCTATCTATCTATCTATCTATCTATCTATCTATCTATCTATCTATCTATCTATCTATCTATCTATCTATCATCTATCTATCTATCTATCTATCTATCTATCTATCTATCTATCTATCTATCTATCTATCTATCTATCTATCTATCTATCTATCTATCTATCTATCTATCTATCTATCTATCTATCTATCTATCTATCTATCTATCTATCTATCTATCTATCTATCTATCTATCTATCTATCATCTATCTATCTATCTATCTATCTATCTATCTATCTATCTATCTATCTATCTATCTATCTATCTATCTATCTATCTATCTATCTATCTATCTATCTATCTATCTATCTATCTATCTATCTATCTATCTATCTATCTATCTATCTATCTATCTATCTATCTATCTATCTATCTATCTATCTATCTATCTATCTATCTATCTATCTATCTATCTATCTATCTATCTATCTATCTATCTATCTATCTATCTATCTATCTATCTATCTATCATCATCTCATCATCTATCTATCTATCTATCTATCTATCTCTATCTATCTATCTATCCATCTATCTATCTATCTATCTATCTATCTATCCATCTATCTATCTATCTATCTATCCATCTATCCATCTATCCATCTATCCATCCATCTATCTATCCATCTATCTATCTATCTATCTATCTATCTATCTATCCATCCATCCATCTATCTGTCTGTCTATCTGTACATATATATATATATGTATGTTTTGTTGTCTGTCTCCCCTCCTCTCTCTATCAGTCCCTCTCTATCTCTCTGTTTATCTACGTATTTTGTTTATCTACCGATATATCAATGTGTGTCTATCCACATATCTATGGTATATCTATGAGTCACATTTACCATTGTTATTTTTGCTGACATTTCTTTAAACAAACCAGGATTGGAGATAAGAAAAAACATATCTTTTCTCAACTACAACTATGATATATTGAAATGAACAGACGTATTACGAGCTGGTGGACGAGTGACAAAAATCACTATTAAATAGAACCAAAATGAATAATAAAGGACACTAGAGAAAAGTGTTACTCGGTTTCCTGCGAGACCTTACAATTTGTGCCATTGTCTAGAGTAGATCCCGTGTCAAACCCACTTTTTATGTAAATAAAGATCGGGTTTGAGAGTATGTTTAGTAATTATTGATCACTCTTCACATTCGGAGGTACCAAAATGTGAGGTCACAATTTCCATAATGAACCAATCCCATGAGGGCAGGAAGTCACGGGGATACGAGCGTGTTTAATCAATATATCTGTCTGTATTGTGGTTTGGGTATCTTTTTCTTGGATTTTCTTCTTCGTTCATTCTCAAACGTTCACTTAAATATGTTCATTATATGTTTTAAAAAAACAACAACTAGCGTATACTTATACTACACGTGTGTATTGAGGTTATACTACACGTGTGTATTGAGGTTATACTACACGTGTGTATTGAGGTTTTCAATGAACACATATTATTTCTGTTGATATTGGTGTTTTTGTATATCATGGACAGAGAACAAATAGATCTATATAGAAAGAACTCAAAATCAAAGAAAACTGGCTGATGCTACAAATAGGAAAGAAAAAACTTGAGGCATTTTGGACATTTAAAAAGACACGAAGGGCTGGAGAAGACCATCATGGAAGGAGGCATACCGGCAAAAATAAGAAGAGGAAGATCACGGAGAAGATGGATTCAGGATGTAACTAATGGTTTGAACATGACGGCTGTAGTGGCAGGACATCTGGCCTATGAGAGGGAAATTCCGGAGGACTGTTGGGGTGGCCAATCTCTGCTCAGGACAAGCTATTTGATGATGATGATGATTGGTGTTTTCTCTTGGGGGTCTTAGAACTCTTTGTCAAACTTGAATTTGTTGAACTTCTTCTTCTGCGATTTCTGGCTAAGCGCTCAATTAACTGTGCATCAACATCAGGACATTCAGTTTAAAGTCTGTCAGGTTTCTCAAAAGCTTAGTTTTCAGGTCGACTGTGAGTGTCCATATGTTGCTTCTCGGCTCACCTAGAATATGACAGTCTGGCATGACATGATCCGGTCTCCGTTGCGCATGTTGACACTGGCAGAAAGTTGTTTGACCTACTCCTAGTCTATGTAAGTGTATGGTGAGTTAGCAATGTCATATACATGGACGAATTATAATGACCTGGCCCGTTCTGTTACGGTCTTTGCAAAGAGAGTAATTTCTCTCGCTTTATATGACATTTTCATCTTTACAGATGGGGGTGTCTGGCCGAATGGATTGGAGCGTGGCTCCCATGCAGTAGACTCGTGTTCAATTCATGGTATATCCAAATATTTTTTTGTGCTGTAGGCATAAATGAAAAATTCTAACTTGAACAGCTTCGCGGCGACTGCACTAACCATGCGGCCATTAAATTCCTCAAGCTCTCGTCCCATCTGTCCTACACCGCCCTAAAAAAGCGATACTACGGGCAGTAACGACAGTTTGTTTTTTAATAGACAATCATTTGCGCTTTGAGTTTTCGCATGTTTCTCTTGCCTTCTTCTTCTTCTTCTTTGTCGTCACACTGCTACCGGGTTGTTGCCCAGTGTCGTGGTTTTCTGTTTTTGTCTTGCGCTGTTCTGGTGGCTTGTGTGATTGTTATCTTTGCTCTTTCACAGGATTCTGCCACGCCATCTAACCATCTTTTCCGTGGTCTTCTTCTTGCCTTCTTTCCCATGTTCTGTTGTAGAAGACTCTGTATACTGTGGAGTTTGGATGCATTCTTATTAAGTGGCCAAACCACTTCATTCTTTGTTTATCTATGTAATTCAAGCACGGTTTTGTGCCAACTTTCTTTCTTATGCTGATGTTAGTGATTTCTTGCCTTCATTCCAAGTTTATCTTCAAAAGATTCGGCACCGTCGCGCAACGTTTTCCCCGATATAGCTCTGTTATCAGCTAGTATTTCCGTTTTGTTTGGACCGATAGAAAACTCCTTCATTGAGGTCGTACGTATATCCTTATATCTGCCTTGAAGTCTCTTCTCTTCGGAAACTTCACAGAACAGCACCTGTTAGAGTATACATACGGTCAGTGGCGGCTCGTGATTATTTTTGTTGGTGGAGCCAGACATTTTTTTCCCGGATAAACCATGGTTTTTTATTGCTATATATTTTAATTTATAAAATAATAAATACACGTTATACATTATTTTGGTGGGGCCCGGCCCAACTGGCCCTTAATGACGAGCCGACACTGCATATGGTGCCTATTCTTCTCACATGTCCCAACCATATTAGTCTTCTAATGCTCTGCTATTTTTCTCTGGGGCCTCTGTGGTTACACCTTTGGCTTGCGTTTCGAAGGTGATGCCAGACCACAGATTGACACATTCAAATAACTGTCGTCTGAGTAAAGCATTGGTTGCTAATGGAGGAGACAATTTAAAAGGAGAGTAAGGAGAATGTTGCTTTTCTGTACTTATGGCACTAGATGCAACTAATAATCATTGAGTAATTAATTTATTTGAATGGTCTGTTTTGATATGTTGACAGCGAATTGCATGTGTGATAATCGAACAATACTTTCTGCAAACGACGGGTGTCACTACTGCGGAGAGGGACCGAGCTATATGTGGTAAAACCCGGTGCAATAAGTAAATCCTTCGGCTTTAGACCCTTGTTTGTTTTCGATCAAGAAGCACTTGAGCTTTCAGCTCTTCTGCTCGTTGCCATGGACATCGTAACCCTTCGGTTCGGTGCCACGAACACCGTAAATATGGGGAACCTGTGGCTTTTCTGCCAGCCCACGGAAATGAACCCGCACTCATAGAGGGCTAGTCACCCGTAGTCCAACGCGCTACGAATACGCTGGGCAGGCGGGCCTTTAGGCTTTAAGACCCTTTAGTCTTGCATATTACCGACATACACACAAGCCATATGTTTGTGCACTTCATTAACCTTTAATGTGCATGTAAACTCATGTTTTACCGTATGCCATGTGTGGATGTGAGTGAGGATGTGTGTGTGTCTGTGTTTATCTACGTGAGTGCATGTACGTGCATGTCTATATGCTGTTCAACGTGTGGTCCCGCGAGTTTCGTGCCCAGCATGAGCAGTATTTGGTGGCAGATTACAAATGCGATGACAACAGACAAACTCCACATGTACTGAAGCAAAACAACAGGTGCAAACTAGATAATCTCTTATAAGTTTTGTTTTTTCAACTGTCCCAGTTAATGTTGAATGGTAAGTTTTATTTTTTTTCAACTGTCCCAGTTAATGTTGAATGGTAAGTTTTGTTTTTTTTCAACTGTCCCAGTTAATGTTGAATGGTAAGTTTTATTTTTTTTCAACTGTCCCAGTTAATGTTGAATGGTAAGTTTTGTTTTTTTTCAACTGTCCCAGTTAATGTTGAATGGTAAGTTTTGTTTTTTTTCAACTGTCCCAGTTAATGTTGAATGGTAAGTTTTATTTTTTTTCAACTGTCCCAGTTAATGTTGAATGGTAAGTTTTGTTTTTTTTCAACTGTCCCAGTTAATGTTGAATGGTAAGTTTTTTTTTTTTTCAACTGTCCCAGTTAATGCTGAATGGTAAGTTTTTTTTCAACTGTCCCAGTTAATGCTGAATGGTAAGTTTTGTTTTTTTTCAACTGTCCCAGTTAATGCTGAATGGTAAGTTTTGTTTTTTTTCAACTGTCCCAGTTAATGCTGAATGGTAAGTTTTGTTTTTTTTCAACTGTCCCAGTTGAATGGTAATAATGCCGGTGTGTTGCCGGAGCCAGGACCGTACGGTATATTTTCTCAGTATGATGCAAGTCTTCGAAATGCCGCCTCTTAAATGTTTCTTCTTTCAAATAAACATCATTTGTGATGTTGATTTCACTGCTTATGCCGCCGCCCTTACGGTCCCGCCTGATGCAGCTGTCTCTCTGTATCATAACACGGCACAGTCCTGGCCGGGGCTCTTATATTGATATAAGACATTTTTGTTTTTTCTTATATTGGGTTCTTACACGGCAGTGCTGCAGGAGGAGCTACCCAGTGACGTTTTAAACGTGTAAAACCTAGAGCGTCGTCATCTTTTCGAATGAGAGCTGCACGGAATTTTACCATTTTGTTTAGTTGCCTATTGGCTCAATGAAGTCCCCACTTCCACCCACCCCCTTTGGCCGTGATCAAGTGGGTACTGCCCTTTGACCTTAGCCAAAATGTCCATTAAAATGTATAGGCCCTGACCCGGAGGTGCCACAACTCGTGGACTGAGTACGAGGGAACGTGAAAACGTTTTCTCCTCCTTCTTCTTCTTTGTGTTCGTTCTTTACGATCAATTTTAATCACTCTTTGTGATATGTTTGATCTTTGCCCAAGAACGTGTATACGTTGCACATTGGTTTGGTAGGCCCCTAAACGCATAAGACTTCTACACGTTTAGGACATGTGCATCCGATTTCAGCCAAACCTCCTTAGTCGCCTCTTACGACATGCGTGGCAGGTAACAGTGGTTCTATTCTTTACACCCCAAATTTGGACCCAGGTAACCACCTCGGGCGGAAAACGTTTATAACTCCGATCGTCATCAATCTTTTGAATGAGAGCGCTCGGAGTTTGTTTAAGGGGTATTATTTTGCCATTTGACCTTTAAGGAAGGTTCCAGCGCTTTGGCCGCGATCAGGTTGCTTGATGGACACAAGAAACGGGATTCTCAGGAATGACAAAAAAAGTTGTATTAATTGCAAGAAAGTACAAATTAATCAGAAAATAATGTTTGGTTGGTAAAATATCATTTGAAAAACTTCTTTTCTTTCCTTTCTCTAATCCTGTTTTGCTCCACAGCGTCAGGATAAGAAGAGATTTCATAAACAGTGTCCTTCGTCGCCTCTGTCATCTCGAAATAGCTTCATAATTCTACGAGCATAAATTAGATCAGTGGCGGCTCGTTATCATTTTTCTTGGTGGGGTCAGATACAAATTTTCGGAAAAATCATGGTTTGGGGTTGTTATGTTTTAGTTTGTAAAATAATAAATAAATCATGGTTTGGGGTTGTTATGTTTTAGTTTGTAAAATAATAAATAAATCATGGTTTGGGGTTGTTATGTTTTAGTTTGTAAAATAATAAATAAATCATGGTTTGGGGTTGTTATGTTTTAGTTTGTAAAATAATAAATAAATCATGGTTTGGGGTTGTTATGTTTTAGTTTGTAAAATAATAAATAAATCATGGTTTGGGGTTGTTATGTTTTAGTTTGTAAAATAATAAATAAATCATGGTTTGGGGTTGTTATGTTTTAGTTTGTAAAATAATAAATAAATCATGGTTTGGGGTTGTTATGTTTTAGTTTGTAAAATAAAAAATAAATCATGGTTTGGGGTTGTTATGTTTTAGTTTGTAAAATAATAAATAAATCATGGTTTGGGGTTGTTATGTTTTAGTTTGTAAAATAATAAATAAATCATGGTTTGGGGTTGTTATGTTTTAGTTTGTAAAATAATAAATAAATCATGGTTTGGGGTTGTTATGTTTTAGTTTGTAAAATAATAAATAAATCATGGTTTGGGGTTGTTATGTTTTAGTTTGTAAAATAATAAATACATCATGGTTTGGGGTTGTTATGTTTTAGTTTGTAAAATAATAAATAAATCATGGTTTGGGGTTGTTATGTTTTAGTTTGTAAAATAATAAATAAATCATGGTTTGGGGTTGTTATGTTTTAGTTTGTAAAATAATAAATAAATCATGGTTTGGGGTTGTTATGTTTTAGTTTGTAAAATAATAAATAAATCATGGTTTGGGGTTGTTATGTTTTAGTTTGTAAAATAATAAATACACGTTACACATTATTTTTGGTGGGGCCTGGCCCCAGTTTCCTTAATGACGAGCCGCCACTGAATTAGATTATACTATTGTCTGCTTGCTAGGCCTGTCCCAGTGGCTTCAGAATCCCTCAGATGAGTCACACGGTGCACTACTCTATCATATTCAGGCTAGAATACACAAATTCCGTCCAAAGAAAACTGAAAATCGATTTCGGTTAGAGGCCGGCCGAAATTCACATCCAGCTTACAGCGCCATCTTGACCGGAAGTCGTTTGCAGAAATGAACCTTATAAACTTAAATAAAAGGTAGATCAATATTTCCAGTTAGAACAGCTGTGGTTGGTCAAGATATTGTGACACACACAGTATATGCATACATGTCATGTCATAGTTGTGTGTGACACACACAGCATATGCATACATGTCATGTCATAGTTGTGTGTGACACATACAGTATATGCATACATGTCATGTCATAGTTGTGTGTGACACACACAGTATATGCATACATGTCATGTCATAGTTGTGTGTGACACATACAGTATATGCATACATGTCATGTCATAGTTGTGTGTGACACATACAGTATATACATACATGTCATGTCATAGTTGTGTGTGACACACACAGTATATGCATACATGTCATGTCATAGTTGTGTGTGACACACACAGTATATGCATACATGTCATGTCATAGTTGTGGTGTTGAAATATATTTTTTTATGTTCAGGATTTCATTGCTATCTTGCACGTAGTTATCTCCCTGCATTTTCATCAGTTAGTTACCTCCCTTAATTTTTATCAGCTAGTTACCTCCCTGCATTTTATCAGTTAGTTACCTCCCTGCATTTTCATCACTTAGTTACCTCCCTTCATTTTTATTAGCTAGTTACCTCCCTGCATTTTATCAGTTAGTTACCTCCCTGCATTTTCATCAGTTAGTTATCTCCCTTCATTTTCATCAGTTATTTACCTCCCTGCATTTTCATTAGTTATTTACCTCCCATAATATCAATGTTAGTTCTTGTACATCGCTGGTTACAACGACAAAGATATACTCTAGTTTAACATTCCTTGTCAAGATAACAAATGAATGCTGTGCAAGACCTGGTGATTTGAGAGAAGAGGATGAAAGGATTGTGTGAGTCGTGATATGCTTAAATTTCATCCGAAATATTTTCAGACTCATCATCTTTTTTTTTTCTGCGATCATTTTCCAATGCTCAGCAACAGCCAACTCTAAATACGACCAGCGGACTCCGGTAAAAAATTCTAGTAAATAAGACCACAACCGTCGCGTGACCTCGCATTCCAGTATTGTTATATATAGAGGAATTCATTTGAAAATCAACACAACATGTTAAATCAAGGTTATATTATGTAACAAGTTAAGTTCAACAATAAGAAATATCAGTATTATTAATCGCCCGAGTGGTTACCGGGGTCCAAATTTGGGGTGTGAAGAATAGAACCACTGTTACCTGACATGCATGTCGTAAGAGGCGACTAAGAAGATTTGGGTGAAATCGAATGCATGTGTCCTAAGCGTGTAGAAGTCTATGCGTTTAGGGGCCTAACAAACCAATGTACAACGTATACATGTTCTTGGCAAAGATCAAACATATCACAAAGAGTGATTACAATTGGTTGTAAAGAACAAACGCAAAGAAGAAAAAGAGTATTATTAATATTTTTCTTCAAAAAAAAAACCAACGACTCGTAGAATTGAGTGAAATTGCAAAAAACGTGTAGTGTTCTATCAAACATATATAAAATCCAGCCCCCAATTCAAAGCTAGGTCAGGGTTTCCCCGGCCAGTTATGTGACTCACTTTAGAGTTGGATGTTGCTCAACAGACATTTAAACAGACAGATGAGTTGTTACTGTTGTTACTGCCTGTAGTTACGTTTTGTTATGATGGTGTAGAACAGATGAGACGTGAGCATGAGGTATTTAAAGACCACAATGAGAGATGAGTTACCACCATGAATCCAGTCATTACCGCTGTCCCACAATTTCTCCTCTTATTTAGTCTACCAGGATTAGTTTGAGACATCAAGTCATTGAGAAGGGGTATGTTTGCAGATCGTGTCCAATCGGATTGAGATCGAGGCTCTATCGGAGACGGACGATAAAATGTAGGTCCCGTTTTTAAGTTGAGCATATAAAAGAACCCTTGGCAATTCAAAATCGAGAAGAGCATGCTGGAAAGACACTGCCATGTAAAGTTCATTAGAATATTTTTTTTAAATAGAAATTACTACAAAATATATTCCTATTCTTCTAAATTACATCGGGGACGCTAGCCGGTGCTACAGAGTTCGGACACTGCAGCTGAAATCTTCCTGTGTAAGACAGAGATCGGAGCACACATGGTTATTCACAGAAGTACAATGATGATGGTTCTATCCATCAATCAATCCATCAACCGTACAAGCTGAAAACCGATGGTAGAAATCATACCATTCCGTACAAGCTAAAAACCGTTGATAGAAAGTGCCCCATTCAGTTCAAGTTGAAAACCACTGAAAGAAATTGCACGATTCAGTTCAAGCTGAAAACCTCTGATAGAAATTCTACTATTTTGCACAAGCTGCAAACCACTGATAGAAATCATACCACTCCGTATAAACTGAAAACCTCTGATAGAAATTCTACCATTTCGCACAAGCTGAAAACCGCTGACAGAAATTGCACTATTCCGCACAAGCTAAAAACCCTCTGGTAGAAATTGCACCATTCCCTACAAGCTGAAAACCCTCTGATAGCAATTGTATGATTCCGTTGAAGTTGTAAACCACTACTAGAAACTATATCAAACTTCAGATCTCAGTAACACATACATAGCTTTACTTGTATGTCTACACGAAGGCAGCTCATATCTATTTACTTAGTCGGGCGCCAAAATATTTTAACATAAACAACGTTCTCTCGGCAAGTAATTGTGTAAGCATGAGCCTGTTGATTGAACAGGATACAGATGTGAAAAGAGAGGCGGTGGAAGAAGATGTTGAAAGCTGAATGAATAAACGTGGAATATTTTCAGAGAAATGTTGTTATATTAAATGTGGATATTTGTTGTAGTCTATGATTTCGCATAAGTGCGGGACACCTAATGGAAATGGGATGAAGGAAATCAAAAGAAGAACGCCCGAGTGGTTACCGGGCCTAAATTTGGGGTGTAAAGAATAGAACCACTGTTACCTGCCACGCATGTCGTAAGAGGCGACTAAGGAGGTTTGGCTGAAATCGGATGCATGTGTCCTAAACGTGTAGAAGTCGTATGCGTTTAGGGGCCTACAAACCAATGTGCAACGTATACACGTTCTTGGCAAAGATCAAACATATCACAAAGAGTGATTAAAATTGGTCGTAAAGAACGAACGCAAAGAAGAAAAGAAGAACAAACATGGCTTTCAAAAAAAATTCAACAACTAAAAACTGTATGGAACGGAACTGATAGGAAAACAAAGGTCAGAATACTAAGATCATGCATATTCCCAGTGGCAACGTATGGGTGTGAAGCATGGACATTTAACAAGACAGTGGAAAAACATATAAGTGCTTTTGAATATAAGTGTTTCAGAAGAGTCCTCCGTATATCATGGACAGAGAAGAGAACAAATAGATCTATCCAGAAAGAACTCAAAATCAAAGAAAACTGGTTGATGCTACAAATAAGAAAGAGAAAAGTGAGATATTTTGGACATATAAAATGACACCAGGGGCTGGTGAATGCCATCGTGGAAGGAGGCTTACCGGCAAAGAGGAGATAAGGCAGACCACTGAGAAGATGGATTCAGAATGTAACTGATGGTATTAACACGACGGCTGCAAATGTGGGACATCTGGCCTATGAGAGAGATAAATTCCGAAGGACTGTTGGGGTGGCAAAGTTCTGCTCAGGACAAGCTATTTGACGATGATAACTATGATTTCATCTAAGTACGGGACACTACTGACTCAACTGACATTTACATAGATTAGGAATTAGTCACACCTGGCAGTATCTGATTGATTGATTTATTGATTGATTGATAGGACCATCATCATTGCACTTTGGTAAGTAACCATGTGTGCTCCGATCTCTCTCTTACATATGAAGATCTCAGCGGCAGTGCACGAACTCCGTAGCATCAGCGTAGGTCCCGATGTAATTTGTAGGTGGTGATGATATTTTGTAAGAATTTTATTTTAAATCTTTTTTTCTAATGAATGTTGCCCGGGCAGCGGCTTTGCAGCCTGATCTTCTCGATTTTGAACTACCAATGGTTCTTTTACGTGTCGAAACTGAACACAGGACCTATGTTTTATCGTCCGTCTACGATAGGACTTGGAACTCGATCTCACCTACACTGACATCAGGGATCTCTGGGAAAATATCTCGATGACTCGACGAGGGAGCGGTCCGGTTGCCTGAGGCGACTGAGGTAGAAGCCTAGGGAAACTACCCTAATAAATAAAAAGCGTCGCAGAAATCGGATGTGCTGGCCTACTTGTAGGCGCATAATTGGCACAACGTACAATCGCTCTTAGGCTCAGATCACATACAAATCACAAAGTATGGTTTGACAAGTGTAATAAGGAGCGTTCGAGGAAGAAGAAGAAGAAGAAGCCTATGTGAGCTGAGAAGCAACATGTGGACCACACTCAGTCGACATGAAAGCTAAACTTTTGTAGATACCTGATAGACCTGAAGCTGTAATGTTATCTCATTCATTTTCTAGAGTTTAATTTCAGTAGAGTCTATGTTACTTGAGGAAACCCATGGGGGAATATATAACAAGAGGGGCCGTTTCCTGGAACCCACAGAGAAGTATAGAAATACATGGAGAAGAGGCCCAGATTAATGATATACAGAATAGCTGGAAGAAGCTGTAAGAGATAGTAAAAGATAGAAATTCTTGGCATGAGTTGGTTGAGGGCGTATGTCATAACCGGGGGTTTCTTCTTCGGGCGCTCTATATCGACCACTTGTTAACCACTTTGTGATGTGTATGTGATCTGAGCCTAAGAGCCGTTGTGCCAGTTATACACCTACAAGTACGCCAGTACATCCGACTTCTGCGATGTTTTTTTATTTACTAGTGTAGCTTCCCTAGGCCCTACATCAATCGCCTCTTACGACATGGCTTGTAGGTCGCAGTGGTACTATTCTTTGCTTCCCTTGCGGCCCCGGCACCAAACGAGCGATCGGGGTTTAAAAGCACAAGAAAGAAAGAGAGACTAAATTATTTCGATCTTTTGTGCCATATGATTGCCATTCTTCAGAGCTGTTCTAGAAGAAACAGGAAGCAGCGAATCCAATAGTTAGACTACTCAAAAAGGAAGGTTGGCTAGACAGTAGACATTTCTGATTTCTTGAATGAAACCTGCAATATACTGTACTTCCCTGGCATACGCATGAGTAGTTACTGTTAAGGGAAATAATTATTGTCAACGCAGCATTCCTTCTCCCTCCTCCCCTTCCAATATTATTATTGTATGCAACGACATTTTTTTAAAAAGTATGTTGTATTGCTATTTTAATAACAATTTAACCAATAATTTTTGCGTGTTACTAATAGTGTAAAAAATCATACATATTGAAAATATTTAGATTGGATTATGTTTTTTTTCAATTATAGTTTTATAGCTTTGGGTGAATGCCCAGTTGTGTGCCCCATCTTGTCTCCTATCGCTGATATTTCCATACCCCCTCTGCCACTGCTAACAACATTGTAGTGCAAATTTTGTATGGTATATATCAGTGGCGGCTCGTGATCGTTTTTGATGGTGGGGCCAGACACAAATTTTCGGGAAAATCATGGCTTTGGGATAGGTTATATTTTAATTTATTAAATAATAAATACACGTTACATATTATTTTTGGTGGGGCCCGCCTCTGGCCTTAATGACGAGCCGCTACTGGTATATATTCTGTAAACCACTACACTATTCTGAAATAAAATAGATCTATGTAGAAAGAACTCAAAATGCAAGAAAACTGACTAATGCTACAAATAAAAAAGAGAAAGTTGAGGTATTTTGGACGTATTAAGAAACACGAAGGGCTAGAGAGGACCATCATGGAAGGAGGCATACTGGCAACTAGAAGAAGAGGAAGACCACGAAGAAGATGGATTCAAGATGTAACTGATGGTTTGAACATGACGGCTGTAGTGGCAGGACATCTGGCCTATGAGAGAGAAATTCAGGAGGACTGTTGGGGTAGCAAAGCTCTGCTCAGCAGGACAAGCTATTTGATGTTGATGAATCTCATAACTACAGTTTTAGCAATGTCTGCACTTTCTATTTACAGTTAATCTTCAAAATGCTGATGCTATTTCAAAACTTATCGTTTCATCCAGATATATATATATATATATATATAACTCCTGTTACTGCTATTCCTGATGAAAGGGAAAGGCTACGTTCACAATTATAGATTTTGTTAGCTCTGTTATCTATGCCGATTACTAGTAATCCTTGTGTAATTGCTCATGCTATTATCACAATCATAGTTTAAGCCAGGTCTAAGCTTTACGTTTTATACTGTTAATGATATTGAAAATAAAGTGTGCGAATATTGTATAAATAGACAGATAAATCTTCTAAATATGAAAATTGAGAGGAAATATTAACAGTTTTTCTGTGAATATTCGTTTGTCTATGCCTTGTATTTGAAATTGGAATGTATACCCCATTCGTGAGTTATGTGCTCTTGCTATTTGTAGATTGGTATGCCGTCTGCAGGCGCGGTTTGTACCGGTGAAATGGCTTGTAATCATGCGGTTTAATTTACTTGGGAGTTACCCTTGACATGTTTTGAAAAATAAATGGATTATCTCATCTCATACAAGGATTCTTAAACTTGTAAATTCAGTTTTTCTTGAGTATGTACTTAGCTTGCCTTCACTGAAGTGAAGCTTATATATATGTTACAGTTGTGTTATTTTTAAATTAAGGGAGTTTCTCCAACACCTTTCTTTCTTCTTCTTCTTCTGCTTCTTCTTCGAACGCTCCATATCGACCACTTGTTAACTACTCTGTATGATTTGTATGTGATCTGGGCCTAAGAGCGATTGTACGTTGTGCCAGTTATGCGCCTACAAGTGGGCCAGCACTACGATTTCTACGATGCTTTTTATTTACTAGGTAGCTTCCTAGACCCTACATAAGTCGCCTCTTAAGACATGCCTTGTAGGTTGCAGTGGTACTATTCTTTGCTTCCATTGAGGGCCCTGACACCACACAGGCGAAAACTTTTCTTTCAAATAAACTTTCTGTCGATGCTATTATCTTTTTTTGTGTGTGGAATATATAAAATGTAGCGATACAGTATCTCCTACTCCTGAATGTGTTTAACTTTTAGAATTTTCGGCGGGTTTTCTTCTTGACCTGACGCTGTGAGGCAAACAGGATTCGAGAAAGAAAGAAGAAGAACAAACTTTTGATCTGTCACTTGGGCCGCTTTTATCTTGAACACCCTGTAGAATACGTTCACGTCTGCTTTGATAAGATAAGATGTTAAAAATATTGAGCACACATTGTTCTTTTTTTCAGGTTGCGAGAACCTAGACAGCGGTGTTGGTATCTATGCATGTGATCCTGAGGCCTACAAGACCTTCGCTGAGGTTCTTGATTCTGTCATCAAAGACTACCATAAGCTGCCTGAGAAGAAGAACATTCACCACCCTCATTCGGACTTTGGTGATCTTGAAAAACATAAATTTGAAGACCTTGACCCAGAGAGTAAATTTGTCATCAGTACAAGGATCAGGGTTGGCAGGTCACAAGATGGCTATGGATTTCCCCAATCTTACACAAGAGGTAAACCTTCTTGTCATCTCATATCATCATCTTTATCGTTACCAGCAGTTTCATCAGTGTTATCATTTTTTTTTACATCAATTAAGCAAACACTATAACTCAATCATCACTTGATTATAGCATTTGCTTTGCAGTAGGCCTTCCACACAAAAGGTGGAGCTCAAAGATAACAGAGGCAATGGAAGAACACTGTTTATGAAGCGCACACAAAAGCCCGCTATAGAAATATTTTCTTATCCTGCCGCTGTGGGGCAAAACAGGATTAGATAAAAATAGTAGATTACAAGTCGTAGAAAACCATTCTAAACTTAATTTCTAGAAGCTACTCGATGTTTAAAAAAATACACGCATATTAGAAACCATTTTTAGACAATACTTTATTTTTACACAATAAATAACTTTCCTTAGTCCCGGCAAGAACTTGAGACTAAAGCAGTGGAGGCGCTCAACGGTTTGTCTGATGAACTCAAAGGAACTTATCACCCGCTCACTGGCATGGATGCTGAGACTCAAGCCAAGCTGACGGAAGATCACTTCTTATTTAACGATAAAGACCGGTAAGTGGTCGTGTACATAAATAAACATTCTCTTTTATTTCTTCCTTGCTGGTTTTCATATTCGTACTGTAATATTAAGTAACGAAATACTCAGATATTAACATAATAGCTGAAGAAGTCATGTGGATATTATTGAGACGATTATTGAACATATTAACACATTTCGTACTAACTGTCGCAGTGTGCGTCGTGATTGACAACTGAAACAACCCAACTGCCATAAATTGCGCCAATAATTTTACAAAATAGTTCAGCATCTGCAGCGGCGGCTCATGATCATTTTTGTTGGTAGAGCCAGACAAAAATTATCGGAAAAATCATGGCTTTGTGTGGTTACGTTTTAATTTATACAATAATAAATACACGTTACATATTATTTTTGGTGAGGCCTGGCCCCAGTGGCCCTTAATGACGAGCCGCCACTGAGCATCTGTATGTACCATTCTATTAGTATTTGATAATAGCCTACGTATTTGCCTACAAAACAATATGTCATGCATAACAATCAATTGGCTAAAAATTTGTACATACATCAAAGGAATGAAATGAGAACAAAAATTAATTTGGCCACAGCATATTTTTTCAATTCAATAGTGAAAATGTTAATAATGCTAAACGTCCAATTTGTTGATAATGTGCCATATTCACATAGGTTTAACCTTTTACTTAAAATATCTTCGACACTTTGAGATTCTAGCCACGGTGGTGCGTTCTGCCTAACTGTTCTTTGATCATCACATAGTATCTCCCGCCCAAACGTGTGTACAATTGGGCACCAGACTTTGAACTTAACCGAAAGCCCGACGATCTCTATATGTATCTAAAAAAGGAAGACAATAAACGAAAGTGAGAACAGGGCCGTGTCATGCCATGCTACAGAGAGGCGGCCGCATCAGGCAGCACCGTAAGGGGAGGGGCGGGCGGTATGAGCACCGAAATCAAAATCATAATTGAAGGTTATTGTAAAGAAAAAACATTTATGCGGCAGCATATTGAAGACTTGAATCATACTGAGAAAATATATTGCACGGTCCTGAGTGAGAAGGATCTGAAATGAAATGCCCTGGTCAATACAAGAAGGGATCAAGCGTAGAAAATGTAGTATCATATTTTCCTTTTCTAAACATGAGAAAAATCAAATTATTAATTTTTGTAAAATCTTGTCCTGCAAGGTAAAATGTCACTTCCTGTTTATGCCAGATTTCTGAAAGCAGCTAGAGGTTATGATGACTGGCCCGTTGGACGTGGAATATTCTTCAACGAGAATAAAACGTTTCTGGTATGGGTGAATGAAGAAGATCATCTGAGGCTTATCTCCATGCAGAAGGGAGGAGATATTGGTGCAGTCTATAAGCGTTTAGTTACTGTGAGTATGATTAGAGACAGATTTTAATACTTGATTTGCTAACTTTAATATGATTATTCTTTTACGATAATTGGTTGACATTTTCTAGGATTGTTGCCGGAGATACGTAGTTTGTGCTTTGTACAACGCTCTCGGTAGGTGATGTGCTATTTCTGTAGACAGGGGCGGTGCCATATAGGGAAACGCCGTGAAATGTGGTCGCTTTGTTGCTTTTTGACACTTTGGTTAAAATTTTATGATATCTCCGTTTGGTTTTTTGTTGTTCTTTGTTCCCTTAACTTCTGCTGCGATGATCTGAGGTTTGATTCTTTATTCATTTGATAAGACTGTCCTTGCTTTTCTTATGTGAAAATGTCTTGACAAAAATTGAATGAGATGCATAGTTCAGTGTCAGGGATGTTCGCCATCAAGTTTCATTCTCAGACTATCAATAAAATTTCCCTTATCCTTTTCAGACGTTATGATATGAAGTCACTTCATTTCATATTTCTAGACCTTAGTGTGCAGGAGGTAGGAGGGCAATTTCCTTTCCTCGTGCATGGAACGTCGAGTGTGGGATTGAACTCACAAAACTTTTGTGTCCGAGACCATAGGCAAACGCTTATGTATTATGCCAATCCATCCTACGAGACTCTATATGATACTGTATATAATCACTTTATACAGGGTGTTCAAGATTAAAGCAGCCCCATTACAAATCGAAAGTTGCCAGATAATCTATCGCGTTATGTTTATGTACTATTTAAACCGGTTCTGACTAGCTCTTTTTACGTCACATTTGTTCATCGCCCCTTCCCGCACTACAATTACATACCGTCACATAACCTTGACCTATACTACGTCATAACTGAACCATCTCATTTTCATACATATATGCCAGATTGACTCCATTCACAGGCTGCTATTATCTTGAACACCCTGTATAAGCATGCATGTTCCACCTTTAGTAGCGGATCGATTTTCAGGATTGAACTCTACAATCACCTCCACACACAAGTGAGAGGTGCAACAACACATCTGCGACTGTTGTAATCATCGCAAGCGATAAACGGTTATTATTATTGTACTGTACTATATTATCAGAAGTCAGTGGAAATAGTAGATACAACCAAGCATCACTGTATACATTTTTCTACAACGGAACAACAGAATAACAAAACTTTTTGAAGGTTCCAGTTTTTGTCCTTTTTTGTGCAATTAATTTAGTTTTCTCACTTTAGTTCTTCTTCTTCTTCTTCCAACGCTCTATATCGACCACTTGTTAACCACTCTGTGTGATTTGTAGGTGATCTGAGCCTAAGAGCGAGTGTATGTTGTGCCAATTATGCGCCTTCAAGCGTACATCCTATTTCTGCACTGCTTTTATTTACTAGGGTAGCATCCCTAGGGCCTACATCAGTCACCTCTTACGACATGCATTGTAGGTTGCAGTGGTACTATCCTTTGCGTCCCTTGTGGATCCCGGCAAAACACGGGCGTCACTTTAGTTAATTGTTATAGTTTCTGCTTTCTCAATATTAATGTCTGATCCATACTCATTGCTTCTGTCGTTTATTCTTCCACTGGTTTTTGTTCAGTTTCTATCTTCATTACACTCAGAACATGTCCAGGTGCTCAAATCTCATTGGTAATATCTTCATTACACTCCGAACATGTCCAGGTGCTCAAATCTCATTCGTAATATCTTCATTACACTCAGAACATGTCCAGGTGCTCACATCTCATTCGTAATATCTTCATTACACTCTGAACATGTCCAGGTGCTCAAATCTTTAATCGTAATATCTTCACTACACTCTGAACATGTCCAGGTGCTCAAATCTCCTTCGTAATATCTTCATTACACTCCAACAGAGCCGGATTAGCATAGTAGCAGAAGTAGCAAATGCTACGGGCCCCGCGCTTTGGGGGCCGCGCTCTGGAGCTAAGTTGTCACTAGTCATAAACAAGGAACCAAGTTTGGGAGGTGGGTAATAATTTCCCTTTCATTTTTTTTTTATTGAGGTTAGGGCAGAATGAGGTCTTGCATTTCGGGGTAGGGATGAAATTATTGGTTCACCTAATAATGGAAATTATTTAGGTTTGTTGGAATTAATAGCCAAATTTGACATTTTCTGGCTCAGCATATAAATACTTATGCAAATAAAGGAAAGGGACATACATCATACTTATCAAAAACAACATGTGAGGAATTTATCCATCTAATTGCATCAAGCTTACTGGATTAAGAAATGCAAGTACTATTCCGTATCACTGGACTCTACTCCAGACATTTCACATGTGGACCAACTCACTCTAATAGTGCGCTATGTGTTACCATCTGGACCAGTGGAAAGGTTTGTGAAGTTCTTGGATATGGAAGGTCATACTGCTGAACAACTCGCCCAAAGTTTACTTGATTTTTAAAGGAAAATGGCATTGATATCAAAGACTGTCGCGGTCAAAGCTATGACAATGTCAGCAACATGAGTGGGAAATACAACGGCTTACAAGCACGCATTAAGGAGATAAATAAGTACGCAGAATACATTCCCTGCTTTGCACATTCACTGAATTTGGTTGCGAAGTGTGCTGCAGAATGTTGTATAGAAGCATCCATTTTTTCGATTTTGTTGAAAGTCTCTATACATTCTTTTCCGCTTCTACCTATCGATGGGCATTCTTACAAAAGCACTGGAAGATACAGGTTCAAAACTCCTGACTTTGAAGAGACTGTCGGACACCAGGTGGTCTTCCCGAGCTGATGCGACAAAAGCACTTTTATGTGGTTTTACCATTATCAAACAAGTTTTGGATGACATCTCAAATAACATGGATCAAAAGGTAGAGTGTCGTAATCAAGCGTATGGGCTAGTTTTGGAGATGAGTAAGTTGGAAACGGGAATAGTTAACATTTTATGGAACGGATTTCTAGAACGCTTGCAAGCGTCTAGCGCTTCATTACAGTCACCTGATCAAGCCTTAACACGGGATATGCTCTTTATGAATCGTTACACGGGTACGTTCAAGCAATGCGGCCTACATTTTCAGATATTGAGGCCAAAGCCAAAATCCTGACTCACTGTCAAGAATATCAGCAACAAACTTCACGACGACGCAAGCGAAATACTAAGTACGACGATTTTAGTGGCTCTACTACTACGCTCGATGAAGTTGTAGAAAATCAAACACCCAAACAAAAATTTGAAAGTCAGGTGTTTATTGTCATAATTGATAATGTACTCTCTGCCTTAGCTAAACGCATGGAAGCGTACCATAGAGTGACTGATGTATTTGGAACATTTCGGCAGTTAAAATTCTTACATAGCAGAAGAGATCTTGAAAAGAACTCCAAATATTGTCAGCTCTTACCAAGAGGATTTGGAAGAAAGCCTAGGCGACGAACTTGTGCAGTTCGCTGAACTTTTAAAACTAATGTAGCTGCTGCTATTAGCAACGAAAAGAATGAGGCCCTTGAACTGCAATTTTATAAACTTATAATGGAAAATTCATTAGAGTCGTGTTTCCCAAATGTAGAAATAGTCTTACGAATTTACTTGTCTTTAATGATTACTAACTGCAGCGGAGAACGGTCTTTTTCAACATTAAAGCGTATAAAAGTGAGTTAAGAAACATGATGGGACAAGATCGTCTAAATAACCTCACCTTAATGAACATTGAATGTAATTTACTTAGAGAAATTGATTTGTCTAGTATTATCTCTAAATTTGCTCACATTAAATCGAGACAAGTTTGTTTGTAAAATTTATGTTTTATTATTTATTATCATACAAAACTTAGGGCCCCGCGCTAAAATTTGCTACGGCCCCGCGCTGGTCTAATCCGGCTCTGCACTCCAAACATGTCCAGTTGCTCAAATCTCATTCGTAATATCTTCATTACACTCCAAACATGTCCAGGTGCTCAAATCTCATTCGTAATATCTTCATTACACTCTGAACATGTCCAGGTGCTCAAATCTCATTCGTAATATCTTCATTACACTCAGAACATGTCCAGGTGCTCAAATCTCATTCGTAATATCTTCATTACACTCCGAACATGTCCAGGTGCTCAAATCTCATTCGTAATATCTTCATTACACTCTGAACATGTCCAGGTGCTCAAATCTCATTCGTAATATCTTCATTACACTCTGAACATGTCCAGGTGCTCAATTCTCATTCGTAATATCTCCAACAGCGCGCAGTGACCAACCACACCAGTTCGATGTCGACCGGCTAGCCCTACACACACGCCTGTTGCGCTGATCCCCCACGTCACACCCACTCACACGCCTGTTGCGCTGCTACCAACGACGATTCCAATCTTTAATCTAAGCTCTCGCAATCAAGCACCGGACGTGGATTGACTCATATAAAGGTCCTCCCCGCGGTCTCACCCCACAAGAGCACTAAAATATGCCAGTTCCATCCAGTGTCTCCTTCCCTTCCCCACTCCCTCTCCACCGACACGATGACAGAGTCAGCCAGCCCTCCCACTCTCTCACTGCCGTCAACACCCATGTGCCCCGGAATTAAGATAAATGCAACTCCGCGAATTGCTCCACTGTCCGCGCACCGAACCACCCTCCCTCCCCCTCGGATCACACTCAATGAATCACTCAGAATGTATGCATAACTGTAGTTTTGTGGCTCAAGCCAGAATAGGGCCTTAGTCACCGCCAGTACTTCCATTGTCATGCTACTTGTTGTCATACTAAATGGACGTCTGACTTCCTTGATCTTTCTACCGTATTAGCCTTCAAAAAAAAGTCCACATGGACCTCCACCGGTGAACCACCAATCCATTTGTGTAAACCAAACCACAACGTCACCACCATTACAGTTTTCATTAATGCTGACCCTGATGTCCACATCCCCCCGTCTCTTTCTTTCACTTTCTTTCTGTCGAACTTACGATGGTCCAAATGTGTTCCTGGACATTGAAGACACCGGCATTCACCCCCTCCCTCTCCTTCCCCAAAGGCAACATCCACTAGTTCTTGCTCACTTTCAGCCAACAATACTGTAGCATCATCATCCTTATATCTTGAACTGTTTATTATTCTTCCACTAATGTTTAGTCTGACCTGGCATCCTTGTGGTTTACAACTGAAATGTGTGTTCTTTGTATATGTTGAAAAGACATGATCATAGCCACCAGCATCCCTGTATCTCTTCTTATATTCTTATATCAATATATGATCATAGCCACCAGCATCCCTGT
This sequence comes from Arion vulgaris, assembly GCA_020796225.1. Taxonomy (NCBI): domain Eukaryota; kingdom Metazoa; phylum Mollusca; class Gastropoda; order Stylommatophora; family Arionidae; genus Arion; species Arion vulgaris. Next base: position 48,858,237 of record CM036762.1, on the reverse strand, counting down.
ATCTCTTCTTATCTTCTTATACCAATATATGATCAATAATAGTTGTTATTTCTTATTTTTATAACATGTTCCTAGTATAGAATAGTATAAACATGGAAGACCTAAGACCACTCTTAGAAGAACAATCCAACAAGAAAGTAAACTACTGGGATGTAAAACCATACAAGATCTCCAACTGCTAACAAAGAACCACATCACATGGAGATCTAAAACCTCTGCCCTATGTGCCGTCTCTGGCACGAAAGGAACAAACTAATTAACTAAGTATAGAATACTGACTAGTCTGATGACTCTCTAATCAGACTTGCATGTCTTTGAGACATGTTGCTCGCCCGAGTGGTTACCGGGGCCCAAATTTGGGGTGTAAAGAATAGAACCACTGTTATCTGCCATGCATGTTCTAAGAGGCGAATAAGGAGGTTTGGCTGAAATCAGATGTACGTGTCCTAAACGTGTAGAAGTCTATGCGTTTAGGGCCTACCAAACCAATGTCCAACGTATAGTATCACGTTCTTGGCAAAGATCAAACATATCACAAAGAGTGATTAAAATTGGTCGTAAAGAACGAACGTAAAGAAGAAGAAGACATGCTGCTGTCAAAAATCATTCCTGTAGTTTCTCAAACATACAGATATTTTTCTCAACTTCAATTTACTTTTCTGTCAGCTTCCGCAGCAACTGAATGCTTGTTATCATGCTCCTTTTTTCTTGTGAAAATCATTTTATTTTTCACCTAGGCTGTTTGTTTCTCAATTTGTCAGTTGTGTGATTCTTAGGACTTTCGCTGCTGCATACTTTCTGAAGGCTGAGCTAAAAATAGCTACTCTTTGTTTCTAGGTCACAAACGGTTAAAACGTATATATACGTCCTTAGCAGCTAAAGGGTTAGTAAGCTTCTTAGTAATCTTCTTCTTTTTCATCACACATTTACCAGGTTGTTGCCCAGTGTCCTGGTTTTCTGTATTTGTCTTGCGCTGCTTAAGTAGCTTGTGTTCATAGTTATATTAATCATAAAACTGAACCTGAAATTATCACGGCGCACGGTTACTAACCTAACCGTGCCCTATTTATTGCATTATAAACTATACATTCACACAAAACAAGTGACAGAAAGCACCTGTTTTTATTTTCAGGCTGTGAAAACCATTGAAGAGAAACTCAAGTTTGCTAGAGATGACCGTCTTGGATACTTGACATTTTGTCCATCAAATCTGGGAACAACCTTGCGAGCATCAGTCCACATCCAAATCCCACTTTTGGCTGCCTCAGACAAGTTTAAACCTTTATGTGACAAGCTAAATCTGCAGGCTAGAGGTAATCATTGGATAGCTTTAAATGCACAACAGATCAACAATAATAATATAACAAAATAAGTATCTTCTCTCTTTTCTCTAATCCTGTCTTGCCTCACAGCATCAGGATAAGAAGAAATTTATAGAACTGGCTTTTGTGTGCGCTTCATAAACAGTATTTTTATCCCTCTGTTATCTCTGAGGTCCACCTTATTTGTGGACAGTCTTTTGCTTTGTATCCACTGTAGCGAGGTAACATTGCTCTTTGAGGCGCACTGTCTGTTGGTAGTCTGCTTATGTGGCCAAGCTATTTAATTTGTTGTTTCTTTGATGATAAAATAAGTATAATTTAACAAAATAAAATGAACATTTAGAATATAAACTTCACCAAATGCCACCAGTAACAACTAAAAGTATCTTCCAGTCCCCCTGTACATAAACTATGAAATGATTGTTGATTCAGCCTCAATTGTATTTTAGTTTCCCATTTCATTTATCTTAAAATAATATTTTCCCCGCCACCCCAGCCCGCGGTCAAACTTGAGGAAATTGCTGGATTTGTTGAGGTGGAGATCAGAGCACCATGGACATGTCTGGAGTGCTATGATAATAATCCTCTGATAACTGATAGAGGATAAAATTCTTTAAAATACTACTGATTTCACATATGTTGGAAGTGTTATCAGCCATGAAGAAAAAGCTGGATCTGGTATTAAAAACAGATTGAGAAAAGCACAATGTGAAATCATGACCTTTCAGGTACTCTGGAAATGAACCCAATACACACGTCTGTGTGGTGTCAGGGCCTCACAAGGAAGCAAATAATAGTACCACTGCGATTTACAGGCTTGTCGTAAGAAGCAACTGATGTAGAACCTAGTGAAGCTACTCTAGTAAATAAGAAAGCATCGCATAAATTGGATTTGTAGGCACTTAACTGGCACAGCATAAATTGGTCTTAGGCTCAGATCACATACAAATCACACAGAGTGGTTAACAAGTGGTCAATAGGAAGCATAAGAAGAAGAAGAAAAGCCCAATGCACCACCAGAATCAAGATTAATACGAGCATATACCACAGCTGTGTGTTATCAACTTTACTATACGGATCAGAATGGTGAAGAATTAAAGAACAAAATATGTCCAAACAAACCACAAAACTTGTCTGCAAAAGATCTTACACACACTCTGACCAAAAATTATCTCTAACCAAGAACTGCTTACACAGTCTCGGCAAGAAAATATGAACACCATCATCCAAAATAGATGCTGGAGATGGATCGGACATGTATTATTATATGTTATGCGATCGACGTCATGGCACATTGGGCATTCCCATTCATGCTCTGTCCTCCGCTACAATAGCCATCCCAAAGACCAAAACATGTATTGCCCATGGAGTCTAACTCTGTCATGAAAACTACACAGAGATGGATACCAGAGGTTAAACAAAAACGTGGAAAACCCAAAAACCACATGGAGATCAGTAGACCAGGAACTAAAATAAATAAATCACAGCTTGAACACAATACAGTGGAGCATCAGAGAAATCATCTTCATTTTTGTCCCTGGGCACGCAGGAGTTAGGGGTAATGAACAAGCTGATAGGTTGGCTGGCTTGGCTACAATATCAGAGGGAGCTGCCATGGATCGAAATGACATTCTTCACGCATTGAGAGAGTCTTTCCGAACAGAGGAGTTTCAGGGCTGTTAATCCCACTCTCTGACCAGACTGAAAGAGATGGGTGTCAATATTGGTGCAGCCCGAAAAGAACGACATACTAAATATGCGAAGAGATTGATTAATCAACATCAAACTGGCGTGTTGGGCCATTGGACGCTGCTGGATTTGCTGAGGCGGAGATCGGAGCACCTATGGACATGTCCGAGTACTATGATAATAGTCCTCATAAACTGATAATTGACAGTGGATGGCTAAGAGCAGAGAAAAAGGGTGTACATTTATTGCTGCCCTAAGCACCAAGGGTATTACTGGCTAAATATGTACATATATAACTATATATATGATTACAACTGTTACAATTTGATGCATACAAATGTTGATATATATATTAATGCTGTTTAATTGTGCAATTAGTTCTCTAAGACTGCTATTCAATAAGTGTGTTGCCAGGGCTACAAGGGGAGCAAAGAATAGTAACGCTGCGACCTACAAGGCATGTCTTAGAGGTGACTGAGGCAGAGGACTAGAGAAGCTAACCAAGTAAATAAAAATTGTCACAGAAATTGGATGTGTAGGTGCATAACTGGCACAATGTACAGTCACTCTTAGGCTCAGATCATATACAGACCACAAAGAGTGGTTTAACAAGTGGTCGATATGAAGCGTAAGAAGAAGAAAAATACTGTCAATTAGTTGCCTAGCTACAATGTTATCCAGTATTATCTAAGTCTTATGATGTCAAGCCATGAATACTTTCAGGATTGGCCAACAATGCATAATGCAATCACAATGAGCCCTTTAATATCATTTCATCTCCTCATGCTGATGACAATATTTAAACAATAATGCAGGCATCCATGGAGAACACACAGAGAGTGCTGATGGTGTGTTTGACATCTCCAACAAAAGACGTCTTGGTATTACAGAGCTTCAGGCAGTTCAGGAGATGTATAATGGAGTGAAGGAGATTATCAAACAAGAGAAAGAGCTAGCATGGTAAAATAACTGATTTCATGTGTACATAAATAAATTGATAGATATTGTCACAAAGTATTGTTTTTGTCGGTTTTATTTCTGTGATCTACGTCAAGAGTGCTAAAATGTTACTTTCTTGTCGCCAGTGTGGGGCCCACAAAGGAGAAAAGAATAGTAAAACTGCGACTTACACATCATGTCGTAAGAGGCGGCTGAGGTAGGGTCCTAGTGAGCTACCTAGTAAATAAAAAGCTTCACAGAAATCGAATGTGTTGGCCAACTTGTAGGCTCATAACAGGCATAACCACTTTTAGACTCAGATCCCATACAGATCACACAGAGTGGTTTAACAAACGGTTGATATGAAGCATTTGAAGAATAAATTTTACCATCTAAAAATTTGTGAAAAAATCTAATTTGGATACTGTGGCAAAGTTCTGCACAGGACATCAAGAATAGGATAGATACTCTGACACAGACTTCCTGCAAATAATCTAACTCCAGTGGTGCTCACATTTTTCTAAGGCAATAAGATAGGAAATTAAACACAAAAATGGATTTTGTATCAATATTTTCAGTTGGCTTGATGCCTTTTTAGCTCCATGGGTGCATCTTTTGAGAATACACGAGTCATAAACAAGATTTCTTTACTTGCCTCTGTGTAATTATATTTTATTGTAGGGAGTCGGTGCAGTTCAGTAACAGTTAACTAAAGTTGCATACCAGTGAATGACAATTAAAAATCTGAGCAAAGTTGATGACTTGCTGGAGCTATGGTAGCTGCCTATTTGTAGTAACCCAGTTCTGTCTACATCTCTCCTGTGTAAACGAGTGTATCTTCTTTTAGGTGTTTCTTTGTTTCTCATCTCCATGTACTTCTAAGCATTTCGTTTCTCTGTTTTTTTAGCAATTCAATGAAGTTACTGTAATAATAATAGTTATGTTTTACTTTCTCAAGGCGACCTGAAAATGTAGATGAAATGTTTGAGCATCTCAGCAAAGCAAAGAACTGCAAGTCCTTGCTCAAGAAACATCTCACCAAGGACACTTTTGAGAAACTTAAAGACAAAAAGACATCTCATGGTGCCACTTTAGGAGATTGCATCATATCAGGTACAAGCTTAAAGTGATAGCAGATTTGTATATAGTATTGTGTCTGTTCAACAAAAAACATTAATTTGCAAACACAATATAACTATGTTGAACGGAGTTAATAGGAAAAATAAATATTCCCAGTGACAACCTATGGTTAAGAAGCATGGAAATTTAACAAAGCAGTGGAAAAGCAAATATCTGCTTTTGAATAGAATGTTACAGTAGAGACCTTTATTATATGATAAACGTAGAAGAGAACAAATAGATCCTTCCAAAAGGAACTCAGAATCAAAGAAAACTGACTGATGATATAAATAAGATGACGCTATGAATAAGATAATATACGGTTTCTAAAGGACCATTATGGAAAGAGGCACCCCAACAAAGAAGAGAAGAAGAAGACCACAGCTAAGGTAGATTCAGCATGTGACTGATAATTTTCAATGATACCTGGCAATGAAAATATGATATGTATGCATCATACGGTTAATGACTGTGCTTGGATACCTTACACGGAATAGGGCTGCCATTTTGGATCATCACTGTTTCATGGAGACCACTCTCTGTTTGGACTTATGAGCATGAGAAATAAAGGACAGAAGATGGAGATATATATAGCTTTACCCATATAAATTTGTCTTGAACTTTTTTTTATTAAACATTACATTTAATCAAATTTTGTCTACATTGCCATTTAGGAGTTCTCAATCTGGACAGTGGAGTTGGTCTATATGCTGCAGACCCTGAATCTTACACAGAGTTTGCTTTACTCTTTGACCCTGTTATCAAGGATTACCATAAACTCAAGATCAGTGATGCTATCACCCATCCTGCCTCAGACTTTGGAGACCTTGAAAATCTTGGCTTTGCTGACCTTGACCCAGAAGGAGAAATGATTGTTTCTACCAGAATTAGAGTTGGACGATCCCACAAAGAATTTGCTTTCCCCCCTATTCTCCAGAAGGAGGTAAATTCATTCTTTGTTTAAAGTATAGATAATGAGCATGCATTTTTACTTTTCTTTACATTCACCCACTATTAACACACCACTTTTAACTGATTTTTGTGTGTAAAAGTTTGATTTCCTTATCACTAGTGTCCTTCACCATTAAGATGGTGTTACTCTGACTTCAGAGGTACTTGTAATTTAGATCCCCATGGAAAGGATCAGGATTCTCTTAGTCTAACAGCGTATTGTGTGAACACCACAAATTTTTGGCCTGAGCTGGCCTCAACTCCAGATTTTCCATGGCACATGTTCACCAGGACAAAATGTTATAAACATTTCTAACGGTGATCTGGTGAACGTGTATGACTTTGAGATAAACACTTTTGAAACTGTTTTTCTACTTTCTTAAAGTTGTTAGTAATGCTAAATCATCAGACATGTTATCAGGACAAAGTTTACAGTATCTTCATGTTTAAATAGCAGCCCTGTAAAATGTCTGGTTGTCTCCTCTTTGATTGTAGCTAACATAAACAATCCAATGGTGATAGATTGTCACATGTTCATATTTCTGTATTTGAGTGTGCATCATCCAATAGCTTGCCATGAGCAGAAATTGTTCATCCTAATAGTCCTTCATAATTTCTCTGCTTTATAGGCCAGATCTCTCGCCTCTGCATCCATCATGCAAAAATCATCAATCACATACTGAATCCATCTTCTCTGTCGTCTTCCTCTTTTCATGTCACCTTCCATAATGGTTTTCTCCAACCCTTTGTGTCTTTTTATATTTCCAAAAATCTCCTTTTTCTTATTCTTATTTGTAGCATCAGCCAGTTCTCTTTGATTTTGAGTTAGTTTCTGAATAGATCTATTTGTTCTTTTCTCTGTCTATGTTATATGAAGGACTCTTTCTGTAACATGTAACACTTATATTCAGAATCAAATATATGCTCTTTCACAGCCTTGTTAAATTTTCATGTTTCACACCCATAGGTTGCCACTGGGAATATGCATGCTCTTACTATTCTGATCTTTGTTTTCTTATCAGTTCCATTTTAAGCTGTTTTAAAAAAAACTTAAGTTGCCTTAATGTGTATAGTCACAATAACCTGACACACTAACATCTGACTAAGACACAAGAAAGAAAGATTACAACATGTGAAATGAGATGTCTAGAAAAGCTGTCAACGTTACAAGGAGAGATAGAGTGAGAAACGAGAATATCAGAAGCATCGTTGGCACTATACCATGCATACAGTACATCGAGAAGCAAAGAATCAAGTGGTTCGGCCATCTAATGAGAATGGAACCACATTTACTACCATTACGTGCCTACAATAATCGACACTCAGGGTGCAGAGCATGAGGCAGGCCAAGAACACGATGGATAGATAACATCTCAGAGTCCCTGCGAAACCATGGACTGACAACGTCAAGCGCAACACGCCTGGCACAAGATAGAAAACTAACTCTCCCCATGTCACTTACCATGTGGTTAAGATAAGATAAGATAAGACTAACATCTGATTAAATGGTCAGAACTAGAATATGTTGAATCCTTTAAATATTCCGGGGTTTTATATATACAGCGATGATATTTCTAGACAAGAGATTATGTTAAGACTCAAGATTGCTACAGCTGCCATGTCTCAGTCTAATGTAATTTGAACAGTAAGATCATTATCAAATCTTACACTTATTCTGACCAAGAACTATTTCTAACCAAGAAATGCTTACACAGTGTCAGCAAGAGAATATTCTTCTTCTTCTTCTGCATTCTCACTAGATTGGGATTTCGATTCTCTAATAAAGGCAGCCGTCTGCCTCAGATTATCAGCCACAACATACAGTTTGTCTTAAGTGGTGTAAGTGGGCCACCTCTTTCTTCTCAAGTCTGTATACTGAGGGCAGTCCTGTAGAATATAATTCCTATGATTTCTGCTTCCCTGTTTGTGCTGACCTCTTCTTGCAGTAAGTTTTGGCCACCCTCATGATGGTAGGTCTGACATTCTTACTGCGTGGTTAAATCTCCAAGGCAGATTGGCGACCGTAGAATCCGTTATCACATTCCTCATTGTGAGGGATCGTTGCACCATGTTGTGCGCCTTACGGCCTAGTGCTTCCGATTTCAGCCAAACCTCCTTAGTCGCCTCTTATGACATGGTAACAGTGGTTCTATTCTTTACACCCCAAATGTGGTCCCTGCAACCACTAGGGCGGCAAGAGAATATGAACACCATCATCCCAAAAAATACATTAAAGATGAATTGGACATTTTGCACATGGAGACTAACTCTGCAATAAAAACTCTTGCACATTTGATGGTCCCATTATTGAACATGTGGAGTGTTTTATTTGAAGCAACAGTGCTAGGAAAACATTGCTGTTTAGTCAGTGACTTCTTATCATCCAGTATGAAAATGGTTTAGATTGCAGCTGGCATTTCATTTATTAAGATTATCCCACTAGTTACTGACCAGATTGAGAGAGATAAGTGTCAATACTGGTACAGCCTGAAAATAACAAAATACCAAATCTGGAAAAAGATTGATTACTTAACATTGAACCTGTGTGTTGGGCTGCTGGATTTGTTGAGGTATAGATTGGAGCACCTATGGACACTCCAGAGTGCTATGATGATAGTCCTCATATAACATAACTGATTCCAATATTTGTCAACTGTGGATGCACCTAGTGTGGGTCAGTCACTACTTTTTCCCATAACACTCATAGAATATATAAATTCTCTAATAAAAAACTATCACTATTCTGAGACATACAGATCTATTTCTTTCAAAATGGGTTACTGCTGCCCTCCATTGGATCTCTGGGACTTTATTTACTGGGGCAGTTGTTGTATCTGACTCTCAGTCGATGCTTCACAAGATCCAGAAGGGCAGGTTTCGGTATGAGTGGATGTCGTCTATAGAAGTTTCTAACCTCCAGCGACTTACTTGGATATACTGTCCTGGGCATGCGGGTGTTTACGGTAATGAGAGAGCGGTCAGACTTGCATCGATTGTTGGGGAGTTAAAGATGGATAAGGGGGATATTCTTCGGTCTCTTCGCTACTGTCTGTTGGATGAGGACACTAAAATAGATGTTGAATCAATCATGCGATTTAGACAGTTTGAAGTTACCCATTGTTCATGTCGAACTGGATGCCTGAGAGGCAGAGTGAGAGGTGTGTTTAATCGGGGAGCCATGGGAACCATCAGTATGCATACTCTTCGATATCTGTGGGGGAGACTGAGCACCTATGGGTCTGCCCGGAGTGCAATGATGTCAGTTTAGAAACCAATAACCAATCAAAATGGGTGGAAGAATTACTACAGAAAAATCGCTATACCTCAATTATTCATCTGCACCAAATAAATGAAAATCAGTCATTCAATAATTCCATGAAATTATCTATCCTGCCAGTCACGGACAAGATACTTACTCATGTTGATCTTTCATTGTTTAGTTTCATATATAAACTCATTACTGTAAAAGTTAATCTGCATATCAGTATATAGTACTACACAATTTAATATTAATATTATTACTTATTTTGTCCAGAATCTCAGCCAAATGGAGCAAATATCAATAGATGCCTTAAATACCTTGACAGATGAGATCAAGGGTTCCTATCATCCTCTAGAAGGCATGAGCAAAGAGACACAGGAGCAGCTAACTAATGATCACTTTCTTTTTAATGACAGTAATAGGTATGAACCTAAAGAAAATTTAATACTACACAAGATCATAAGTCATTAAAACATAGATCTCAAGACTGGAAAGACTTATAAAGATTACGTTATCAGTGTTTGGATCTGGACATCAAACGACAGACAAAAATTAGTCATGATAGAGATGAAGTGTCTATGGAGAGTGATGGAAGATTTTTTAAAAACTGGTTTAGGAATGAAGGTATCCAAAAAATAAAAGTGGATACAACATCGGGAATGAAAGTTATCAAGAAAGAACAAATTAAATGGTTCTACCACATACACAGATTACCAAAAGACAGTGTCCCTCAAAGAGCAATGCCACTCATATACAGAAGATACAATGCAAAAGGCTGTCCTTGCAAAAAGTGAACCACAGAAATAACAAAGGTAGTGAAAGACACCATGTACGAAACACACTAAAAAGCTTGTGCTAGAAATTCCTCATCATCCTGTCACTGTGAGGCAAAAGAGGATTAGTGAAAGATTAAGAAGAAGATATGTAAACAGTTTAAGACAAAAAAGAGATGTAAGATGCTGATGAAGATGATCTAGTGACAAACAATTATTGATAAAAATACTGAAATAGTTCAATAGAACTATTAAAATTGTTTCAATAGATCTATTAAAAAGATGTCCCAGATATAAAGATGTCTGCAAAGCCTCAATGAAAAACTTTTCTATAGGTCCCAGCACATGGGAAGGACTAGCTGATGACAGAGTTGTGTGGAAAGCCAAATTATGAAAGGGTGCAGAGTCTTTTGAGAAGAGAATTATGTAGGAGCTGAACGACAAGAGAGAAAAGCAAAAACTCAGAAGTTGTCACAGTAAAACACTTGCCAATTGACCGTCTATAAAGACAAAAAGGCCATATATATATATATATATTAAAAGAGAAAAAACCTGCTTCAGACTAAACAAGCATGGAGAGAAAATTTAGAAATTGACACAAGTAATAAGAACAATGGAAGTGTTGGAAATTTGGTTTTAAAAAATTGGATTGAAAGCAAAATGTTTGATTATATCATCAGTAATATTTAAGATGGATAGATAGTGTACAAAAATAGACTTATTAAACTATTGAAGAATAAGACACATCATTACTATGATGTTGGTACTAGTTATTCAAATATTTATCAAAATAGTGCAAGTGATAATGCTGTTAATAAACAGATTTATTTTAAAATCTTGTATGATATATGAAGCTGAAGAGAAAATTATCTTTAAGAAACATGTAAATATACTTAAAATATAATTCATTTATGCTTTAGGTTTTTGAAAGCAGCTGGTGGCTACAATGAATGGCCAACAGGCCGTGGGATCTTCTTCAATGAGAGTAAAACTTTCCTGGTATGGGTAAATGAAGAAGACCATCTAAGAATCATCTCAATGCAGAAAGGTGGAGATATTGCTACAGTCTACAAACGCCTGGTCACTGTGAGTCTACCATGTATAGTATTTATAAAAGTGACTATGTTGTCATCTGTTTAAGGTACAAAGCGATGATTTGTGTGTGATTCTAGAGGTTTTATTATCCTATGCCCAAATTATTCATATTGAACTGTTCAATTACTATTAGGGTTAGTTAAAATTTGTAACAAGTTCATGACGGACTAGACAGCAAGCAAAAAACTGGAACACTGGATAATTTAGGAGAAAGAACTGGAGTCCAGTGAACACCATTGACACATCTCAAAGATCTTCACTTTATAGATGACCTGGCAGTGTTGACAAACAACCCCCAGCAAATGCAAACATCTTCAGTTCTAGCTAATCTATGAAACAGAGTGGGACTTGGGATACTCATACATTGAGGTAAAACCAAGATCTTAAAAATTAATATGGAAAACAGAGAACCATCCAGTTTGCAAGAAGAAGCAATTGAAGATGTAGATTGATTCACTTACTTAGGCATTATATTGAATATGCACAGGGGCAGATGTTAAATAAAGGATCAGTATTGTGTGAATACCATTTCTACAGCTGAATAATATATGGAGTTCAACCATCATGAGCACTGACACCAACATAAGGATATTTATCATCATTGTGAAAGCAGTACTCATGTATGAATCACAAGCATGGAGAACTACAAAACAGATTACCAACAAAATTATTAAATTATAGTTGTCTAAAGGTATTTATTAATAGTTGTCTAAGAAAGATCTTACTCATACATTGGTCATTGGTAATTAGTAATGAACAGTTATGGTATAAAACCAAATAAAAATACTGCTGATGAAAATATTTTGCATATTTGATGCAGTCTCTGAAAGTTTTAAAATAATAAAATACTGTGGACATAAAATTGAACACTTCTATATTTTGTTATTTTATGAAACTTCACTGTTGCAAGTTTTCCCCAGGGCTGTTTTGGAATTCATTTTGAAACATTCATACAATCATGAAGTATAACTTGCAACAAAATGTTATTTTAAACTACAGGCTATCAGATCTTTGGAGGAAAAACTAACTTTTGCAAGAGATGATCGTCTTGGTTTTCTGACGTTCTGCCCTTCCAACCTGGGTACCACACTCAGGGCATCAGTTCATATCAAGATCCCACACTTGTCTGCTCGCAAGGACTTCAAGTCAACATGTGATAAACTCAAGCTTCAAGCCAGAGGTAAAGATATGAAAGCAATTTACATATTCCTGCACTTTAAAATAACAACTTTAGTAATATGCTATACATTAGTTAATCCAATCCAATATACTTTCTTATTCTTCTCTACTCCAACTTATCTTTGACCATAGATTTCCAATGGGAACTCACCAATCTTTTCATCTGTTAACTTGTGAGAGATTTAACAATTGAATAGTAAACATAATCCACTGATAGTAGCTCATTTAAACTTACAGTCAAACTTACTAAGCAAAACTATGAATTTCAAAGATGGTGGTTATTTTCCAGTTTTAAAAATGGGTTTGAAAATTAGATATACCAGATTTTAGTGGCAGAAAGTAAGTATTGAGAGACGACAAGTCTAGAAAAAAATTATGAAGTTGGTTTGGCTGAATAGATCATTGAAAATGATTGGAAAGTATACTTGATCATCAGTTTCAATTTGAAATATCTTCACTGCAATCTGGGCATGTCCATCGGTACTCTGATCTCCTTTGCAAATATCTCCAACATCATCCAGCAACTAACCATACCAGTTTGAGGTTGATTGATGAGCCTACTCATATACCTGTTGTGCTGTTCTTTTCTGGCCACTTTAATCCCAGCTCTTGCAATCTAGCAGTTGACGTAGATTGGTTTAAATAAAAATCCTCTTTGTGATCACACTCTATAAGGGCTTTCAGAATGTTAGCTCTATCCATTGGTTGACCCCCTCCCCTCCAATATGGCGGCAGAGCCTGTCTGCTCTCTCATTGACAATGACACACATGTGTCCTGGAGCGAAGATAAGTGTAATTCTGAAAATTATTGACGCTTGCAATGGTTCAGTCTAGTGCCTGCGCACTGAAACTGAATAATCTTATGTTCTAACTTAATGTTACTGAATTTATTTTTATCTTACTAAATTCTCAGATTAACACAATACAGCAATTATCCCATTTACAGTTAGTCAAAGAAATATACATTGTTTACTGTTCATAACTATTCTTATTTTGATAAAACACTACTAATATTAGTTATTGATTTCAAACATAATATACTTACATTGTGTTCATTTATCTGTTCTATTTAAAGGCATCCATGGAGAACATACAGAAAGTGAGGGTGGGATATATGACATCTCAAACAAACGACGATTGGGTCTGTCCGAAATTGAAGCTGTGAAAGAGATGGTAGCAGGCATACAGGAAATCATTAGGCTGGAAAAAGAAGCTGCCAATGGAAAGACCAAATCTTGTGATATCTTGTAATTCTCACCGAACAATGAGCATCTCAGCATTTCATCTGAAGAAATTAATCGTTTAAAATCTCTTATCCTTTCTAGATTGAATACATGTGTTCATTTCTTGTGTATGGTAAAGATTGATTTGCATATTAAAATATATTTAGTAATATAAATAAATCATATGTTGATAAGTATATGTGGATTTTGAAAGTACCTATCAAAATGCATTTTGTGCTGCTATTTGTAAATTATTATTGAAACATGTAGGCACTGTCGCTTTTCATGCAATTTTTGGGGAGTAAATTTGGAAGGTGTATATTGGAATTCATCTTCCTCTCTGTTCAGGTGATTAGTCAGGCTAGATCATCAAGCTCAAATAGTCTTCTTCAGAAGTCTTGAAAAGGTCTGGTTTCACTTCTACTTTACTTTCCAGTTGTTGAACATCCACCATGAGTGGTGAAGGTCACACTTTTCATTCATTACATTTTTCAAAAATTACTTGGGTGGAGTCAGTCTATTGGTGCATAAATGGCTAATGGGCTCAATGCTGACTTGAAACACAGGGAAAATTTGCAATTATTTTATGTTGTATTGCTTTTCTGGCTTGTCTCCTGCTCTGCTGCAGTTCTGGATGCCTCAAGAACTACAACACCATCACTGCGCTTGATAGATAGGACTATCAACATTTACACTTTAATGAATAGCCATGTGTGCTTCAATCTCTTTTCTACATAGGAGGATCTGAGTGACAGTGTACTAACACCCTAGCACTGACAGGGCTCCCAGTACTGAACCATGGTGAAGCAACATATACCAAGTCACATGGTCTTGTTCAGCAGCTTCCCTCATGTCAATGTTTATTTCAAAAGCTTTTATTGAGGTCTTGAAATTCTCTATGATATGTTTATTTTGGATCCTGTGGGAGTGCTAACCTTTCTGCAGTTCACCAAATAGGAGTCTTCTTTGACAGCTGATGCTCTGGCATGCAAACTACATGACCTGTCCAGCGGGTCTGTAACTACTTAAAGATTGTGTAGATACTAGAGATTATCTCCATTGAGGACTGGGGTATCTAGTATTTTATCTTACCATCTGATGTTCATTCCTTTTCTTAAACAGACTGTGGGGTAGTGGTTACATTTCTTGGCATGCAATTGATAAAGAGTTCATATGGCAATGCTGAGCGCTCAGCTGCTCTGTGCACCATCTATTAAAGTCGTTGATCGGTGGGTGACAGCTGATATTTTATATGTGATATGATCAACATTATGCTAATAGATTTAATTGTTGTGTGTCCATACTTCTATATTTACATGTGCTCTAATTTAGCCCATTTTCTGCAACATAGCTTGCACACTCTATCCTTGCCAGATTGGGTTTTCTGAAAAGCAATTACTGGTATTGTTTGAAAATGTTGTCAATGAACTTGTATAATTATTTTTAATTTAAGCAACTTCTGTACCTTACTGTTCAGTCAAGTAGCTAACTTGTAAATTGTACCTGTGCATAAACTTACATGATGCAAATATCAATAGCTTTTTTACCAATGTGTAATTTATGCTTTTGATTATTATCACAAGTATTAGACATAAACACATGACTTAGTGCCTGTGCATTGTCTTTCCTTTTTTATTCATGTCATTTATATCAATAATATATTTACTCATGGAGATATGCTTTTATTGTGTACAAAGCTGGATGTTTAAATGGTTTTGTTTTGGTTTTATTCAATATTATTTTTTCCTGTAACGCAGGGTATTTGGCTGAGTAGTAATATAACATTTTGCTTTAAACTAATTTAATTGTCTAATATATCCAATAGATAGTTCTTAGAACATCCTGTACAGAGAAAACCAAAGACATCTTACAAGACCTGCATATCGAGGAGCGTTGGCTCATAAATAACATCATGTTCTGGAAAATAAAATATTTTGGCCATGTTAAATGTCACAGTAGTGTGTAGAAAATGGTAATGGAAGACATGGTTTCTGGAGTACAAGGCAGGGGACTACCAAGAGAAATGTGGCAGCAGGACATCAATGAAACCTTTAATATGATGCTGGAGGAGGCAGGAGAACTTGCTAGAGACAGAGAGCTTTTCAGACAGACTGTGATGAAAGCGATGTTTAACATGGGACATGCTACTACTTGAATGAATATATCCAGTGTTTTTATGTTCTCATAAAGAACAAGACAAATTGAATTTATACAGACACTTCATGGGCCACCATTTCATTAGCACTTACATCCTATGATGAACTAAGAAAGAACTAAGCAGATACCACTGGAAAAAGAGGTAAGGAAGATATGCTGGTGATGGATAGGACACACATTGAGAAGACCGACCGGAAGCATTACAAGACAGGCACTGTTTTGGAACCCGCAGAGAAAGAGGAGTAGGGAAGGCCTAGACATACCTGGAGAAGAGAGTTGGAGACTGATATTAAAAAGATAGGTAAGGTGTGGAACGAACTGGAAGGGTTGGCAAGAAAGAGGAAGATCTAGAAGAAGTTTGTCAATACTTGTGCCCCGATTGGAGTTGGGAAGAAGTTGAGAAGTCAAATTTAAGGTTCTATGAGGTTTAAACTCATGATCCCATAATGTTGCCCAGGCAGTAAAACACCCCAGCAACCATTAGATTCGCAGAGATAAATGGTGATGTGGTAATTCATTGAATAAACAAGTCATAAATAACCTATATTCTGTTTCATTTATCTGAGATAATTATAACATGACAGTCATTTGATGCATTAGAGTTTGTTAGATTCAACATTTCTGTAGAGTTTGTTAGATTCAACATATCTGTAGAGTTTTTTAGGTTGAACATTTCTGTAGAGTTTGTTAGGTTCAACATTTCTGTAGAGTTTGTTTTTCTAACTAGAGACATGTTTAACTTATTTATATATGCATTACCTGTACACTACAATTTTTGCAAACAATTAATGTGAGGCATGTACTTTCCCCAGATTTTATAGCGTAGAAATCACATCCAAATAACATAAGTTTCAGGCGCCAGCTTATCTATATTTTGTCTATTAGCCATTTAAATAAATAATTCTGACCGTATGGCAGAATAATGAATGTGATGCTAAAAATATAAAAATGATGAGCATTGTTTGAGCCTTTTGGAAAATAGATGTCTGTGAAAAATAGAAAGTATTCAGAAGTGATGAAATCAGAGAAGTGTCTGGTCAACCACTAGTAACAACTGTTATAAGAAGGAGAAGATGGAGATATGTTGGACACACCTTGAGAAGAAATTATAAAAGAATATAAAAGCAGTCATTGAAGTGGGATGCGAAGGGTTCAAGAAAGAGAAGACGATTTAAGGAGACCCTGAAACAAACTTTGCTGAGAGAGAGGCAAGAAATATCAGTCTCAGTTCCATGAAGATTGAGT
Organism: Arion vulgaris; assembly: GCA_020796225.1. Lineage (NCBI taxonomy): Eukaryota > Metazoa > Mollusca > Gastropoda > Stylommatophora > Arionidae > Arion > Arion vulgaris. Next base: position 48,841,283 of record CM036762.1, on the reverse strand, counting down.
GGGTTGGCCAGGATAGAGCAGTATGGAGAAATTGCTTGCAGGCCCTTTGTAATGTATAACAGTACGGAAGGAATTATATTATATTGTTTGAGCCACCTACACTCCTTCACTCAAAATAGGATAACTTTTAACAATTCATAATCATTTTTTTAAAAACTGTCTTCACTGCCTGTAATACCATTTTTTAGGATGGTCTAGAACAGGGTTGGGGGCATGAGTTTGTGAAATTATAATATCCACATGGCTAGTGCAGTCACCGCACAACTGTTCAGGTTCTGATTTTTTCTTTATGCCCCCAACAGAAAGAACTCCTTGGCCTTATCTGGGATTGAACCTGGGTCTCCCAAATGGAGCCAGCGCTCTAATCCATTTATCCAGACTCTCCACCGCAGTAATTAAAGCATTCATTTTGTGTTTGCACTGGGACCATGTCATTCATACCACATCAATTCTAAAATATTATCTCTAGAAAATCAAACTTAATACTCATACAACAGTCATATGTCAATTCATATCCTTCGTTAACTTTCAACTCTTAATATAGCTATCAGTTTCTTTTGTTGACTATCTTACCATCTTGTTAAATTTGTAAATGTGGTTTTTTAAATCTGATTTTCAATTTTGGAATTCCAGGATGCCTATACTTAGCCTAATGCTATTCATATGTTGCTGAAATCTCCAGAATGTTGTCAGGGAATTTGCAGCCCACAGCCTACTGCAGAATTCGTCTCCTGCGTTCTTAGCTAGATTTGCAGATGCCTTAAAGTGCACCGCTTTCTCATCCATGTCTTTTTTTCAGGACCTTGGTGTATTCTGGTTGTATGCTTGTGGCATTACTGGTCTTCTGTCACAATTTAACTGCTCTTTTCTTGTTCAGCCAGGCTTCAGCAAACTTTTCATTCCACCACAGACTGTGATTGCAAGAAGCTCTCATCTTACTGCACCTAATCTTACTGATAGTGTCCTGTCCTATTATACTGAAAGTTGTGCTCACATTTTCTGTGCCCCCAATTTGCATTTCTCGACCAGGATCATGCAAGGTACCAACCACTTCCTACTGAGAGTGACTTGATGAATTTGCTTAAGAAAATTCAGACTAGCTGTATAAAGTAGAAATGACTTACCACAGTGAGCACATCCCAAAATGACCCATTTAACCTTTATTTTTGTACTAGGGCATACGGAAGTACAATTAACGTGTAGATTACCAGACTGACGCAGCAGTGGTCGAGGAAAGATAATCAATGGATAGTGCATATATCATCAATGCTATAAGAGAAACAGGTCGTATAGATGTCCTTAAAAATGAACACTTTGTTAGAGACATTAGATATTTAATTAACACGAAACGAGTGTGATTAGTCATTATACACCGGTAAAGATAATGGGGAGATCAGAGTACCTATGGACCTATCTGGAGTGCTGTGATGATAATCTTCTCTAATCACTGTGATGATAATCCTCTAATCTCTGTGATGATAATCCTCTCTAATCACCGTTTTTCCGTAGATTTTAAAGACTGTCATATATATATATCTTATCCACATTTGCTGTGAAGCATCGTGGGGAGAGTTAGTTTTCTATCTTGTGCCAGGTGTGTTGCGCTTGACGTTGTCAGTCCATGCTTTCGGGACTTTGAGATATTATCTATTCATCGTGTTCTTGGCCTGCCTCGTGCTCTGCGCCCTGAGTGTCGATTATTGTAGGCACTTGATGGTAGTAAATGTGGTTCCATTCTCATTATCATATATGTAACAACTGCTAAAATGAATGTGTTTCCTTATGTACTTTCTAAGCATCTGCTTCTTTGCAACGCTATTTTGATGATTATACCCTCAGAGGCATTGTTATGATGAAGTCGACGGTTGTCTGGAGCTAATCTCTGGTACTAAGCATCGCATATGTCCAATGTGTAAAGAGATCAGATCACATATATTCTTCTCTTATAGATAACATCCTTGCATATTCTTGTCTAACTTCATGTTTAATCTGCTGGAAATTTGTCCAATATTACTGCTACTTTTATAGCTGCTGGTTTGTTTCATGTTCATATTTATTCAGAACGGCTTTTCTTTCATTTTAAACATTATCGTAATTTCCTTATGTTTAACTTTCTAGAGCTCATTAAATGAAAAATCGTGGCATAACCTTTACAGGATGTTACCATCAACCACAGTAAACGAGTTGTCAATTTTCGAGGCACCACTTAATAGTTCAGTAGTTTGCCATTGCTTTCTGAACGGTGATGTCTTTTTTTACCATTTGTAAAAATCCATGTAGACAAATTTGCTTCCAAACTACCTGTCGCAGAGTTTGAACCAGGTACACTTGGGTTGTGATCGAGCTCACTACCGCTGAAGCTACAGACGCCCACACATTAGTTATCTATATAACACAACTGCACACTTATTTTTGGCTGATATCCCGGCACATTAAAATCATCTGACTTATCAAAAACCATTTTTCAAGAGGCGGATATCAAGTAATAAGTTGGAATTTCTTCTTTTTCAAATGCTCCATATCGATCACTTGTTAACCACTCTGTGTGATTTGTATGTGATCTAAGACTAAGAGCAATTATACATTGTGCTAGTTATGTGCCTACAAGTAGGCCAGCAGATCCGATTTCTGCAATGCTTTTTATTTACTAGGGTAGCTTTCCTAGGTGGTCACAATGGTACTATTATTTGCTTCCCTTGCAGGCCCCGGCACCACATAGGCAGAATTGATGAAGATAACTTCAATTAAGACACAGAAAAATCTGGCCAGCAGTGGCGAAATGCGGGAGGGCCATTCAGAGTCAGGACTGTTTGATTCTGGACACGACTTTGCTAGCGCATTTACACCACGTTTGGTCAGGTATTGTCCGGTTTCTTTTGCCGAGCTACTGAGTTAGTGCCTGAGCAACGCTGTGAGCTATGAATGTTACATGAAATGCTTTTGCTGTGTCAACCGTGAGTTTGTTGTGTGTATTAAGAAAATGGCGGATATCGGTTATGACGAACAAACTCAATCTGCCGCATGCAGTTATATTGCGGGTGCAGAAAGCTGGATTTTGTCGTTATTGATGTTTCCTTCAGCATGAATTGCAATTCAAGTGATGAACAATTTTGTGTTGCAACTTTAGCAACGGCCATATGCATTTATGCGGTGCAGGTTACTTTTTGTGGCGGTACACAGCTGTTTCATTCTGGAATTGGTTCACACAGGAGACATTTCATGGCATTTTGTGTGATTTTCGGTGGCACAGGAACGGAACAATTTTGGGGTGACCCGTTGCAGTGAAGTTGGAACGATTATGAACTTCAATTAAAAGTCCAAAATTTTAGCTTGAATTATTATCAGAAAAGTTTGCTTATTTTCCAATTTGCTATGGTGCTATACATTTGTTGCTCTTGCCAACAAACATTTCTACTTTCATTTTTGTGTCAAACACGAAAGTATGCTAGTTATTATTATATCTCAACTAAATACATATGTGTGTATACAAACTATTTATATGGCTTTCTTGTAGTTATTGTTCAATATATCATATTTTATACCTATTTTTTAAAAACTGTTGTTACTTTCTGTTATACCGCTTTTTTGGGCGGTGTAGGACAAGGGCATGAGCCTGTGGAATTTAATGACTAGTGCAGTCACCGTGAAACTGTCCAGGTTCAGATTTTTTCTTTTATTCCCGACAGAAAAATGTCTTGGCCATACCGGGATTGAACCCGAGTCTAGTGAATGGGAGCGCACGCTCTAATCCATTCAGCCAGAAGCTCCACATATTTTATATATAACATGCATATAATAAATATTCTGCCACTGTTTGTATTTTACGTTGAGACATGGCATTGTTTCACAACCATGAAACATTTAGCTTTTCATAAATCTGAAACCCATGTAACGATCAATGACATTTTGTGAAGATTTTCCAATATGAACAAAAGGTTCTACAGCCAGTAGCAGACTGGGTCTAAAAATGATGGTCGCTAGGATTGGGAATGTGTTTTGGCAGTTATAACTATAAAATTATCATTTAAAGGAATATAACCCCCATCTAGCCAATGGGGCCTATGCAACAACCACAAGTAGTTTGACAATGGAGGTTCGGACGGTTACGGAGGCGGTGAAATGGTTGGCATCTCACAACTACTCTCGTGTTTTCATACTCAGTGACTCCATGAGCATGATTCGTAAAGTCGAATCAGGAATAGTGAGACGCAACTGGGTGGAGGTACTGGTACAGACAACGATCAGAGAAATCACCTTCATTTTTTTCCTGGGCATGCAGGAGTTAGGGGTAATGAACAAGCTGATAGATTGGCTGGCTTGGCTACAATATCAGAGGGGGCTGTCATGGATCGAAATGACATTCTTCACGCATTGAGTCTTTCCGAATAGTGGAGTTTCAGGGGTGTGAATCCAACTCGCTGACCAGATTGAAAAAGATGGGTGTCAATATTGGTGCAAACCGAAAAGAATGACATACTAAATATGCAAAGAGATTGATTAATCAACATCGAACTGGCGTGTTGGGCCACTGGACACTGCTGGATTTGCTGAGGCGGAGATCAGAGCACCTATGGACATGTCCGAAGTGCTATGATGATAGTCCTCATATAACAGATAACCCCTATCTAACAGGTCACCATGAACACAAAAAGAGCATTGTTCAACACAAAATTTCTCCCTACTTTATGCTATCAGTGCCAAACCTGGACACTGACATTAAATGACAGAAAAAACTAGTCATGACAGAGATGAAGTGTCTACGAAGAATGCTGGGAGTAACAAGAAGAGACCGGCTTAGAGATGTAGACATCAGGAAAAAAGTGGGTACAACATCAATACTGAACTTTATCAAGAAGCAACAAATTAAATGATTCGGACACATAAGCAGATTACAAACAGGCAGTATACCACAGAGAGCAATGTTGTTCCGATACAGTAGATACAAAGCAAAAGGCCGACCACGCAAAAGATGGACCTCAGAGATAACAGAGGCGACGAAAGACACTATTTATGAAGCACACACAAAATCCCATGCTAGAAAACTCTTCTTACCCTGAAGCTGTGAGGCAAACCTAGGAATGGAGAAGAGAAAGAAAGACAATATGCATAGAGAGGCTCGCTCCAGATGTCTCCTTTTTCGACCTGACGCTGAAAGACAAACATGATTAGAGAATAGATAGATAGAACCCCATCTAAATTTTTCTCAAATGTGTACGATTGGTTACACTATAAGTATTCTTGAAAAATTATTACATTTTTATTAAAATAGTAACACGCATGAATTTTAGTCGTATACAGTAATAATATTGGAGCTTCTATTAATTATATTTTAATTTTGAACATATTGTCTAAGGGAAAGGGGGCTGGCTTCGTCAGAGTCCTCTTGCCATTGGGCAAGTCTGCAGCTAACAATTTGTGAGATATGATGTCATTAGTGAAATAAATCACCAATAATAAGCATGACAAGAGAACTTCGAACGCACCATATCAATCACTTGTTAACCACTTGTGATTTGTATGTGATCTGAGACTAAGAGCGATTGTGCCAGTTATGCGCCTACAAGTAGGCCGGCACATCCGATTTCTGCTATGCTTTTCATTTACTAGGGTAGCTTCCCTAGGCTCCTACCTGTCGCCTCTTACAACATGACTTGACAGTGACAACTTCTGAGTTTGCATTGTCTATCTTGCCTTTAATCTCATCCCTAAGTCACTTTTCAAAAGATTCTGCACCTTTGTGTATTGGTTGTTTTTCCACATAACTCAAGTCATCAGCTAGTTTTTCCCCATTTGTTGGAACCAAAAGAAAAATTCTTCATTGGGGCATTGCAGATATCCTGATATCTGAGCAATGGTCGGCCTTGAAGCCTCTTCCCTTCTGATTGTCCTTATATCGGAGCAATTATCTACCTTGGAGCCTCTCTCCTTCGGGTTTTCCCTATATTGGAGCAGTGATCTGTCTTGGAAGCCTCTTCCCTTTGAAAGTTCACAGAACAACACCTGTAAAGACATGCAGATATTCTTCTTCTTTGTGTTTGGTTTTGTATGCTCATCTAAACCATGAGATGGGTTGCCTATATGAAGCTGCATGTCGGAGTTCTTCGAGAGTTCCCCATAGCTTGCTCTGTAAACTTTGTTCATGAAGCCATGTTTAGTTTCGTTGGTGTATGTATGATGGACATGACTGCAGGATGTACTCTGGAGTCCTATCCCAATTAATACTCAGTAAAAAAAGTAATCACCATCTACCTTATTGGTACAGAACAATTTTTTTTGTTAGCTGTGCTGTTTGAATTGGTTTAAGAGTAAGCAGCTTAATTACTACTTTTAGAAGTAATATCAGGTAATATAACGTACTGGAAACTGGTTAAAATCAAGATCTCTCTATTCAGCAGCTGGGGGAGCATTCAGACATTAACTCATTCAGTAACGATTTAAATTCTTCCCCACACCTAACTCGCAAATTATGAGTGCCAATTTTAAGCTGGGTAGATTAAAGTGATCAGCTGGGTCTCTCTCGAATCACCGCCCAAACCGATGTACCAGATTTTCCCATAAATTCCATTCATGTGGAAATCCGATTTATGCAGCCCTAGCATTGGTGTGTTTTATGTCACATCTTCAACACCATTTGGAGCTCTGGTGCTTATCCTTCGGCGATGTGTACGGTTTCAGCCAGCGTTTACTGCAGCACATGGGAGGGATTAGCTGATGACAGAGTTGTGTGGAAAGCCAAATTACGAAAGGGTGCAGTCTTTTGAGAAGAGACTTATATACAAGCTGAACGACAAGAGAGAAAAGCGAAAACTGAGAAGTTGTCACAGTAAAACACTTGCCAATTGACTGTCTGTAAAGACGAAAAAGGCCATATAGATTACTCGGTTCACTCTCCGCTCTGTAGCCATCTAGTGTTTTTTACGGAGTGGGGTAGCTAGCCCCACCTCCTTAGTCGCCTCTTACGACATGTGTGGCAGGTAACAGTGGCTCTATTCTTTACACCCCAATTTGGACCCTGGTAACCACTCGGGCGCAGCTGGATCTGAGTCAACTGTACATAAAATTGAACCATAGATATTGGTTATAAAATCCAGTTACAATGCAGCTGTATTATGCCAATAAAGTATATAAAAACGTGATATTTTCTCACTGCACATGAAAATAATTAACTTGGCATTACAGCTAATGTCATGATTTCTGCTCTAAAAGGATTGTTCTGACAATCAGTTTTTTCTACACTTACATTACTATATGTATTTATTTATTATCAAATGTATTTGTACTTTTCACAAACATATTTTTTCTCTCTCATACTGTTACATGAGAGCAAATTTACATTTATTTAGTCTGCTTTTGTGTACATCACCTCCTGGAGACTTAGGAGTGGATTGTGTATTATTATCGCAAACAAACATGTTTTGGGTGTATTGTGTACGATGGCTTTCACTGTGGCTGTAATTATATCCATAAACTTTCAAACTCTTGTTTTGTTTCGTTATTTTTAGAAAACTTGTCGTTACTGCCTGTGATGCCACTTTTTAGGGTGGTATAGAACATGGGGGACATGAGCCTTTGGGATTTAATGGCTGCATGGCTAGTGCCATGAAACTATTCAGGTTAGGATTATTTCTTTATGCCCCCAATAGAAAAAACTCCCTGGCCGTACCGGGGATTGAACCTGGGTCTCCGAAAGTGGAGCATGCACTCTAATTCATTCTGCCAGATGCTCCTTTGTTTGTTATAATGAACTCAAATGCTTGTAAAACTTGAAATAGACAGATCCAAGGTTTAGAAAAATGATACCATTCTGGTAATTGTTGAACATGACTAATGCCAAGCTGTGACAACCTTACTGTTTCTTTAGATTTATCAGCCAACATTTAGATGGGAGAACTGTTGCATGGACAGCAGCAATCCTCCATATCAACAAGAACAAAAATCACAACGGATTATAAGATCCTTCTTTATCTCTCGAAACTAACAGAATGCCATCATCAAGAAGAAAAAACCAATCAAATGTATTTCTTATTTGTTGAAATAAACTTTGCCTGTGTTTTGCCGTGGCCCTCACGGGAAGCAAAGAATAGTAACACTGTGACCTACAAGGCATGTCGTAGGAGGTGACTAAGGGAAGTTACACTAGTAAATAAAAAGCATAGCAGAAATCATATATGTTGGCCTTCTTGTAGGTGCATAACTGGCACAATGTACAATCGTCTTGTAGATCACATATAAATCACAAAGAGCAGTTTAACCCGGTGGTCGATATGGAGCGTCAAGAAGAAATAAACTGATATGTACTCTTTCAACGCTCCATATTGACCACTTGTTAAACCACTCTTTGTGATTTGTATGTGATCTGAGTCTATGAGCAATTGTAAGTTGTGCCAGTTATGCACCTACAAGTAAGCCAGCACATCTGATTTCTGCTATGCTTTTTATTTACTAGAGTAGCTTCCTCGGCCCCTACCTTGTCACCTCCTACAACATGCCTTGTAGGTCACAGTGTTACTATTCTTTGCTCCCCTTGTGAGCCCCAAAGGTGTTCCGTTACAACACAAAGGTGTTACCTGACAACACAAAGGTGTAGAATATACAAAATACAGTTGAAATTCTAGAATAATAACATGAAGCAGGTGTACTAACTAAATCAGCTATAATGAAACTGAAACAAAAGAAAACTGCATTTTTAGCCAAATTTTTATTTCAATTTCTTGCTATCCTCCCTCTCTAAACAAACAATCCACATCACAGTCTTATTAGAACACTACATTCAATGCAGGAAACATTCACACACACTGAAAATACAGTCAGACAGTACACAACAAATATCAGATGAGTACAACTGATGTTTATTATTCTGTTAATGTGTTTACCAGCCTGGGTCTCCTGAGTTTAGGTGCCAAAAATGGTTATGTTGTGGAGAGTAAGAATTGCTATACTCCTCATCTGAAAAAATTATGTCTGCAGCCAAGCCAACTGTGCCTTCTCACTTACGTCAATGATTAGATCTGGTGCTTCCTGTTTATACTATAACAAATGTGGTGAAAATATCAAAATACCAAACCCCTGAAGTCTATTAAACTCTAGACTATGGGTGAAGTAACATAAAAAGAAACCTCGGGCACAGCAAGTCCTCCAATAAATGTGTTAATTGCAGGGCCTACCAACACACAGCCCATCCCAAGAGAAGGCTACTCTTCAAACCCCTGAAATCCTGTGGGCAGTAGAACATGTAACAACATGGACAGGAAGACTCCCTAACTTCCCCTACTGAAGATGGAACATGTCAACCCTAACAAGCATCGATATGCAGTAATGGAAATGGGTACCGATCATACAGTTATTGACTATGCTCAGATATTCAACATAGATTGAGACTATACTCAGATATCAAACACAGAATGGGGCTGCCACTGTGGATCATCACTGCATTCATAGATGCAACTCATATTATCTGTTTAAACTTACAAGTAAGAGAAAATCTTTACAGAAGTATTTTATAACTACCCATCTCCCAATCTTTATATTAAAACTATATTTCCTAAATCTGTGTATATTTAATTCTCCCAACTGATAAATTGTACTAGTGCTCCAACAACTAGCAAGAGTTTAAACTGCATGTCAAAGCTGACATTCAAAATGATGTATTTTGTAGCAGCTATATGTGTCAGGTGATCAAATATACATTTTCAAATAACATATATTTTTGTAATATCTTCAAAAGTTTGAGTTGTTGATATGGAGTAAGATTTTTATATGAACGTATGACACTGGAGGCAGGGAGGATAACTTTGATAGGTAATGGCTAACACAACACATAAGTAATGACAAAGATGTGAACAGTTTATGTCAGAATATCATGAGCGTGTGTTTCTAGTAAACGTTCCATCAGACCAATATCCTTGCCCAGGACATCTAGACGAGTCTGCATGCTGGCAATCTGGAATAAATAAAGAGTATGTAAAGATTTGAAATATATATATAAATATTTACTTAGAACTTGGGTACTAAAAACTTTTTTAAAGTTTCTAACTTCACTCTTTGAACACTGGCTACCTCTACTTTAAAAACCCACTCCCACAGCTCTATCAAAAGTTATTGACATATGCAATGTTTACGTTCAATCCTGCAATATCGGGAGCCCTGGTTCTAAGGGTAAGACATACAATAAATAAGAGAGGGTGCAAGATGTGATACAGATAACAGGAAAACAATAGAGATGGCCAAAATGCATTAAACACTGAAACATATTAACACCCAAACAAACAAATTTATTTTTGGAAAATGTGAGTAATCAGATGCTATATATATTCTGCATGGCTGTATGACACAAGCAGCAAGATGACAAAATTGTTGACTTTGAATTGTGAGTTTACAGATACAAGAAAAACAAAGTTCTAAAAAAAATTAAAAAATGAAGAAGGAATTGTTAAAGAAAATCAAATGCCCGAGCGGTTACCGGGCCCAAATTTGGGATGTAAAGAATAGAACCACTGTTACCTGCCACGCATGTCGTAAGAGGCGACTAAGGAGGTTTGGCTGAAATCGGATGCATGTGTCCTAAACATGTAGAATTCTATGCGTTTATGGGCCTATCAAACCAATGTGCAACGAATACATGCTCTTGGCAAAGATCAAACATATGGTCGTAAAGAACGAACACAAAGAAGAAATCAAACAAAAACAAAACAAATATCTTTAACAAATAAAAAGAACATATGAATGAAACTGCTGTAAACCATACAAGACATAAATGTGTCTTCTACAACAGAACATCATGAAAGGAGGCGAGAGGTAGATCACGAAAAATATGGTTATATGGCATAGCAGAATCCTGTCAAAGAGCAAAAATAACAATCACCCAAGCACCCAGACAGTCTCCTCCTTCTTCTTCTCTTCCACCATTTACTTCTTTATCACAATCACCCAAGTCACCAGAACAGCACAAGACAAAAACAGAAAATCACGACACTGGGCAACAACCCGGTAGTAGTGTGCGCCTACAAGTAGGCCAGCACATTCGATTTCTGCGCTGCTTTTTATTTACTAGGGTAGCATCCCTAGGGCCTACATCAGTCACCTCCTACGACATACATTGCAGGTTGCAGTGGTACTATTCTTTGCTTCCCTTGTGGGCCCCGGCACCATACGGGCGTACCTATTAACAATTTTTGTTACCTCAATACTAATGTCCAATCCATATTGAGACCACACAAATTTAGCAACAAACATAGAGCAAGTAGAAAGTCACCTAAGAGGACAGATAAGATATGTGTATAGTCAGCCAGCCATTGAGAACCCTCAGTATGCATAACATTCACCATCTACTGAAAGAGACTGAGCACCTACGTGTAGTAAAGTATGTTTTATTGAGCACTAAACAAACTATAACAACATTGACATCTGTGTACATAACAAATAGATTACCTGTTTTCTATCAAGCACACGAGGTTGAACCCAGGTCATGTGACATTTTTGCTCAATTTCATCAATAGATCCTCGAACAAGTCCCAGACTTAGAGCCTTCATGACAAGCATCTCAACCTGGCAAACAAAAGAGATCAGATAATCAATCAAAGCAAATACAACTATTTGTAAAAAAGTAAATAGACTCGGATGATATCACATACAAATCACAAAGAGTGGCTTACCAGGTGGTCATTATGAAATGTTCGAAGAAGAATATCTCAAATCTTGCCTGGGCCGCAAGTTTACGTGATATAACAATAGATAATACCATGGAGTACGAGGATTAACAACATAATAAATATAACTTATACATACTGATCACTCATGGCAAACTGCATGTACAAACCATCTGTTTTTACACTTCAATTTCCCCATAACATAAGTCTTTGAGGTGACTTGTATCAAATTAAAGATGATTAAACTTACATCATTTTTGGAAATCTTAGCTGTTTGTGCAATGTTGTCAAATGTCAGCTGTCTATCTGTAGCTGGACGCTGGAAAGTCATCTGTAATACAAATATTCATATATCAGTTTCATAGCCAGCACAAACTATCTTTAACCCTTTAGCTGCTAAGGACGTATATATACTTTTTCCCATTCACTTCTAAAGACACATTAACACGTCTGTTGTTATCTTTCCTCTGTGGGCTAAAGACGTGTTAACACATTATGCACTGCTACTGTACAGGCGTACATTCACTTTTGTGACCTAGAAACAAAGAATAGCTATTTTTAGCTCAGTCTTAGGAAAGTATGTAGCAGCGAAAGGGTTAACTTGCAATCAATTAGAAATATTAAAACATATTAACTGAAACCGTCTAAAGCCGAAGGATTAACTTTATCGCACCAGGTTTTACTCTATATGGCTCGGTCCCTCTCTACAGAAATGGCACGCCCCTTGTCGAGACTATTGCACAAAGCATGAACTCCGTAGCTCCGGTAACCATCCTATGGGTTTCTGGAAAAAATGCACCCCTAAACAGAATGGCGCTGTCCAGATTCAAACCCACATCCTTTGGAGCACATGGCAAAGGCTTAGCCTCTTAGACCCCTACATACTACCTGATAGCTAGAATATATAATGCCTTTGTGATGCCGGGGCCCGAAAGAATATGCAGCAATGTCTACCTGTCAGGCGTGTTGTAAGAGGTGACTAAGGAGGGCAGATAGTGGGACTGGCTACCTCACCCCGTAGAAAAGTTAAGCCAACATCTTCAACAAACATGGAAAGCACAACTATAAAAAATAACCTAGACAGACCCCAGGAAGAGAACTGGAGGCTGATATTAAAAGGATAGGTCTTCTTCGCGTTCGTTCTTTACGACTAATTTTAATCACTCTTTGTGATATGTTTGATCTTTGCCAAGAACGTGTATACATTGCACATTGGTTTGGTAGGCCCCTAAACGCATATATTTCTACACGTTTAGGACGTGTGCATCCGATTTCAGCCAAACCTCCTTAGTCGCTCTTACGACATGCGTGGCAGGTAACAGTGGTTCTATTCTTTACACCCCAAATTTGAGCCCGGTAACCACTCGGGCGAAAAGGATAGGTAAAACATGGAAAGAATTGAAAGGGATGGCAGGAGAGAAAAAGAGCTGGAAGAAATGTGTTGAAGACCTCTGCTCCATTGGGAGTTGAAAGGTGAAGAAGAAGAATATGTGAAACAAGGTATGTGTTAATTCTGCCTGAGTGGTCACCAGGGTCCAAATTTAGGGTGTAAAGAATAGAACCACTGTTACTTGTCATGCATGTCGTAAGAGGCGACTAAGGAGGTTTGGCTGAAATCGGATGCACATGCCTAAACGTGTAGAAGTATATGCGTTTAGGGGCCTACCAAACCAATGTGCAATGTATACACGTTCTTGGCAAAGATCAAACATATCACAAAGAGTGATTAAAATTAGTCGTAAGAACGAACACACAAAGAAAAAGAAGGAGATGTGTTAATTAATAACCAATATTTGGTAACAAAATGTTGAGAAACATCAACTTACCTCCATAAGACACAGTAGATTGATCTTATTTCTCATGATCCCCTCATGTGTCTTCAGATCAGGCTAGAAGGACAATAACAAATACAGTTGATGTTAATTATCAATGTTCATTTCAACAAATCAGTTATTCATGTGTTTATTTCATGATTACTCTTCTCTACTTCTTTTCATATCTGCAGACCTCGCCTGAGTGGTTACCAGGGCCCAAATTTGGGGTGTAAAGAATAGAACCACTGTTACCTGCCACACATGTCGTAAGAGGGACTAAGGAGGTTTGACTGAAATCGGATGCATGTGTCCGTTAGGGAATGCTAACCCGAAACAAATGCTTGCAGAAAACGGATGCACCAGACCGTAAAGCGCATAACATGGTGCAACGACCCTCACAATGAGGAATGGGATAATGGATTCTACGGTCGCCAATCTGCCTCTGAGATTTAACCACACAGTAATAATGTCAGACCTACCATCACGAGGATGGCCAAAACTTACTACGGGAAGAGGTCAGCACAAACAGGGAAGCAGAAATTGTAGGAATTATATCCTACAGAACTGCCCCAGTATGCAGACTTGAGAAGAAAGAGGTGGCCCACTTAACATTAGGTCCAAGACAAACTGCATGGCGTGGCTGATAATCTGAGTTAGACAGCAGCCTTTATTAGAGAATCCGAAATCCCAATCTAGTGAGAATGCAGAAGAAATATCTGCAGACTAACAAAGCAGTCAGTGACTAATTTATCTTCTGGCGTTATCTTGTAGAGTAACAAAAAGATAAGCTAGGTCCATGATCATTCTTCACATGGTGTTCTAAGTCTGACCCAGTGCGTATCTGCTCTTGGTCAGGTTAATTTTGGCCTGTCTCCCTATGACCAATCAGGTCTGATACCATTCTACAGTATAACTCCAGATGTGCTACCTTAAAGTGGGGTTTTTCTGTTTGTAAAGTCTTAGTTACTTGTCTGTACAAATTTATCCTGTTGCATACGCTTTGGTTAAAATTTGGATGTGCCTGTCGTACATGCCTAAAGGGGGTGCAACATACTTACTTGCTTGGTGCAAACCACACAGATCACAAAGAGTGGTTAACTTGGTTGATAAGAATGAACAAGTGCAAACAAACAACGAACATTATGTTTTGGGTCTTTGATGGAAAGACATTAAACATGGTCTTCAGATGGTACAAAACTGAATCTAGCATATAAATTTCAGCTTCACCACTGCACTGTAGGCAGACACATAGGTGCTCAAACTCTTGCTGAAGGTTTCCATAGCTCACTGCTATGGACACATATCATACAAGTGTCCATGCGGATTCAAAATACATTAATTCTTCTGCAATCAGTTTCCCATACTCAGATATCTAAACAGAGCTGAGTTTTCTTGAATGCAGTCACCAGCAAGAGATTCTAGTTGGTGACCAATAATTATTCCTTCAATTTAGTCTCCTGTTTACCAGGTTTGAGATCTCAAATCATTGAAGATGGGTCAAGTTTGTAAGATGTGTTTGTGAGTCAGGAGGCTATTTGACATGTGCACTAGTCAGTTATGCCACACTTGAACGTTACAAGATCTTCTTCTTCTTCAGCGATCTCTGGTCATGCGCTAATTTACTGTGGACCACAAACTGGGCAGACAGCTTCAGGTCTGTCAGGTTTCCCCAAAGCTTAGTTTTCAGGTCGACTGGTGTGGCCACATGTTGCTTCTCAGCTCACACAGAAGAGGACAGTCTTGCAGGATATGCTCTGGTGTCTGTTCTGCCTGCTGACACTGGCAGAGAGCTGTTTGACTTATTCCTAGTCTGTATAAGTGTTTGCTGAGTCTGCAGTGTCCGGTGCGTAGTCGAAATATAATGACCTGGTCTGTTCTGCTTAGGTCTTTGAGGGAGTCTTTCCATAATCATATCCAGTGTTTGTCTTCCAGTCTACTGCAGATTTTTCTGTATGAGGGTTTTGACCTCTTGAAAAGACAAGGGTTGGTAAATTTGCTCTTGGCACTGCCCTCCTTAGCTAAGACATCAGCACTCTCATTGCCTGCAATGCCACAGTGAGATGGAATCCACTGCAAGTGAATTTCTGCCTTTTCTGAAAGCTGAGCAAGTTCTCTTTGTAGTTTTGTACTGTGCTGTCAGTGGATTTAGCCTCCAGGGCTTGTATAGCTGACAATGAGTCTGTAAGAAATACCATCTTGCTTGCAGCTGCTTGCAGCTTATTCATGTGCTGTGCTGCCATCAGAAGGGCTATGAGTTCTGCTTTGTAGTTGGAACATATTCTTCCAGTAGAAGCCGCTAGAGACACAGTGGTAGCATCTGGGTGCCTAATGTACACTCCTGCTCCACCATTCATGGTTGCCTCCATTGCCGATCCATCTGTGTAAATTCTTATCCAGCTGTCTTCTGAAAACATGTAATGGAGATGTTCCATTGTAATTGCTTTTTCACTAGATTAGGCTCGGCATCTTTGCTTAATAATTTAGGGATGGAGGTTGAGAAGTTTAGTGGTACTGAGTCTGGTTCCCAGTGATC
Source organism: Arion vulgaris (assembly GCA_020796225.1). Classification (NCBI taxonomy): domain Eukaryota; kingdom Metazoa; phylum Mollusca; class Gastropoda; order Stylommatophora; family Arionidae; genus Arion; species Arion vulgaris. The sequence goes on along the minus strand of CM036762.1, from coordinate 48,825,291 downwards.
AAAAAGCAATTCTTCAGGTATGGAATTATGATTTAGTAGAACGTTACAAGATGAAACGGAGGATTTGGTCACACATATTAACAATTAGTCCAACCAAAGTAAATAAATGGTGGATAATCTGTTGTTCTAGTGGATTATAATCTGTTGTACTAGAGGACTATATTATGTTGTACTAGTGGATTATAATCTGTTGTAGTAGTGGGTTATATTATGTTGTACTAGTGGGTTATAATCTGTTGTACTAGTGGATTATAATCTGTTGTACTAGTGGATTATAATCTGTTGTACTAGTGGATTATAATCTGTTGTACTAGTGGATTATAATCTGTTGTACTAGTGGATTAAAAGATATTGTACCTGTGCAGACCACTTGTCTTTCAATGAGTGAAACTTGTCAATGTCTCCACTATTGAATGCATAGAGCAGTTCCACAAGCCACTCTTTCTCTGAGCCTTTCAGTGACGCCAAGATGTCATGTGCCAGCAGCTCACCAAAGTTGTAGACTCCCTCTCCAATAACAGCTGCCAGGCCTATATTAAATGCTCTCTCAGACTGCTCTGCTAAGGACATATCCTATACACACATAAAAAAAAAACATTTTTTGAGCAAAGTAAACTTGATTAAAGGAAGGTGTGTGTGTGTGTGTGTGTATATTGAATGTGTATAATCAAAATTTGTTCAGAAAATTTAATTTTAATTAATTAGCTTGTTGACTTGACACAATCCGTTCTTAGTCTCACTTGTCAATCTTGATATTGTCTTTCTTAAAGCTACAACATTCACAGCTTATATCAGTCAACAACATGTAAGAACAATGAGGCAACTGTTAAAGAGTACAGCTGAAGAGACGTGTCACATATAACAGATGACTGTAGGAAAATGCTTATTTGAAAGATGTAATATCAATGAAGTGAGTTATCGTCTTTTTCTTCAGCAATCTCTGGTCATGCGCTTAGTTTACTGTGGACAACAAACTGGGCAGTAAGCTTCAGGTCTCCTCAAGCTTAGTTTTTAGGTCAACTGGGTGTGACCACAAATTACCTCTCAGCTCACACAGGAGAGGACAGTCTTGTAGGACATGCTCTGGTGTTTGTTCTGCCTGCTGACACTGGCAGAGAACTGTTTGACTTATTCCTAGTCTGTGTAAGTATTTATTGAGTCTGCAGTGTCTGGTACATAGGTGAAATACAAGGTATTCAACTTAAATGCAGCCCCAGTGATAAATAGAAATTTACCAGGTACGCATTGCATCTCGTCTATTTACAATTTAAACCGATTTTGACTAGCTTGTCATACGTCACATTTGTTCATCGCACCTTCCCGCACAACAATTACACACCATCACACAACCATGACCTATACTACGTCATAACTGAACCTTCTCATTTCCATACATATATGCCAGATTAGCTCCATTCACAGGCTGCTTTTATCTTGAACACCCTGTATAATGACTAGGTCTGTTCTGCTTAGGTCTTTGAAGAAGTCAATTCCATAATCATATCCAGTGTTTGTCTTCCAGTCTCCTGCAGATTTTCTTTGTATGAGGGTTTTGACTACCTGAAAGATAGGGGTTGGCAAATTTTCTCTTTGGCACTGCCCTCCTTAGCAAAGAGATTTGAGTTATGAAGTAGCTATTAAGATTGAATACAATAAAGTGTATGAAATGGACAACACAGTCACTGTGAGTACAACACAAGCCATACACGAATGTCTTGTTTTAAAAGTCATGGATACCTCTGAAGTCGGAGAAGGCCCACATGTATGGCGAGGGATACCGTAAAAACGGTAAGCTGGCGAATGCAGAAGAAGGAAAGTCCTGGATGTTACTCCAATAAAGGCAAACTTCAGACATCTGTTAGCATCGTGACCCAGTTACTGTTATTGGGTGAAAAAAGGTTGAGGAATATTCGAAAATACATGGAAAATGGAAATTGAGGCAGAAAATATATGAAAAGAACTTGCAACACAACAGTGGTGTCCACCCTTTTTTGTATACTTGGGCACATCTGACTGATGGATGAGGAGGTGTGGGTGCCATGCTGTGTTGGACAGCCCTGCACCACAAGATAGTGACACGAATGAGAAATATTTACTTACCTTCAGTTCAGTACATCCTAGAAATCTGAGAGCTTCCTGGTAGTACTGTGCGTGGTTGCCCATCAACTTGTGGTAGTTACTGGTCAATTCATAAAACCGACCATGGACTGTGGTCACACGATCAATGTTATCCAGAATTCCTTGGCTTTCTTCTATTAGCACCTAATTGAATATGTTCAAATGGACAACAAAACTTTATATGGGTGTTTTTTGCTACCTGGCCAGGTAATCAAATTCAAAATTTATGTTGATAAAATTTGGCCAATTGCATGAATCCACAAAACTCATAAAGTTATCTTTGGTCATAAAATTTATTAGCAACAAGAAATGTCAATGAAAAAACATACTATTTTAAAGTTAAAGCACTACCTTAAATGTAATCGGTAATGAATTGATGGCATTATGCTATTCTTAAAGAATGGATGTAGCTGTTTATTACAACTCTATTTATAATAGTGATGGTAATGATGGTGTGTTATGTATAGATTGATTTGTTCTTATTTAATCTTCATATCTACAAATATAGTACACTCCAATCTCTCTCTGCTTTTTAAACCAGGATTGGGGCATAGGTCTTCAACCCACTCATGCCAAGTCTTCCTATCTCTAGCCCTCCAGCTCTTCTTTATATTGTTGATCTCTACCTCTAAATCCCATCTCTATGTATTTCTTGGTCTCCCCTTCTTTCACTCTCCCTGTGGGTTCCAGGAAAGGACCCTTCCTGTTATATTCCTTTCAGGTTTTCGCAGTGTCACTCCAATCACAAATATTAAATTGTCTAAAATAGTATTTCAAAAGTGGCCAGTGAAGACACAAGGTACAAATAGTTAGCAAATACACGATGAGCAGTTTATTTAAATACTGTTTTGTCATTATTCTAGTTAAGTGGGTTTGTGTTCAATTTAATGCAATATAACTGAAAATTGGGTCTGAGCTCTAATGAGCAAAGCTATAAAGTTGAGTGAGTTATAAACAGCATGATAACATAAAATATATTGTGCTCAAACAACTGTAGAAGGAGTAAATCACTTAGTCCCCTTTCTTCTACCCTGAAGTGTAAAGGCTATTCATTTCTATTACTTCTAGTAATCATATATTTTAATTGAGCATGTGATTGTCCTGTTATGTCATTGCATGGTGGAGATGGTGTGTCCTTATGTCCATATTAAAAGTAAAACAATCAAACTAACCTTGACAGGTGGGAAATCCTTATTACGTAAATGAATTATCCCAATTGATGTCATAATCAACACCTTGGCTTCATCGCTAGATTTCACCTTCTCTTTGATTTTCTCAAGAAATTCAACAGACTGCTTGGAATCTGACAAATCCAACAGAACATAATATTAAAACAATGAAAACATCTTAAACATTTTTGCAGATTATGGTTCTCTAAAAAACCCATTGCTATTCCTATCATCTACTTTGAAGATCTTCCTTTAGCCAGTAATGATAATCCATTACCAATGACATATAATGATGTAGGGTGTCAAATGTTAGAGACAGCACTGTATTTTGGAGGTGATATGGCAACTTCTTGCTCACTAACTTTTCTCTTAAAGAGACATGCAACCATTTTTTAAGTTTGTTTAATAGAAGCTTGCTGAGTCAGAAAGGGAACCTTATCTATTTTGATGATGAAACCGCCCAGGTGTTGCCAGGGTAAGCATGGGGAGAAAATAATAGTAACACTGCAACCTACAATGCATGTCGTAAGAGGCGACTGAGGTAGGGGCCTAGGAAAGCTACTTTAGTAAATAAAAAGTGTTGCAGAAATTTGATGTACAGGCCTACTTGTAGGAGCATAACTGGCACAACGTACAATCGCTCTTCAGCTCAGATCACATACAAATCACATAGCGTGGTTTAACAAATGGTCGATATGGAGCATTCAAAGAAGAAGATTGAGAAACAATTTCTTCAATCACTATGTCAGCGCTCATCAATTCTTGTAAGTTCAGATTAACTCCTTGTGGACCAAATGTCACACTAAATGGCGTTTTTTATTCTAAAAACAAATGGCTTGTAAAAACATGGTTTTTGCACTGGTCCACTAAGAGTTAAACATCTAGCTGTTCTTTGGAATATCTATGTGATTATTTATGTTTTAGATTTTTTTAAATCTACTTTTTTCATTTAGAGGTTTTTGCCATCTAGGATTCCCAAAAGGATATGGCCAGTGTCTCAACAACTTACCAGATGCTTGTCTGACTATGATGACACTCAGCTCTGCCATAGACAATGGATTAATTCTGAAAATTGACAATTAAATCATGAAAGACCTATACTGGTGAAATAGTGTAACTGAAAAATAATGATATAATTATTTACAATATATTCTGACAAATATGTTTGCTACAATGTATGACCATCAAGTACTAATAATGGCCGTCCATCGCACACGATGATGACAACAGTCTCAGTCATGTGTTGATGCACCTCTTTGGTGTAAATCATCAAGTACTATACTAAAGGTATACATTATACCTTTCCAACAATGTGTCTCTCAACACTGCTTATAAATTCTGTTTTGATCCATTATAATGGACAGCATCTCTTTCTAATCTTTTATTCACCAGCAGTTTTACCTATTAACACAATATGCTCTAATGATCCTCTTCTCATGATATACAATACAAATAATTTCTTTCTGGTGTCTATAAGACACAACAGGCAAGATTAATTAGAAATACTTTAAGATGTGGTACAATTGGAAAGGGAACTCTGTGTGATGTTTACATTTTCAGTCCAAAAAAAGGTGAACTTGTAATATTAAGACTGACTAGGTAGAAAAAGAAGTGGGATACTTTGCAAAGAAAAGATTTAGATTTGTTTGCAAATTTCTGGTTTACAGGATAACACAGAAAATAATCACTGTATCCTCTTGCATGCTGAAAAAGAGGGATTTGATGTGTCATGGGAGGCTCCACAGTCTAAAAAAATTTGTTTAATTCAAACTCAAACTGCGTATGAACCCCATTTTGTACAAGATCGAATTGATTGGAAACTTTTCTGCTTCTGTCTTAGTGTCCATGAGTGCAAATGAGGACGAAAGAAGAATCTTAGATATTGGTTCTGTTCTTGTACAAGAGGGCTGCGGCACCAGCTAATATCACATACTTTTTATCTAATGTATTTGCCAATGTTTATAGGCTAGAACAGCTCTCAGATGGACAGCGGATGGGAAAAGATGACCTGGACGTCCAAAGGAAACATGGAAAAGAAATGTGGAAAGAGAGTTGAAAGATTGTGGCCTGACATGGAAACAATTGGTAGAAAGGCGGCAGAACTGCAATCTCTTGTGGAAGCCTTATGTGCCAAATGACACATGAAGAGAATATAGAAAGATCCATCATAAATAATCATAAAAGCCATAAATGACATGGAGATTTAAATTCCAATAATAAGTATTTGTCCTATATTTACAATCTATTTTAATAATATTACAGTTTTAAAACTACAAAAATTTTTTTTTTCAGATCCAGAATCACTTGAGCTTTCAGCGCTTCGGCTCGGTGCCATGGACATCGTAACCTTCGGTTCGGTGCCACGAACACTGTGAATCTAGGGAACCTGTGGCTTTTCTGCCAGCCTGCGGAATTGAACCCGCACACACAGAGGGCTAGTCACCCGCAGTCCAACGCGCTACGAACACGCTGGGCAGGCGGGCATAAAACTACAACAATAAAAGAGCAGACTCACCTATGTTCAAAATCCGACAAGAAGTTTTCATACAACTGAAAAATAATGGCATAAAAGTTCAGATGTCTTAATTTCATATAGTTTGTCAGTATAGCAGACCAACAAACAATGTTTATATTACATACACGTAATCAAATTTAACTTCAATTTCACTACTTTTCCCCACACACTATATTAAATCCTTATTTTAACAGCATTTACAGAAACTAAATCAAAGACAAATGTCTCCTGCTAATTGAAAGCTTCTAGGAAACCTTTCGTAAGCAAAAACTTGTGACATCTAGAAACTATGCCTCTTTAGCAAACACTACGAATGCTATATTTATTGTTGTTGGTTCAAGCCATCAAAATCATTGTTTCAGAACACAGTTTCTTCCACACTCTATTTCTCATCAAGACAGCCTATTGAGAACATTTCTAAATTTCATGATGGGGTCAGACGCTTTGTCCCCATTCAAGGGAATACAAACTAGCTGCAGTCATAGACTCATAGCATCATGGTCAGCGTAAGAACAAAACTGACCAAGATTTCACTCTGATTCCTGTGCGACCCCAGAAACAAGACAACTACCAAGAAGTCTGGCTAAGATTGTGGAGATCAAAGCAGGAGAAGCTAACCCGGTACCAAAAAAGTATCACTAGAGCCCCTCATCATTCAGGCAAGCCTTACTCTGACTTCAGAGGTACTTGTACTATATATCCCCAATTAAAGGATCAGGGTTTCCTGTAGTCCAACCACGTTCTGTGTGCACATTTGAGAATTTCTGACCCAGGTTGGCTTTGAACCCCAGAATTACAACTGTACATGTCCCTATCGCAGTATTTTATCAACCCCCATAGAAAAGGTAAAAACAGGGGTATACATGAAAGTTAAAAAAAAATTAGAATAAATTATAGACAATAACATCCTATACAAATCAATCGTCAGACAATTAGAGACATGCACAATTCTATCTAGTGTACAACAATGACAAAGAATGGGAACATCTATTATAACATTAGTCAAGAAACTCTATACACATTGCATACTCACTGATTGATAGTGACAATAAATTGCAACAGCGACTTACCTTAAGAAGTCCATCTCCTTTAGCAAAAATCGGATTTTTGACAAAAATCAGAAGTTTCAGGGTGAGTTGATGCCACAATCTGTAACACAAAACAAATCGCAACTAAAACATCTTTGATTTTAAAAGAAATATAACAGTTGTAGTGACTAATCGTTTACTGCCATAAGTACTGTATTATTATTCTCAAAGCAATACACATTTAAAGCAAAATTATTGTGAGAGCTCCATGATTCCATTAACACATTGAAACATGAAAACACACAAAATAATATATTATTTATAGTAGGGATTTAGACAATATATAGCAAAACTGTTCTAGAAAATGAGAAACATTATAAGCAGCAAGTCACTGTCAATAGAGGTTAGAATGAGTTATTCAGTGCTACATGGAGTCAATACTGACATACAGATGTGAGTCATGGACAGTAAACAAATAGATAGAAAAATCTCTGGAGGCCACAGAGATGTGGTTTTACAGAAGAATGATGAGAATCCAATGGACTGCTAAAATGACAAATGTGGAGGTGTTGAAAGAGGCCAAGACACAGAGAAAGCTTATCAATATAAGAAAACGGCAATCATCGTTTTTCAGACATGTAATGAGAAGGGGAGGTTTAGAACACTTTGTGACAACCGGTAAAATCTAGGGGAGATGAGACAGAGAGAGAAAATTTTGGACAGCCTGATTTCATGGCACGGAAGAGCATAAACATGAGATGATAGATAACACCAGGGACAGACATTTGTGGAGATCCATGATCGCCTATGCCAGCTGCACTTGGTGATGCTAGCAAAACTAAGTATTTATGTAAATTTTATAATTCTAGCTACTCTTTACTTACTTACTTACTTAATCCCGTCATGCCTAGTGACACATGGGGCTTCAGAAAGGACTTTCCATGCTCTCCTGCCCGTGCAACCTTCAGTGCAGAGCCCACGTCAGAGATGCAGTGTCCAGTTCCTCTTCCATCATGCGCCCCATGTTGTCCGTGGTCTGCCTTTCTTTCTCTTTCATTCTGGTGTCCAAGTGAGGGCTACCCTTGCAGGCATTTTTTGTCTCATTCTCATAACATGTCCGAGCCATTTCCATCTTCTTTTTTTTGAGTATGTCATTCATTGCCTCTTGTCTTGTATCTTGGAGTAGTTGGTTATTGGATATTTTTACTGGCCAAAAGATTCCCAAGATTCTGCGAAGACGAGTGGTGGAAAACTGACAGCCTGCTAGTATCTCCTTTGGTCATCCTCCAACACTCCGATCCATAGAGCAAAACTGGCAAAACAATGCTTTTATAGAGTTTAAGCTTTGTGGTCCTATTGTAGATTTTGGACTTCCATACTGGTTTCATTCTGGCAAAAGCGGTTCTGGCCTTACTTAGACGTGATTTTATATCTTCCTCTGCGCCACCATTTAGTGTCAGTACGCTACCAAGATATTAGCTACTCTTTACACATCATAAAAGTGGCACATGCATTCTACACACATCCATGTCCATTTTCCTTCTCTGATTGTGGATGCTATTGTGATATACAATTAGTTTCCTTCTGCAGTTCCTCATTTGTGATATTCTCTGGCCAAAATATGCATTATTTTTTTTTAGCATTGACGAGCAAACTTTATTGGGTGTTATAATCATTTTATCTAAAACAAATTTTAAAACTTTTTAAAAAATCTTAACCTCATGAACGAAGCTTACAGAGCAAGCTATGGGGAACCCACATGGAACTCCAGCTGACATGCAGCAAACCCATCTCATAGTTTAGACTTAGCAATATATGAAACTGATTACAAAGATGTCCCCATGTGAAGTTATCTCAGATTTGGCTATTTTTCAGTGATATCTCACCGATTTCAAGACAAATGTTATATGTAGGTGCGAAAGTTCCCGTCCTACCGGATACCTATGAATTAGATAAGAAGTAGGTTATGTGTAAACTGTGTTCAAGATGAGCATGTAAAAGAACTATTGGCAACTGAAAATTGATAAGACTAAGCCGAAATTCGCCGCTGCTGGAGAAGATTTAAGAAATAAAATTCTACAATTTTTACCATCCATCAAACAAAATTACATAACATCGAGTAACCTCGTCGGTTCTACGCCAGTTGGTGCACTGCCGCTATGTCTTTTTATACAAGATATAGAACACAAGTTTCTTATTTTAAATGAAATGATGATGATCCTGTCAATTAATAATATGAATATGGATCAGTATTGACTCGAGTATTTAGTATCTGTAAGACTGTATAGTATTGTATTCTCATATATTATGATTCAAATTTGATGATTCACGTTGAGACTGGCAAAAAATAGGTCTCAAGTAAAATTGATAAAATACGGAAAACACATGTACAAAATAAGTGCAGATACAAATCTCACTTCTTATTGTATAGTTCCTCAAGAAGTCCCCACTCGGTCGCAATATCACCACTACTTTTGCGCTGCTGTTCAGCTAAATATCCAGGAATATCTTTTGGCATGTTGATTTCTTTCAGGCGTTAGTTGTTTGATTTCCGGTAGCGCATCTAATGACATATTTGTACTCTTTAAACTCATGACACAGAAGAGTATTGGAGTGATAGTCAAAATCCATCTACAACAGAACATCAGGAAAGAAGGCGAGAGAAGGACCACGAAAAAGATGGTTAGATGGCATAGCAGAATCTTGTCAAAGAGCAAAACTAACAATCACTTAATCCACCAGAACAGCGGAAAACATAAACAGAAAACAACAACCCGGTAACAGTGTGACGACAAAAGAAGTCAAAATCCAGTCAACTTTCGACATTCTTCCCTGATAGCAGTAAACGAAGGCGATTTCTTAAGTTGAAAGGTCCACGTCTCGTAAACAAAACTCGAGGTAGAAAGTGGACTGGAGAGAGCACCGGTGAAGAAATGCTAATGTTATTGCCAGCGTGTCGTAGCAGCTGATATTTGCGATGATTGCGAAGTAGAACGACCAACAGCTGTATTTCTTCAGACCTGGCTTCATTCTAACACCTCCCTTTTCCTTCTCTCTCTTTAGCAGATGTCTCTTCGAGACAATTCAATATTGTTCTTCCATCTACCTTTATGTCGTTATAATTATTTACTGACTTTTCAATCGTATGTCCGTGTTGTCTCAGAAGGTTAAGGATTTCGACTCCTGTCTAAATGTTTCAATACTATGAGCACGCCCTTTGTTTTTAGAACTTCTTTTTTAAGTATCCATCTGCAGTTGCCTCCTGTAAGTCTACATCATTTACAAATAAATAGTTCGCTTCGTTTGTCTTTCCATTGTCTAGTATGTTTTTAAAATCTTCTGAGCACACACTCAGACGTCAACTTAAATATTAGGATGGAAAACTGTCGTCAGTCGGGTGCTTTAGCGTTTCTAACGAACTTGACTGAGAATAGTATCGGTAACAGTCTTACAAATTTACTCTGCTCCACATATCTGAGTCACTTTTGAAAGAAACAGCATGCATTCATTTTGCTGTGTTACTGATCACTCTCATGTGTTATCTATCGGGCAAGAAAAAGAAGAAAACATGAGAAAAGACGCTGGCTTTAGATAGGACATGTATCTATAAGACAGCTGGACGAGAATTTACACAGATGGATCGGTAATGGAGGCAACCATGAATGGTGGAGCAGGAGTTTACATTAAGCACCCAGGTGCCACTAATGTGTCTCTAGTGGCCCCCACTGGACGAATATGTTCCAACCACAAAGCAGAACACATCGCTTCCGATAGCAGCACAGCACATGAATAAGCTGCAAGCATCTGCAGGCAAGATGGCATTTCTTACAAAATCACGGTCATCTATTCAAGTCCTGGAGGCTAACGTCTAGAGCTGAAGTGGGAAGCCCTTTATATATCAGGGTTCGGACCTGATACATTAAAGAATGTAGAGGGCGGGATACTATCACATTTTGAAAACATATCAATTGCTGAATTTTGTATACGCAAGTTAATATAATGTACTACTGATGGGAATGAGAAAGTGAAATGGACAATAAATTATAAATGAGTCTTTCTTTTCTCCAATCCTGTTTTGCCTCACAGTGGCAGGATAAGATTTCTAGAACCTTTGTGTGCGCTACATAAATAGTGTCTTTCGTCGCCTCTGTTATCTCTGAGGTCCATCTATTGCGTGGTCGACCTTTTGCTTTGTATCCATTGTATCGGAACAACGTTGCTCTTTGAGATGCACTGTCTGTTGATAATCTGCTTATGTGGCCGAACCATTTAATTTGTTGTTTCTTGATGAAGTTTAGTCTGATGTTGTACCCACTTTTCCCTGATGTCTTCATTTCTCAACCGGTCTCTTCTTGTTACCACCAGCATTCTGCGTAGACACCATCTCTGTCGTGACTAGTTTTCTTCTATCATTTGATGTCAGCGTCCAGATTTGACACTGCGATTTATAAATGAGTAGCTTACAGATTTTAGAAGATTGGCTGAACTTTCGCACCATTCTGTCCAAATATGGTGGTGTTTGCTAATTGCAATGTTCATCAATCAAATCATTGTTATCGCATAAGAACAAATAATCTGCAGCCCATCTTTCCGAAGCCATTATTTCTGCTTGACATTGTATAATGTTTATTCTTCTTCTTTGTTTGTTTTTACCATTTTAATCACTCTTTGTGATATGTTTGATCTTTGATATGTTTGATCTTGATATGTTGACTTTGATAGTATGATCTTTGTGATATGATTTGAAATCTTTGCTGATATGTTTACATGTTATCTTGATATGTTTATTTTGTGATGTTTGATCTTTGGATATGTTTGATCTTTGGATATGTTTGATCTTTGTGATATGTTTGATCTTTATATGTTTGATCTTGTGATATGTTTGATCTTTGATATGTTTGATCTTTGATTGTTTGATCTTTGTGATATGTTTGATCTTGTGATATTTATCTTGTGATATGTTTGATCTTTGATATGTTTGATCTGTGATGTTTGATCTTGTGATATGTTTGATCTTTGTATATTTTGATTTTGTGAATGTTTGATCTGTGATATGTTTGATCTTTGTGAAATTATTTTTTTTGTGATTATGTTTGATCTTTTTGTGTTTTCTTTGTATACTTTTAATCTTTGTGTATGTTTGATCTTTGTGATATGTTTGATCTTTGCAAGAACGTGTATACGTTGCACATTGGTTTGGTAGGATCCTAAACGCTATTTTCTACAAGTTTGGCATGTGCATCCGATTTCAGCCAAACCTCCTTAGTCGCCTCTTACGACGTGCATGGCAGGTAACAGTGGTTCTATTCGTTACACCCCAAATTTGGGCCCGGTAACCACTCGGGCGTAATGTTTATTAATTTCCAACACCTCCCTTGTGCATCTACCATCCACCACCACAACTCCTTCCTCTTATATATCGATTGTACAGACAAAGCAACATAACACTTTTGATATCATAAACTTGCCGACTGTAGAAAATACCGATGTCTCATCAGTTTCTCGTAACCAAAGTCTTCAACCAACACTGTCATCTTAACATCTGAGTTAGTTTCTCCCAACACATGTTATGCATGAGCAAATGTGTTTTACTTGTACGATCAAAGATTTTAAGCAATAATTTTTAACGGGCACTGTTGAACATCTCATTATTTAAGGGTTTAAAAAACGGTGATTTGTGTGTGCTTTTCCTAAATTAACTTTGCTTAGCTCTGAGTGTACATTAGACCTAATGTTTGCGACACCTCAAAGGTCGGTCAAAAAGTTTGGCGAGCAGTAGGTTGCCCATCACTGATCTAGTGTTAGTGTGCAGATTGTGTAAATGAGTTCCATCTCTGCCCTGTTGAGGATTAGTGAGAACATTAGTAGGTCACAGCGGTAAGACAATCTCAGTCTACAAACTTTTTTTAGGAACATAAAAAACCCAGATCCACCCGAAAAATGCCCATATTGAGAATGGAAGCAAAAATGTATCTTACCTGTATAGCATGAGTCAGCTCTGACTGCCTCCTTCTTCTTCAATGATCCAGTGACACTTGCCCTTCATCTCAGTGCCATGTAGTTGTATCTGCATGTGTTTGTAAGTATTCTTTTGTTCAGGATAATGTGTTCCATTTATCTGGCCTTGGAAGAAGACAGATCTTCCTAACATCATCTCTAAGAGTTTCCCTAGGGCCCAATTTCTTTCTAGAAACCTTTGTCTCCCACTGCCTGCTTCGTGATACTTTGTTCATTTTTTCTCGGAGTATGCCCAACATATCATCCTCTTCTCTTTCTTGTAACAATTGTTACTTGTGGTTTCACAAATGATAGCATAAAAATTCGAAACACCTGGTATAAACATACAAGTTGCAAACGACAGCAACTATAAACACTTTTTAGAAGGCTCTGTTATGTATTGTGTGGATAAAGTAAACCGTTTCTAATTGTAAAATGATTGAGGGCAGAGCGAGGAATGTGTTTAACCAGTGAGCCACGGGAACCATCAGTATGCATACACATCGACATCTGTTGGGGGGAGACTGAGTACCTATATTTTTTCCCTGAGTGCAATGACGTCAATTCAGTAACCCATAAGCAATAAATTAAACTCCATATTACTGATGACATTTTTCAGCACATTTGAAAACTATTTCGTTACTATAATCAATGTCCTGGTGTACGTTGGTATGTCTTTCTATTTGAAGTAACAGTATAAAATTGTTTAATTCTGCAACTTTTCAGAATATTCATTTTTTAAATTTTGATTACAATTTTCAAACAACAACTACAAACTAAATTCACTAAAACCTACATTCAACAAAACTTACATACTACATTCAACACAACCTACATACTACATTCAACAAAACTTACATACTACATTCAACAAAACTTACATGCTACATTCAACACAACTTACATGCTACATTCAACAAAACTTACATACTACATTCAACACAACCTACATACTACATTCAACAAAACTTACATACTACATTCAACACAACCTACATACTACATTCAACAAAACTTACATACTACATTCAACACAACTTACATACTACATTCAACAAAACTTACATACTACATTCAACACAACTTACATACTACATTCAACAAAACTTACATACTACATTCAACACAACCTACATACTACATTCAACAAAACTTACATACTACATTCAACACAACCTACATACTACATTCAACAAAACTTACATACTACATTCAACAAAACTTACATACTACATTCAACAAAACTTACATACTACATTCAACAAAACTTACATACTACATTCAACAAAACTTACATACTACATTCAACAAAACTTACATACTACATTCAACAAAACTTACATACTACATTCAACAAAACTTACATACTACATTCAACAAAACTTACATACTACATTCAACAAAACTTACATACTACATTCAACAAAACTTACATACTACATTCAACAAAACTTACATACTACATTCAACAAAACTTACATACTACATTCAACAAAACTTACATACTACATTCAACAAAACTTACATACTACATTCAACAAAACTTACATACTACATTCCAACACAACTCTACATACTACATTCAACACAACCTACATACTACATTCAACAAAACTTACATACTACATTCAACAAAACTTACATACTACATTCAACAAAACTTACATACTACATTCAACAAAACTTACATACTACATTCAACAAAACTTACATACTACATTCAACAAAACTTACATACTACATTCAACAAAACTTACATACTACATTCAACAAAACTTACATACTACATTCAACAAAACTTACATACTACATTCAACAAAACTTACATACTACATTCAACAAAACTTACATACTACATTCAACACAACTTACATACTACATTCAACAAAACTTACATACTACATTCAACAAAACTTACATACTACATTCAACAAAACTTACATACTACATTCAACAAAACTTATATACTACATTCAACAAAACATAAATATTACATTTCAACAAAACTTACATACTACATTCAACAAAACCTACATACTACATTCAACAAAACTTACATACTACATTCAACAAAACTTACATACTACATTCAACACAACTTACATACTACATTCAACAAAACTTACATACTACATTCAACACAACCTACATACTACATTCAACAAAACTTACATACTACATTCAACAAAACTTACATACTACATTCAACAAAACATAAATATTACATTTCAACAAAACTACATTCTAAAATTCCTGACATATTATGTTCTCATATTATGCAGACTACAGATTTTATGTCTGCAGACAAGCTGCCGTGCAATTTATTAGCAGCTTAAGTGAGATTATGAATTGAAGAAATCCCATTCTGTCCGAATATAAGGAAAGGTAACACAGATTACTGCTGGAAAATTGAAGTAGAAATTTGAGAAAGTGTTGATACAGGGTGTTCAACTTAAAAGCAGCCTGTGAATGGAGCTAATCTGGCATATATGTATGGAAATGAGAAGGTTCAGTTATGACGTAGTATAGGTCAAGGTTGTGTGATGGTGTGTAATTGTAGTGCGGAAGGGGCGATGAACAAATGGACGTAGGACAAGCTAGTCAGAACCGGTTTAAATAGTAAATAGACGAGATGCAATGCGTACCTGGCAAATTTATATTTATCACTGGGGCTGCTTTTAAGTTGAACACCCTGTAGTTATTTGATTATTTTATTGAGCATTCTAATGTGAAATTTTACAGTAATTCTGATACAGACAAAACTGATACCGTAAAACTTCTATATCAAGAGAAGAGTCTGTCTGAATGGATTAGAGCGGGGCTCCCATGCAGGAGACCGATGTTCAATTCACGGAAAGGCCAATGATATTTTTTTATATTGTTGGCATAAATAAAACATCATAACCTGAACCGCTTGAGTGGTTACCGGGGCCAAAATTTAAAGTGTAAAGAACAGAACCACTGTTACCTGCCATGCATGTCGTAAGAGGCGACTAAGGAGGTTTGGATGAAATCGCAGGCACTTGTCCTAAACGAGTAGAAGTCTATGCGTTTATGGGCCTACCAAACCAATGTACAACGTATACACGTTCTTGGCAAAGATCAAACATATCACAAAGAGTGATTAAAATTGGTCGTAAAGAACGAACGCAAAGAAGAAGAAAGAATAACGTGAACAGCTTCGCTGCGACTACACTAGTCATACATCCATTACATGAATCAGGCTCACGTCTCACCTGTCCTACACAGCCCTAAAAAGCGGTACTTCAGGTAGTAACAACAGTTTTGTGTTTTCTGATAGAGAAAGAACTGCAGGTAATACACATTGAGAAAGATAAGGACTCTTGTATTGCTAGGCTAGGCGATGGGTGTCGTAAGAAATAAGGGTAAGTGGTTCGAATCCCGTGTTTGTCAATTTTTTTCTTTCTGAAGCTTTTAATACCTGTACACTGTTTATTTGTTGATCATTGAGAAAGATAGTAATAAAGTTGCAGATAATAGTTGGTGGTCAAAATGGCAACGTATAGGTGTGAAGAACGGACATTTAACCAGGCATTGAAAAAACATATATGTGCTTTTGAATATAAGTGGTACAGAAAAAAACATATATGTGCTTTTGAATATAAGTGGTACAGAAGAGTCCTCCGTATATCATGAAAAAGAATAGAACAAATAGATATATCCAGAAAGAACTTAAAATCAAAGAAGACTGGATGATGCTACAAAAAAGAATGAGAAATTTGAAGTTGTTTGGACATATACAGAGACATGACGGGTTGGAGAAGACCAGGAACGTGCCCTGCTATGATACAAAGAGGCGACCGCGTCAGGCAAAACCGTATGAGGGGCGGCATATGCAGCAAAATCAAAAGGTTATTTTAAGAAAAAAACATTTAAGGGGCGGAATTTCGAAGACTTCCACCATACTGACAAAATATACCGCACGGTCCGGCCTCAATGAACTATGAGACAACCAGATTGTTGAGTGGGAGGCAAAATAACCCGAACAGGTCAGTGAGAGACAAGACTGGACAACTTTTGACTAAAATAGAGGACCAACTGGGTCGCTGGATAGAGCATTTCCAAGAAGTGTTAAATTGACCTTCCCCACAAAACCCACCAGACCTGGTGAAAGGAAATCCGCTTGCTATAAATTTAGGAGAGATCACAAAACAGGAAATCAGCAATGCCTTGAAAATACCGGAAAAATGGCAAGGCCGCAGGATTATATAATATTTCAACAGCAGCACTGAGGGAGGGAGGAGAAGAGATGGTAAACCAGCTCCATATACTGTAGAACTTGGTGTGGAACAGAGCGGAGATCCCAGCAGACTGGAAGAAAGGCCCACTCGTTAAACTGCCAAAAAATGGAAATTTATCAAAATGTGACAAGCGGAGACGGATCGTGCTGCTTCCATTTACAGCAAGGTCCCCACTAAAGTTGTCCTGGACACGATGAAAGACGCTATTGACCAAAGGCTTAGAGATGAACAGGCTGGATTCAGGAAAGATAGATCTTGCAATGACCAGATAGCCACCCTAAGAATCATCGTAGAACAAATAATGGAGTGACAGACTCCACTCTACGTGTGCTTTGTTGATTTTGAGAAGGCATTTGATAGCATAGATAAGAAATCAATGTGGAATATCCTGAGAAACTCTGGGGTGCCAGAGAAGACTGCTGACATCATCCGACAACTGTATGAGGGGTTTGCCTGCCAGGTTATCCACGAAGGAAGACAGTCAGAGGAGTTCCAGGTCACTATTGATGCTAGACAAGGATGCCTGCTGTCCCCCCTCCTCTTCTTGGTGCTACTTGATTGGGTTACACACAATTGCATATGCCAGGTCCGGAAAAGGCAGTCAGTGGACACTTATGTTCGACACTGTTAGCAGAGAGGGTCTATTGTTGATCATGGAGAAATACGGCTGCCCACATAAATTTATAAATCTGGTGCGGCAACTCCACGATGGTATGCAAGCAAGAGTCCAGGATAGCGGCGTACTGTCAGATCCCTTTCCAGTCTCAAACGGAGTTAAGCAAGGATGCGTTCTTGCACCCACGCTGTTCAGCGTGATGCTCTCTGCCATGTTGACCGATGCCTTTTGTGACGGGAGTACAGGAATCGACATCAAGTACCGCATCGACGGCGAAGTGTTTAATCTAAGGAGGCTCTAAGCTAAAACAAAGGTCAAAACCTACAACATCAGAGATCTTCTGTTCGCTGATGACTGTGCACTAAGTGCCGGCTCTGAAGTCGAACTGCAAAATCTCATGAATAAATTCTCCACAGCATGTTCAAACTTTGGTCTCACGATCAACACGGAGAAAACTGAAGTGATGTATCAACCAGCCCCTGGCAACGTCTACAAGGAACCTATGATTATGATAAATGGTACCAAACTGAAAGCTGCACATAGGTTCACATACCTGGGCAGCACACTTTCACAAAATGTAAACATAGATGATGAGGTGAACTCCAAAATATCCATGGCTAGCAGTTCGTTTGGTAGATTGTACGCCAATGTCTGGCACAGGGGTGGTATCAATCTTCAGACCAAGCTAAATGTATACAGAGCTGCAGTGCTCCCAGTACTGCTATATGCCAGTGAGACATGGACTGTTTACACCAGTCATGCTAAGAAGCTGAACCATTTTCACACAAATTGTCTAAGAAAGCTGTTGAAAATCAAGTGGCAAGACAAGATCCCAGATACCACTGTTCTTGACAGAGCTGGTATTCCCAGTATTAACACCATACTTATGAAACACCAACTTCGCTGGGCGGAACATCTCGTCCGCATGCCTGATCACAGGATGCCAAAGATATTATTCTACAGTGAAATGTCGAGTGGCAAACGCTCCCGAGGGGGCCAAAAGAAGAGATTCAAAGACACGCTCAAGTCCTCTCTAAAATCCTTCGAAATCAAGATTGATACCTGGGAAAAAGCTGCACGGGACCGAACATCCTGGCGTTCACTCCTACGAAAGGGTGCAGAATCCTGTGTGGCAGCACGTCAAGCAGCATCAGTACTGCGTAGACAAAAGAGAAAGGCCAGTGCACATGAGTCCCAGACTGTAGCAACAATCTCATGCCCACACTGTCCACGACTCTTCAATGAACGCATTGGACTGACAAGTCACCTACGTGTCCATTGACTGATACTACATTTTGTTTGTTGGATGAAGTAACTATGTGGTTAAAATCATATTTGATTGACGAACATTATTATATTATTATAAATGTCAAAATTGGAAGACCTGGACTTTGCGGATGATCTTCCCTTGCTCTCGCACAGCAGAAAGACATGCAGGAAAAAGTGGATGCTCTGACAGAAACGGCGCAACGGGTCGGTCTTAAAATCAGTTAAGAGAAAAGAAAAATACTGTGAAGCAACAACATACAGCAAGACCCAATATTGATTGAGGTAAGTGGTATAGAAGATGTTGGTGAATTTGTCTACCTTGAGAGCAAAATCAGCAAATCAGGAGGTACAGATGAGGACATTAATTCCCGGATTAGAAAGCCCGACAAGTATTTGCTATCCCGCACACAGTGTGGAAGTCTACTGCGATCTCCACAAAAACAAAGCTCAAGAGATTCAGTTCAAATGTGAAATCTGTGATGCTGTATGGCTCAGAAACGTGGCGAGCCACCAAGTTAAATACAAATAAGATTCAGACCATTATCAATGGATGTCTTCGACGAATTCTCAGACTGAGATGGTATGACAGATTTGTAAATACAGACTTGTGGATAAGAACCGGACAGGAACCCATGATGACAACGGTCAAGAGGAGAAAATGGCGATGGGTGGGGCATACTCTATGAAAGATACAGTCGAGTGTCACTAGACAAGCACTTAAATGAAAACCCGCAGGGAAAACGGAAAAGAGGATGCTCTAAACAGAACTGGGGATGAAGTCTTCTTGAGGAACTGAATAGTGCTAGACTATCCTGGAAGACCATAAAGAGAACAGCCGGAGACCGAGAAGAGTGACGAACAACTGTTGAGGTCCTTGTTCCACGAGGAGCGGCGGAGAGGAATAAGTCAAGTTAAGTATTTTTTGTGATTGCGCTTTGTTCATTGTCCATGTTTGGTTCTGGTAACACAAAGTAGATAGGAAATTGTTGTTGATCATCTGTTGCCTAGCTGGCAGTGAAATTTTTGGGTGCCTTAACAATGGGGTTCCGTATTCTAGAAATATGTCATTAACTTCTATTGAATCTAAATTGGCTGCCATTCTAGACTACACATCACGAATTAACGAATTTGCTAAAGTTAAAGTTAGAAGGGAAAATCTGTAGTAGATTGTTGTAGTTGATATCATTATCTTCAATTAGTGTATATTTTCAAAATAAAAAGACTATTCGTACATTTTGAGCAGTTTAAAAAAAATCACAATCGATGGTTATTTTAAAGAATAAACATTCAAGAAGCGGCATTTCGAAGACTTGCATCATACTGAGAAAATATACCGCACGCACCTGATCTCTGGTCATGCGTTTACTTCACTGTGGACCACAAACTAGGCAGCTTGAAGTCTGTCGGGTTTCCACAAAGTTTAGTTTTCAGGTCGACTGTGTGCGACCACATACTCCTTTTTAGCTTACTCAGGAGAGGACAGTCTTGTAAGACATGCTCCGGTGTCGGTTCCGCCTGTTGACACTGGCAGATGGCTGTTTGACTTATTCTAGTTCATGTAAGTGTATGTTGAGTCTCTGCATGATGTTGACCACATTACCCATGGTGTGCCGACGGTAAAAAAAATACGTGTCTAACACCACTTTCTTCAGTATACCTTAAAGTATGAAGAAAGATTCCTTTACTCCTTTTCGTAATTATGTTGAGTCTGTAGCTTCCTGTAAGGAGGTGAAATATAATTACCTGGTTCTGCTGATGTCCTTGAGGAAGTCTCCATATCATGTACCCAACACATCAGATTTAAGTAAGGCCTTATTACTAACGGGATTACCATCTCCCTTCGATCCCTATTTTCTTAGCAGTCTGCAGTGATCCAGCCCGTTACCAGCTATACCATTTGGCCATTTCTTG